>CM076581.1:1668069627-1668595565 GCA_034641835.2 Pinus albicaulis
AACCAAGGTGTATATTGCAGTTCATGGTTATTTGGTACACCCTTTTGCCTAGTATTCCTGAGTAGTCATTTTGATCCTATCTGACTCCCTAAATTTGAAAGGATCACCAAGCGCTTGTCCTTTCACGCTTGTGTCAAATCTGAAAGAGATAGAGTCACCTTTTCAACCATTTATCGACTCTTAAAACATGAAACAGTGAAGTTTCTTATTTTTCAATGTGGTAAAAATTAATCACCCACGATTACATGCCCTGTTAGATTTTGCTTGTTGATCGTTTGATCGTGTGTCTTGACTCTTTTTCAGCCCGTGTGTGTGTTTGATCTTTTTCTCTTGTCGTTGCTGCCACAGTGGCGGAACCCTCAGTTTGGTCTACTGGTAGTCCTTACACGGATGATTCGTCAAAGGTGTCCCAATCCTCTACTGAACCACAGGAGCCCATTGTTTCCGAGTTTCCTGACGGGGGACCGGTTCTTTCTGAGCAACCCTTTGGGGGACCAGTTGAGTTCGATTGGCCCTTTTCGGACCCTGTGTCTGAATTGAGATTAGGAGCTGATTTCCTTTCTCTTACATCGGGTTCGCCTTTTATAGCTGCTATTTTTCCTCCTAGTCCTCGCCGTCTATTGCGAGATCTAGTGGCAGGCTCAAACATGAGTGATTCTGGTGAGGAAATCCCAATGTATGGTGAAGACTATTAGCTCTTCCCACGAAGATTATTTTCAGGGGACAACTCTGAAACAACTGTCATGTCAACGTCCAGTCCCTCATTACCACTGGGGTACAGGTCCTTGGGTCAGATCATTTCTGCCGCTGCCTCTATGGGAGTGTCAACTCCTTCTCCGAGGCCAGCTGCTCATTCACCGGGGGTGTCTCCTCAGAAGCCCGTTACTTCTGTACCCGTTCGACCCACTGTCTGTGTGGCCGCCTTTACACCCGTTGTCACGGCATCCTCCGCCAGGGCTATGCCATCTCCTGAAGACATTTATTTAGAGACTGCTATACTGGAGAACATATCTCCGGAGGAGTATCGGTTGTCCCTGCAACAGCCAAACCCCGAGGTTGGACCATCCTCCCAAGATCCCAACCGCTCTTACTTTTCGCTCTATGCACAAGATGGTACGCCCGTGTATGCTTTTCTAGGTCAGTATGATGAGCACAGGGACATTTTGTGTCTACCCGCTCCTGAGGCTTACCTCCATGCTCAAGGTTTACCTTATAACCAGGCTTATAACCCGCAAGGGCAACCTTTCCAAGGCCAACCTTCGGGCCAACCTGGCTATCCTTATGACCCACAGGGGCAGCCCATGCAAGGCTATCCTGCGGGCCAGCAAGGGCCATCGTACGGTCCGCAAGGACAGTATTATAGCCCTTCCGGTCAACCTGTACAGCCTCAGCCGGGGTACCAACCGGGACCAGTCTATGGTCTTGGGGGGCAAATCCAACCTTCTCAACCTATGCAACCGCAGTATCCTATTGTTTCTAACGTTGCATATCAGTCGGGACCAACATATGGTTCTGCTCCAAGTCAAACTGGTTACCAGCAACCGCCTGGCCCTATTCCTCCACCGGGCCAATCGACTCATCCGGTACAACCCGGTGTTCCGCCTCCAGGCCAACCGGCCCATCCGGTACAACCTGGGGCTCCTTTACAGCCAGGTCAACCTGCTCAACCGGCGCCGCTTGTCTATCCGGGTCAACCTGTTCACTCAGGTCAACCCTCTCAGCTCGGTCAACCTGTTCATTTAGGGCAGCCCGCTCATTCCATTAACCCTGCCCAGCAGCCGATTCATTCGATGCCGCAACCAAATCAATAGCTGTGCCCTAATTATCAGGCTCCGCAGGATTCCACCTATGAGCAGCTGACTCATCCTCAGGGCGGTTATTATCCTCATGGTCAATCTCAACTGAATTATAATCAGCCCCGAGGCTCTCAGTATTATCCTCCTCCACCCGGTTCTACCTATACTCAGCAGCCAAATCCAAATGCTGCTTACATCGGGCCGACACATAATCAGGGTCCGTACTCTGGTTATCAAGCCCCACACACTGGTTACCAGCAGCCAAATCAGTCTGGTTATACGACCTACACCCCCTATGGTCAGAATCCTACGGGACAGAACCCATGGGGGCAAGGATATTCACAACCATTGTGGAGTACGGGTACCGGTCCTCATCCCGGGCCTGGCATGCCGGTTAATCCGCCATTGCCGTTCCTGGCCACCTTGGAGTTGCCGGATGTTTCAAAATTGACCAATGATCCGATTTTGCATAATCCTTATTGGCCTCCGGTTCCTACCAAGATACCAGGTGACTGCCCCAAGTTTGAGGGTAAAGCTGGAGAGGACCCCCAAGCGCATGTGATGACGTATCATCTTTGGTGTTCGTCTAACTCTTGGGTCGATGATTCAATTCGTCTGCGCCTCTTCCAGCGCACTTTGACTGGAGCTGCTGCTAAGTGGTACATAGAGTTATCCCGTGGCATCTTCCAAGATTTCAATTCCTTAGCCATGGCTTTTCTGACGCACTTTCAGTTACCGGTTCGTTATGAAGCCGGGACGCACCTCCTGACTTCTCTGAAGCAGGATAAAGCCACTCACATTTCTGATCACATTCATGAGTGGCGGCGCTGTCATAGACTGATCAAGTTTCATATACCTGATCAGATACTAACTCACTGGTTCACCACCTCCTTCGTGAATAAATCGCCCAAGATATTGCGATGGGAGCGTGTGTGACGGAGGAACAAGCCATTGCGCGTGCCCAATATCTGGATCTTGTATATTCTCAGTCCGGCACGCTTTATGATATCTTGCCTGATGCTCCACGGTCCGGAACCTCTAAGGCCCCACCTACCCCTGCAGTGGATGGTGTCATTGGTTCTGTGTCTCAGAATTCGAAGAAATCTTCGAATGGGAAGCAGAAGTCTAATTCTTCCAACAATACTCCTGCTAATCCCGCCCCGCCCGATTCTGGCAAAACCGCGGAGGTGAATGCCGTTCAGGCCAATCCTACAGAGAAAACCTCCAAAAGGAAAGAGAAGGTCAAAGGTAAATCCAAATCCGACGCCCCGAGGCCAGAATCCAAATCTCATACTGAGGATGGTTCTCAACGTAAACCGAAGTACCCCTACCTCATTTGTGA
Organism: Pinus albicaulis; assembly: GCA_034641835.2. Lineage (NCBI taxonomy): Eukaryota > Viridiplantae > Streptophyta > Pinopsida > Pinales > Pinaceae > Pinus > Pinus albicaulis. Next base: position 1,668,072,766 of record CM076581.1, read on the forward strand.
AGGAGACCATTATACTAAGGATTGTCTGCGACGATCCGAAGTTAGTCAACTTCTCAAAGGCTCCAAAGGGACTTCGACAGTTTTAAAAGAGCCATTCCCGTCTCAGCAGACCCAGATGGTTGAACAACCGTCACCATCTGCACCATTTGGGTCCCAAGTTTTCATGATGAATGGTGATGCACCTATCTCTGTCGCTACGCGTTTGAAGGATCACAACGAATCACGACAGGCACCCGGAAAGGCAGTTGCAGATGGACCACCTCCCCCACCTGTCTCCGGTTCGTTGGAAATCGAGAAGCCTACTCCTGAACCTGTTGTGAAGCCACCTTCTAAAGGTGTTCTTCGGAGATCTTCTTATAATCCGAATGCTCGTGCTGCTCAACACTATAGCATTGTTGAGGATTTGGCACAGGCACCTTCTGCTATGTCTGCACTAGAAGTTCTTCAAAGTTGTCCTTCGCAACGGAAGGCTTTATTGTCTGCAATCGGTGGCATTGATCCCGCCGATTCGAGTCTTCTCACCTTCGATTTAGAGAATTTCACCCCCCGACTTCCACATCAGATCGCTCTTGTTATTCAAGTCGGGATCAACGGTCTAAACATCCATAGGGCCGTTGTGGATGAAGGTGCTTCTACCTGCGTCATGTCATCTGCTTGTTGGAAGGCCATTGGCTCTCCGGCCCTTTCGTCCTCTCCCAATGCCCTCAAGGCATTTGATGGTCGGGAATCCAAACCCCTGGGTGTTCTCGAGAGTTTAGCGATCACTTTACAGGGGAAGACTGTCAACGTGGAAGTAGAAGTAGTCGACGCCAGGCTCAACTACAATATACTTCTTGGCCGCAGCTGGACCCATGCCATGCTATGCGTGCCATCCACCATCTTTCGACTTCTTAAGTTCCCTCACGAGGGCAAAATCGTCACGGTGGATCAGTTGTCCTTCTTCACCTCTACTTCCGAGAACAACGTACCATACGTGGATCAGATTTCGAATCCCCCTGACAGTGTAGGACCCGGTCTCTTCAAAGACCCCGTCCTCATGGGTATCTTTCCCGCACCACCACCGCACACCGCTCAAGTTAACATGATTTCCAGGTCCGATGACCCCTGGCTTATTCCTACGCCTGAGCAGGTGTTTGAGTTTGGAGAATCAATGCCCTTGACTCCAGTAGAGATCAGCTACTGTGAAATTGTTGCCGCATCTGATCCTCCACCTCCTCAGCATGCTCCTTTGAGCATGGCTCTAGATGTCTACTCTCAATCCCCCTAGCTTGGTCAGGCCGATTCACCCGATCCTCTCAAAGAGACTTTTCCTTCCGATGAAGCCATCATTGAAACTATGTCTCTCGAGGAGCTGCCTTGGGGCGATGGACATCATCGCTCCTCTTTTATGCCTAGCTTGGGGGCAATGTCAGATTTTCTAGAGCGTTATGCATCTCAGGTTCCTACTCCTCCTCTTCAAACGCCCATCTTGACGCACGAGGTTTTTTCAGAGGGAAACCTGAGTAATATCACTCAAACCATCCCGATCAACATCTCCGTTAAACCAGGGATCGTTGAGAATATACACGTGGGAGTGACTTGTTCTCCTGATGAGATTCAAGTCTATACTGATCTTTTTAAAGAATTCAGAGATGTGTTCACCTGGTCCTACGAGGAAATGCCGGGGATTGATCCCAGTATCGTAGTGCATGAGATTCCAACCTACCCTGGTGCGAAGCCCGTGCGCCAACGCTTACGCCCCATGCATCCTCGGAAAGCCGCTGCAATCAAGGCAGAAGTTGAAAAACTTCTGAACGCGGGCTTTATTTATCCCATCCCCCTCACAGAATGGGTTTCCAACATTGTCCCTGTTGATAAAAAGCAGGGTACTATTAGGTTCTGTGTTGATTACCGCGATATTAATCGCGCCTGTCCGAAAGATAACTATCCCACTCCGTTCATAGACCAGATTATCGACAAATGTGCCGGAAGTGAGATTTATTCCTTGATGGATGGTTTCTTAGGCTATAATTAGATAAATATTGCACCTGAGGATAAACACAAGACTACATTCATCTATCTGTGGGGTACTTTCGCGTATAAAAAGCTCCCGTTCGGCTTGAAGAACGTTGGAGCCACTTTTCAGCGTGCGATGTCTTACGCTTTTCATGACATTCGCCACATCGTTCAGCCTTATCTGGATGACTTGCCAGCTCACTCAACTAGGCGAGAGGATCACCCTGAACACCTCCGCTAGATCTTCCTTCGCTGTAGGCGCTACAATATTAGGCTTAATCCTCATAAATGCGTCTTCTGCGTGGATTCTGGACGTCTTTTGGGATTCATAGTCTCCAAAGACAGAATTCGCCTTGACCCTTTAAAGGTCGAGGCTATCATCAACCTCCCATCACCCTCCTCGTTATATCAGTTGCAGAGTCTGCAGGGAAAAGCGAACTTCCTTCGACGCTTTATCCCGAACTACGCCGAGGTGGCCAAAGGATTCACGCGCCTATTAAAGCAGAATGTTCCCTTCCATTGGGACGAAATTGCTCAACAATCCTTTGAGAAGCTGAAGATGTTACTCGTTAATGCTCCTTTGCTTCGTCCTCCGGACTATCGTCGTGATTTCACTTTGTATCTCGCCGCCGCGTTTAGCACCATAGCTATGGTTCTGGTGCAGGATGATGATGATGGTAATGAACATGTTGTTTATTATCTATCACGAAACCTTCTCGATACAGAAACGCGTTATGCTCATGTCGATAAGTTGGCGTTAGCAACAGTACACGCTGTGCAGCGTTTTCGCCATTACATCCTGTTGCGTACGATAACAATGGTTTCGGATTACAACCCCATGACATATATTCTCTCTAGACAATTACTGGGGGGAAAATACTCCAAATGGATCGTTATCCTGCAGGAGTTTGACTTAGAGTTCACCACTGCTAAGTCAACCAAATCACTTGTTTTCGCGGATCTTATATGCTCACTCCCGATAGACTCCGCTCCTTCACACTCCGAGGATCATATCCCGGACGAAACTCTTTTCCTCATCAGTACTCGCGACCCTTGGTATGGCGACATAATTGTGTATCTTCAGACCTCCACATTTCGGTCTGAGTTGACTAAAGATGCCCGACGTCGAATTCGGCATCAGTCTCAACCCTACCGCATCGTAGGAGATACCTTATACCGTGTTGGAGTAGATTCGGTGCTCCGTCGGTGCCTAACCTTGGAAGAGGCTGAAAGGGTCCTAAATGACTGCCACAGTGGTGCCTGTGGTGGACATATGTCCGGATATGCTACTGCCCAGAAAATTCTGCGAGCAGGTTACTTCTGGCCGTCCATATTCAAAGACTGTATCGTTGCAGTCCGTAAATGTCACGCGTGCCAGGTGTTTCAGCGCAAGATGCGCGCGCCGCCTCTCCCTTTGCATCCTGTTATTACCGTCGGCCCTTTTGCGAAATGGGGCATGGATTTTATGACGTGTAACCCTCACTCGGCCGGGGGGCATGCGTATATCATTGTCGCTGTCGACTACTTCACCAAGTGGGCCGAAGCGATGCCTACACTAGCTGCCGACGATAATACAGCTGGCCAATTCATATTCAACCATATCATTGCACGTTTCGGGGTCCCGCAAGCCATCGTTACTGACCACGGTACTCATTTCTGAGATTATATGATGGCCGAGCTGACTTCAAAGTTGGGCTTACGCCACGATAGCTCAACGCCATATTACCCTCAGGAAAATGGCCAGGTTGAAGCAGTGAACAAGGTTCTGGTCACTATGCTTCAATGAATAGTTGGTATCCACAAATCCAATTGGCACCTCCAACTGTTCTCAGCTCTATGGGCATACCGGACGTCTGCAAAGAGTGCAACTGGATTCACACCATTTCAATTGGTGTATGGTTTGGAAGCAACTCTTCCGGTTGAATGCGAGATTCCTTCGTTGAAATTAGCTGTGGAACTTCTACCCGACACTTCTGCCGAGGAAGAGCATCTTTTGTATCTGGAACGGTTAGATGAAAATCGCCGCTTAGCTGCTTTAGTTATTGAAGCACAAAAGAAGCGGGTCAAAGCTCACTTCGATCAATCGGTTTCTCCTCGTTCCTTTGTTGAAGGAGACCTCGTCCTCCTGTACGATCAAGCACATGACAAGCTTGGGGCTGGCAAGTTCCAACCTATGTGGCATGGGCCCTACATAGTAAAATGCGTTTTGAAGAATGGGGCTTATGAGCTTATAGATTATGAAGGAGTTCCACTGGCGCAGCCCAGGAATGGGCTGTACCTGAAAAAATACTACGCTTAAAGTCATTTTTGGTGTGGTGTGTGTACATAAGTGTGTGTTTTTCATTTGTGTGCATGTGTGGTGTGGTGTACGATGTAAACATATTTCTGTTGATCGGGTCTTTATGATTGTGCAGATGTCCATTCGTCCGTTTGTTGGTTTCGCGGATGGTGCCTCCCGCAGTACCAGGAACCTGTCTTCAGCGGCCTGGGTAATCTATGATCCTGCTGGTGAGTTGGTCAACCTGCAAGGTGTGTGTCTGGGACGTACTACAAATAACATCGCGGAATATAGTGCTGTATTAGAATTATTAACTGAGGCTGTAAACCTTGGTATCCGTGAATTTCTTATGTATCTAGACTCACAACTTGTAGTATTACAACTGAACGGTCATTATTCGGTCAGAAACCCATCCATTTTACGTCTGTATCTGCGTATTCGTTTACTGGAAAGAAATTTTGACTATATTACATATCAACATATACCCAGGCATATGAATACATTAACAGATGCAGTAGCTAATTTGGTGTTAGATAGACATTTGCGCAATTTGTAAAACAACATCACATGAAAAAGAAAGATCCATCCAGAAATAGATATGTATATATATAGATATCGAAATGTTTACATAGTGTGCGTCGCATAGAATCAAAAAATATATATGTTCATCTTAATACATCCGGAGACGACATGTCTCTCAAAAAATATGCATGATAAAAGCCCTAGGAGTCTAATCCGCATGGTGCTCATGATAACAAGTGACTGCACGCACTAAGTGTCTCAGAAGTCGGTGGAGGCGACTAGGCACTCCCACCGTATGTCTCTGGTACGCCATCGGTACATCCGCCAGCCGGGCGTAGTCTGGGATCCCTCGGGCAATCCCCTCGAGATTCTAGATTAACTCCCCCCCTCTGCACCCTCTTCCTGAGGATCAGGTGCGGGGAGAGTCCTCCGCACGATAGGAGACATACCGGCTGGTCTCTTTGGGCCCACATCTGCATACATATAAAATGTGTCAGGATGGATATATATTAACAAAAAATCATAAAACATAAAAATCAAAAAGAGAAGAGGTCATACCCAACTCCTCGTCCCAATCATCTCCCTCCGGCAGTGGGATATCTGGATCACCAGTGAAATCGGTACCTGCATATGGCCAGTCTTCCACTACGATCAACTGATGCCGCAACCACCCAAAAAACTCCGGCCTCCAAGACATCTATTGGCCTCCTCCAGCTTTGGGCATCAGTGCTGCCCAGCGAGCCATTCTTGGCTCTCGTGGAATCGGCTCAGCTACTATGGCCCCTTGGCCCTGGAAGATTGGTAATCGTTCCAGAATGAACGATACCAGGATGGAACCGTAGCCAAACTGTTTCAGTTTGGCCTGCTTGCACTTCGTGAGTTGTCTCTTCATGTTTATCGTCACTGCTGTGGCCCAGTCAAACAATAGGGGAGTCATACACTCTGAGGCTAGCAAAATTTGGGCCTTTGTGGCCTCGTGCGGTGCCTGCGACCCCGCAGCCCGCGTGATGGTATGCAGCACCACTCTCAGTGCCAGATTAGGAATGGTGTGAATGTATACCTTTCCACTTCCTGATCCCAGTTGTGCCCCTCGGCACACTCGTGCCATCACTTGCTCCATCTTCTCACCAGACGGTCTGCTCCCTATTAATATGGGCACCGGACCTCTGCACGATAGTCCGGTTATGAAGTACACGTCAGCAACCTCCTGTTCTAACACTTGATCCCGCAACTTGAATACTTTTTCATCTGCGTCCCACATATTGATCAAGTACTGTAGAAGCTCAGGCTGAGCTCGTAAACAAGGTGTCAGGAAGAACTTTTTTTAGCCCAAATTTCTTGAGGGCATTCATGCAACTTTCATTCTCCATGGATTGTTCATCCTCTTCAACGTGCTCTCTCTCTTTCCACTCAATCACCATTTTTCTCGGTTTCCTGCATCAACATGGTCACAAACCCTTAATTAGATCTCTGTTGAGCTTCAAAATTCATCCAAATTGATTAAAATCTCGAATTTTTAGATGAAAATTTGGGTTCCGCCGCTGGCGCGGCTGTTTCCTGAACAGTCGCGCCAGTCGGCGCGAGCCCTTTGCATATAAAATCCCATTCGCACGGGTCTGTGCCCAATACCCACGCCAATGAGCGGAGCCCTAAAAATTTAAAAAGTTGCCACAGAAATCTAATGCATAATGGAAAACTATTAAAAAATAGATTGAAATGGAGTACAAAGAAGCGCCTCTTACCTGGAACTGACGGGAATCTGAATGGTAGCCCGGATCGGTCGCAATCGCTGTCAGAAGTTCGCACACAAAATGGACCACTGCTGCTCTTCGGTGAGGTAAAAAGTAAAAAGTAATTTTATTTTTACCATTTGACATATTTATAACTTTTTGAATTCAAAATAGGTCTTGAAAGTTATTTTTCTGAATATTTTAATATATTTTGTCGAAAATGGGTTTTACACTTGCCTTTTTGTGCAGCAACAGGTCTTTTACGCAACTGAAACGGTGAAACGAGTTGTATTTTATACTTTTTCGGACTCGGTAAATACACGAAAAAGTCACTCTGGAGTCATCTTTCAGCTCTTTTCTGACTCTCTAAACATGAAAAGATTTCCGAGGCCCTTGTCGTTTCGATCTCGTTAAAGTGGACATGAATCGACATCTACCCAGTATACGTTTACCCCTTTTTCGGGCTGGGATGGATTATTTACGAAAAAGGAATACCCTAGCCTATCGCGACTAGGAGGTTTTCTCGGATATTGTTTTCTACCTTTTCGGGTCCGAGGAACTATCTACGAAAAGGGACTGCTGGAGTTTACTTTTTGATGTCTTTTCAAACTCTCTAAATATGAAAAGACGCCGAGTTCTTCCTTTGTCAGACTCGTTAAACCCTGATGACATCGGATTCAGTCGAAATGACGTTATTCGAGTCACTCCTTCCTAGGGCTCGTTAAATGTACTAGGATGGATTCGCCCGAAGGGCGGACTTATATTAAAAGCATATGCTATCCCCTTCAAGCTTGTTATAAAAAATAATTGGGGTACTCGCCAGAAATGGTGGGGGAAAATGGAACCAGCATCGTTGTCGTGTCGGCAGTATGTCGCTCTTGAACATGGCACTTGTCTGCATTCGTGTCGGGTTGGGGACATCTCATCTCGTTCTTCACTTGCCTCCATGGGTTTGGATAATCCCTTTTGACCTCTCATCTGCTCATTGCCTCGTCACCATGACCTCTGATCCGTTGATGTCAAATACTACCAAGTCCACTGTCGTGTCATTTACATGTTCAAGAGAAGTTGACCTCTGCAAAGTATCAACCTCCCTCTGATTCTCATTTGATTCTGATTCACAAAAAACATCATGTTCCTCTGTCTCGTGTCGATGATGTGGGAAACATTATGGCCCACCTTCAATCAAGGTCACTTCCTGTCGACTTCAGCACATTATCCAGGAAGCCGATCTAGAGACTCCCTTATGGTACCTTGGAGCCTGCATGCCTCAATGGCAGGTTCGTCGCATTCGACGTGAGTTTTTCATTATTGGCCTCCGATCGAGTGATTCTACGGGTGTTCGACACCAGCTCATTGATTCGCACGCCGTAGATTGTACCTATAGTACCTTGAGAGCCATTGTCATTATTGGTGGTTCCTCTCGCGTCTGTTAACAGCTTTCATCATTGGCTGGTAATCAGGCGATGTTCTTGCATGTTCGACTTCAGCTCACATATTTGCATGCTTGAACTTGTACTTTGTTCGGGTCGAGATGGAGCGCAAGACCCTGGATTGTGTCTGTTGTAATCCAGGCTGCGATATTGTGGATTATTATGATTATTTACATGACTCACTGATTGGATGGTTGCGACCATACCTGAGTCTATTTATCAATCCTCACTGGATGGCTGCGTCCATGCCTTGGATCTAGATTATTGTACTCTCTGTTATGGATGGTTGCGCCCATACCACGTATATATATCATGTATCTGAGACATCAGTTGTACTTCGCTCCGCAGGTTTTCCGATGGCAGTGTTTTCAGTCGGCATGTTCTCGTAAAGCATTTCACCCCTCTCTCTCTCTTTCGGGCCTCATGCTTTAGGGGGCATCTGTTACACAGCAATTTTTCACCGTCCCTACAATCCCCATCCCGCACATTGGAGGGCTCATTCCGTGACCTGTGGGCAGAGTTAAGACTTGAAAATACTTTCATTGCATCCCTCTAAAGATGAGCTTTAATTGCCCTGAAGACATCTCCCTGCAAAAAACCCTAAAAATAGCTCTTTTTCCATTGGCGCGGTTCCATAGTTCAGCCCTCGCGCCAAGGGGGAAAATCCTCCAAAGAGGGCGCGCCAATTGGCGCTCTGTCATAGAGCCGCACCCGTGCCAACCATATTAAGAGGTGTTTTTTAAAAATAAAAGGCGAAAGTTTCATCCTAACAAATTCCTGGACTGATTTCTATCTTGAGTTGGGAGGTTTGGCTACGGATTTCCATAGAGAGGAAGTGGTTTGCCACCTCTCATGGAAGCTTCCTTGATGATAGGGCCAATCCCATAATTATAGGGATCCCAAATTCCCTTCCTCCTTCTATAAAAGCTTGCCCATTTCCCTTGCAAGCTAGTTCCAGATGTAGAAATTTGCTGAATAAAGAAGATTTATCCACCGAGATTATCCTGATCACATATCAATTCGAATTCATATGCAACACATAATCTCTTCCACTCAGATCATCACACATGCGGAAATAAAACAAGCGGTATGCGATCAAACAATCATCAAAACATCACACACATTACACAGTATGTATGGGGAAATATTATAGCTGAAAACCCCCAGCTATTCTGTATATTATAATGGAGAGAACATGTAACAGTACATAGTACAATACTCCTCACAAGTACTCAGTACTATCTCATAATGTTACACACAAACTAGCTTGGTTTTGAACAGGTCACAGGTTCAAAACTCATCCACTAATTGCCTGCCTCTATTGCACAATCAAGGCTGGTCTAACGAGATATCTAAGGTTTGAATCTCCTTGGCTTGACAGCACAATCATCATGGGAAATTCCTCCAAGTGTGGTGCAAATCTCATGCAGAACTGATGTCACAACTGATAGCTATCTCAACCCTTTCATCTACCTCTTTCAATGGTCTCCACTGAACTGTCCATGCACTGTAGTGAACTGATGTGTTCTTGAGTTGAATAATGAGTTAATAATTAGTGAATTAAATAATATTTAATTCACTCCACTCATTACTAGTTGATTAGCTAGTTAAACTAATCTCAACCAGTTCAACTAAGTTAAACCGAACACAACTCCACCAACTGTCTCATCAACTCCATCAAACTTCTGCCACTGAAGTCCTAACTAAAGTCAACCATGCATAAGCTCACCAAAACCCTAGGAATAGCGTAATTCCTTTGTCAGATGCATGAGCCACTTCTGTAGCTCGAACTGAAGTGCTCCAAGAGAGTAAACTGAAGTTTAGAGTCCAAATATTATTAAGGGTAAATAATATTTGACTTTTCTATTTTTAGGATAGGCAGTCTAAAAATAGACTTCGACCTAAATGTATAAAAATAGAGGCCCATCTATTTTTACCAACATGACCAATACTCCAAGAATAACATACTGCAACCCCTGGACCATGCTACATATGTCTAAAAATAGACATAGTCTAAAAATAGACTTTGCGCCAAAAATCGCCTGCGGGCCCACTTAGTGAAGGCGACTTCATTTCACTAAGCTCCATCATTTTGCTGCATTTTCAACACTCCCTCTCAGCAAGATATGGATTATCTGCAACCCCTATCCTGCCTCTGTGGAATTCGAACTTGCTCCTGGTGAGCGCCTTCGTCAGGATGTCGGCATCCCGATCCTCCGTGGGAACATATGAAAGCATCATGATTCTCCGCTGAACACAATCTCTGATATGATGGTACCTAATGTCGATGTGTTTGGACCTATCATGAAATACTGGATTAGCCGAGAGTTTAATGCAACTCTGGTTATCACAGTAGATCACTATAGGCTCCAAATGCAACCTGAACAATCCTGCGAGGATCTTCCTCATCCAAATAGCCTCGCATGCAGCCAAGCTAGCTGCCATGTACTCGGCCTCTGCTGAACTGAGGGCCACGGATCTCTGCTTCCTGCTGTACCAGGAAACTGTTGACTGACGAACATTGAACTCTTCAGAGGCCGCGTCACACGCCTTCATCTTGACAAGAGTCCAGGCTCACTCATCCACCTGACCAAGCCAGATCTGTATCCCGATGTGTACCAAGATAAACAATAACCACATGGCTTGCTCACGCCTCAGAAGAGGCTGGGGGCCTGAAATCACACCCTTTGAAAGCTAGCAACAAAGACAGACACAGTGGTGCAGTAGGTCGTGTATTGGGATACATAAGCTTAACCCCACACTGCCGAGATAGACAAGGCACCACACTCTTCTTGGGTGTTAGCATCCTCTTCTTCAGAACAGCCAGAAGAGGGTGTCGGCCAGGCTTGCAGCCATGCATGTTGAAGTCACAGTCTCTCAGTACAGCTGCCACCAAGAACAGACACAGAGACTCCACTGCCAAATCTCCAATCCCAGGAAATAATGAAGGAGGCCTAAGTCCTTCATCTCAAACTCTCGTGCAAGATCCTCCTTGCATGAAAGTATCAACTGCTCATCGCCAGTCAAAATCAGATCATCTACATACAGTACGATGATCAACAGCTTCCCCTCCACCACAATCTGGTACAGGTTAGGATCCGCCTCACTCTTGGAGAATCCAAGCCTGGTGAAGTAGCTGTCTATCCGAGTGTACCAAGCACGAGGTGTTTGCTTCAGCCCGTACAGTGCTCTCTTGAGTCGGCACACATGCGACTCACTGCTGAAGATCTCGAAACCTTCAGGCTGCTCTATGTACACCTCCTCCTCAATAACTCCATTGAGGAACGCAATCTTCACATCCATCTGATGAATGTGCCACCCCATCTGCGCTGAGAGAGCAAGGATCGTCCGTATGGAAGAGTACCTTGCGACAGGTGCAAAGGTCTCCTCATAATCGATCCCCTCGATGCGACAGGTGCAAAGGTCTCCTCATAATCGATCCCCTCGATCTGTGAGAAGCCACGGGCGAAAAATCTCGCCTTGTACTTCTCCACACTCCCGTCAGCCGCCTACTTCACTTTGTAGATCCATCGCGAACCCACCACTGATTTCCCCTCCGGTCTTGGGACAATCTCCCATGCACTGTTTCTGACGATCGAATCATATTCTTCGATCATGGCATCCACCCATGCGGGTTCCTCCACAGCTTCCTCAAAAGAGGATGGCTCCGTCATGACACATTGACTCACAAGAGCCATGTATCCAGTGTACCGATCCGGTGACTGCCTCTGTCTGCGCTGTGCTGTAGGTGGTCCTACAACCTTCTCTGCATCTCGAGCCAGTCGCTCAGCTTCTGTAGTGCGCATGCGCCCTCTGATGGTTGGCGCCGCATGGGTGGTTTCTTCCACCTCCTGAACTTCCTCTTGTGGCTGATCCACATCCGGAAGCTCCTCCTTAGGAACTAACAGCTCCTCATCTGCATGCAAGTGTAGCTCCCTCTCAAGCGAACACTGCATGGCTTTCTCCTCCTGAAACTTGATATCCTGTCGCACAACAGTCTTGCGACTGTCTGACAAATACACCCGATAGTTGTGAGGTGTATCAGTGTACCCCACAAATATTCCAACCTCTGCGGTCGGATCCAGCTTCTTTCTGGCATCCTTCGTCACATGCATGTAGACAAGTGAACCAAAAATTCTCAAATGAGAAATGTCAGGTCTCTTACCAGAATAAGCCTCCTTCGGTGTACTCATGCCAAGAACCTTGTGAGGACAACGGTTCTGCACATACACTGCTGTATTGCATGCCTCAGCCCACAAGTGAAGGGGTAGGCCCTGATCATGCAACACCGCCCGTGCAGCACCCACGATCGTTCTGTTCTTCCGCTCAGCCACCCCGTTCTGCTGTGGGTTATGGGGTGCGATGAGCTCTCTTCGAATCCCTTCTGCGCTGCAAAAGTATTTGAATTCAGCCAAGATGAATTCACCACCATTGTCACTCCTAAGAGCCTTCACATGCTTCCCCGATTCCTTCTCTACCAGCGCCTTGAATTCACAGAACTTAGAAAATGTCTCTCTCTTCTTCTGCATGAAGAAGATCCAGCACTTCCGAGAGAAATCATCAACAAAGATCACGTAGTACTTGTGCTTTGCTGTCGAAGCTATAGAGAAAGGACCACACACTTCTGTGTGAACTCTCTCAAGGATCATCGTGGCGCGACTATCCTTCTCGTGAAAGGTGGCTTTCACATACTTCCCTAAGGTACACCCCTTGCACTAATCTGACTGCGCAAGAGTGCCCTTAGGAAGCCCAGTAGAAATCTGCTGCAGTATCTTCAAAGCTCCATGGTGAAGGTGGCCCAATCTCCCGTGCCAAAGTTCGCCCTCATCATCCCGGCTCACCACTTCTCCCGCCTTGCATGCCATTGCTGCGCAGCCATCTACTTGCAACTGATAAAGGTTCTTGACTTGAAACCCTATCTTCCGGGTCTCACCAGTAGTCTTACTGCGCAGGAAAGCTTTTCCTTCGCTGAAGACCACATCATACCCTTTGTCTTCCAACATCGCCACAGAGATCAGGTTCTTCATCAATCCTGGAACATGAAAAAATTCCTTCAATATGAAAGGTTTACCAGACTCCCTCTCAAAGGAAATGGTACCGATACCAGTCGCACTGTATCTACCATCATCGCCCATCTCGATGTGCACTCCAAGATCTTTTTCCTCCAGATCTGAAAACAGATCTCGATCTCCAGTCATGTGAAATGACGCATCACTGTCCAAGAACCAAACTGATCCTGCCACACTTGAAACCAAGCATGCGATCAATGAAAAATTCAGTTCGAATTGAGAAGCCAATGCCTCTCCTGCTGCAGATCCGGCAGCCTTCTTATTTTTCTTCTTTTGCGGACAATTTGTGGCATAGTGTCTGTGCTGGTGACAGTGAAAACACTTCACCTTGGACATGTCTTGCTTCTTGCCTTTCGCACCATACTGAGAAGCCTTCTTGCTCTTCCCCTTTTTTGCTTTGGCAGCCAAAGCGCAATTTTCTTCATCAGATACTTTGGATGAAGATCCATCCCTGGTAGTCCTCCTTATCTCCTCCTGCATGAGATCCACCCAAAGGCGCTCCCATCCCGGCAACTTCTCCCGACCATTGACACTATCTTGATATGAATTCCAAGCCTTCAGAAGACCAAGGAGAGCTAGGTCCACCATATCCTCTTCTTCGACAGTCACCCCCACACTTCCCAGCTCATCTCTGCATTGAGTGAACTTCGTGAGGTATTTGGCGATACTATCGCCTTTCTCCATCTTGATGTTTCTGAGCTTATCTTTGAGCGCCAGCTTCCTTTGGTCACTCTTACTCTGGAATAGATATGTCAATTCTTTCCACATTAAATATGGAGAAGCTTTTCCATGCAGGCTGGATACAATGCGATCCTTAACGCCCTCCAACAGAATCCTTCGACATTTCGCCATCTTCTTTTGCCAAGCTTCGACTTCAGCAGGATCAGTGGGCTTTTGGACATCCGTATCTACGAACTCCTTCAATCCATTATCTTCTAATACTGCCTCCATGCGATCTTTCCATGCAACATAATTCGAACTGCCTTCAAGAGCATATTCGAGTCGCAAACCGTTGAAAGACATTTTCAACTCCGGCACCAAGAAAACAAACTGCTGCAAAAATTCGAATTCCAACTCAAAGCTCAACCGCTCTTGATCTGTGAGAACAAATTATTTCTAGCACAGAGATCGACTGCAGGGGCATTTACTGGATGTATCACCTTTCAAAGGAAAGGATGGATCCAGAGGCTACTTGGCCCGCATGCAGACTCTGTCTACCGAAATAAGTTTGTAATCACTGTGATGATCAATCTCTGCTTCAATAGCTCCGATACCATGTAGAAATTTGCTGAATAAAGAAGATTTATCCACCGATATTATCCTGATCACATATCAATTCGAATTCATATGCAACACATAATCTCTTCCACTCAGATCATCACACATGCGGAAATAAAACAAGCGGTATGCGATCAAACAATCATCAAAACATCACACACATTACACAGTATGATGGGGAAAGCTTATAGCTAAAAAACCCCAGCTATTCTGTATATTATAATGGAGAGAACACGTAACAATCTCAGTACAATACTCCTCACAAGTACTCAGTACTGTCTCATGAAGTTACACACAAACTAGCTTGGTTTTGAACAGGTCACAGGTTCAAAACACATCCACTAATTGCCTGCCTCTATTGCGCAATAAAGGCTGGTCTAATGAGAGATCCAAGGTTCAAATCTCCTTGGCTTGACAGCGCAATCATCATGGGAAATTCCTCCAAGTGTGGTGCAAATCTCATGCACAACTGATGTCACAACTGATAGCTATCTCAACCCTTTCATCTACCTCTTTCACTGGTCTCCACTGAACTGTCCATGCACTGTAGTGAACTGATGTGTTCTTAAGTTGAATAATGAGTTACTAATTAGTGAATTAAATATTATTTAATTCACTCCACTCATTACTAGTTGATTAGCTAGTTAAACTAATCTCAACTAGTTCAACTAAGTTAAACCGAACACAACTCCACCAACTGTCTCATCAACTCCACCAAACTTCTGCCACTGAAGTCCTAACTGAAGTCAACCATGCATGAGCTCACCAAACCCTAGGAATAGCGTAATTCCTCTGTCAGATGCATGAGCCACTTCCAAGGCTCGAACTGAAGTGCTCTAAGAGAGTAAACTGAAGTTTAGAGTCCAAATATTATTAAGGGTAAATAATATTTGACTTCCCTATTTTTAGGATAGGCAGTCTAAAAATAGACTTCGACCTATAGGTCCAAAAAATAGAGGTCCATCTATTTTTACCAACATGACCAATACTCCAAGAATAGCATACTGCAATCCCCGGACCATGCTCCATATGTCTAAAAATAGACATAGTCTAAAAATAGACTTTGCGCCAAAAATCGCCTGCGGGCCCACTTAGTGAAGGCGACTTCATTTCACTAAGCTCCATCATCTTGCTGCATTTTCAACACCAGAATCTCCAAGTTCCCAAGAGATTTCATGCTGCAAAATACTTCTTGATTCCCTAAGGCCAAATCCAAGCAAGGAGACTATTGCCAAGTATCCGGAGAGAGAGGCTTGTCCCATCCTTAACAGGCTTTATCGAGACATGTTCTGCTGACGACCCGCCAAAGGAGAATTCGGCGTCGAATCTTTGGTTGTATTCTTCTTTTTGACTTATTAATATTAAGTGACTATTGGTTATGGTTCCACTCTTGTTCTTGATCATGTTCATGAGTTATGTCCTCTTCGACTAACATATAGTTGTATATTATGGGTTTTATGCTTGCGTTTTTGTTGTTTCTTGCATGTGCAGGTATCCGATCACGGAGATCGTGAGGATTGTGATCTGCCAGGGCAAAGGAACGGGAGCACCACCTCTTCTACAAACGACAACGTTGGATTCCAGGTAAGCCTTCCTCGCAAGTCGGTTTATTTACAATTAGGAACCTGCACTGTAGCGTGTTTGATTGTTGCTAGACCCGATCTGGGCTAGTAGGGATCGCCTCTGTCCGCAGAGGGGATTTACCTCCTCAACAATTTGGCGACTCCGCTAGGGACTCAGCTTGTTGTTTGATTTGTAAACTATAGACGGAGCCTGAAGCACAACCAGATAGCCTTCGAAACGCTTTTGATCTGCATTAGCGGAGTAGATCAACGCTGCTTCAGTCAATCTTTGGTTTGGTTTACGGACTGAACAACTTGGAGTTTTGTCTTCTCTTTCCGGTCAATTTCTTGGTCTTGTTTCCTTGGTCAGCGCTTTGGGCTGGATTTTCCTGTTTGTTTGGCTTTGTTTTAGCCTTGTCATCACTTGTCTGTGTCTGAGATTTCTTGTTTTTATTTTTTCCATAGTAAACTCGGCTGGCGTGTTTTTCAGTGTGACAGTCGCGCCCATTGGCGCAGGTTGCCTGTGTATCACCCGCGCCATTGCGTTTCTGGCTCTAATTTCAAGCTCACAGTCGCGCCAATCCTGTGAGCTATTAGGGTTTACTGTGTTTCATGCTTTATGAGGCTGACTTGTGATTTTGATCTTGTTTTTTTGGCTGTTTGAGTGCACTGGAGCCTAGTTTGACTGGTTCTAACCTACTTCCTTTGGTTGTTTGCCTATTTCTTTCGATTTTGCATACGAGCCCTAGGGCATCTAGGTGCCTTTGTGAGTCGAGCCTCCCTTGGGATTTTTTGGTTTTTCGTTCATTCAGTCGACTTTGGGATTGCTTCCTTGCATTCGTTTGATAGTTGTCTATCATCTTATTGCGCTTTTTGAGTAACTGATTTCATTTTCATTCGAATTTCGCTTTGCTTCGTTCTGGGCCTAGATTACACGGCTCATTGGTGTCTTTGGGACCTTTCTTGGTTTTGAGAGACTTTTGGTCGATTTGAGATCTGATTGTCCATGCCATTGAGTGAAATCTGTTTGTTTTGCTCTCTTAATATCATTTCTCGAATTGCTTTTCATTTGTTTTTGGTTTGTTTAGTGCGTCTAGCTATCAAACATTGAAAATAAAATAAAAAATCTCTTTTTCTTTTGGTTGATTAGTGCAAATTGAAATCTTTTTTATTTTACTAGTAATTAGTGAATTTGAAAGAAAAATTTTTAGTTTCATTAGTTGCATTAGAGATATCATTGATTGTCTTCTGATCATTTTGTTTGTGTAAAAAGCTCTCATCTCTTCTGTAGCTAGCTTTCATCGAACGAAATGACATACTATGGCATGTAGTTTTGCATTTAGGGGATTTTTGAGACAACACATTCATTAGGGCCTGAAAACTGAAACGTAATTGAAGATCAACTTTAAAATCTACTCAATTTACACTAAGGTAGCATTGAAATCTAATGAAACATATTTAGGGGTCTAGGCTAGAGACGTGTTCCGGCGTCTTAAACCCTAGTAGCTGTCGTTCGCCTCTTGGCTTTAGACAACACTAGTACGGACTTGTGCTCCCCGTACCGTCGCGTATATAAAGGGAGACCCCTCTAGGTTTCAATCCTTTATCCATAGGAAGCCGAGTCTGCCGCCCTATACCCGTGATACACCAGACACAGCATTCGGGGAGATTGCCTGCACGTACGGAAATTCCTTGGTTGATTTCTCATTCATTATCGAAACCAAGGTGTATATTGCAGTTCACGGTTATTTGGTACACCCTTTTGCCTAGTATTCTTGAGCAGTCATTTGATCTTTTCTGACTCCCTAAATTTGAAAATATCACCAAGCGCTTGTCCTTTCACGCTTGTGTCAAATCTGAAAGAGATAGAGTCACCTTTTTTACCGTTTCTCGACTCTTAAAACATGAAACGGTGAAGTTTCTTATTTTTCAATGTGGTAAAAAATTAATCACCCACGATTACACGCCTTGTTAGACTTTTCTTGTTCACCATTTGATCGTGTGTCTTGACTCTTTTTCAGCCCGTGTGTGTGTTTGATCTTTTTCTCTTGTCGTTTCCGCCACAGTGGCGGAACCCTCGGTTTCGTCTACTGCTAGTCCTTATACGGACGATTCATCAGAGGTTTCACAATCCTCTGCTGAACCACAACAGCCCATTGTTTCCGAGTTTCCTGACAGGGGACCGATTCTTTCTGAGCAACCCTTTGGGGGACCAGTTGAGTTCGATTGGCCCTTTTCGGACCCTGTATCTAAATTGAGATTAGGAGCTGATTTCCTTTCTCTTACATCAGGTTCGCCTTTTATAGCTACTGTTTTTCCTCCTAGTCCTCGCCGTCTATTACGAGATCTAGCGGCAGGCTCGAACATGAGTGATTCTGGTGAGGAAATCCCAACGTCTGGTGAAGACTATTAGCTCTTCCCACGAAGATTATTT
Organism: Pinus albicaulis; assembly: GCA_034641835.2. Classification (NCBI taxonomy): domain Eukaryota; kingdom Viridiplantae; phylum Streptophyta; class Pinopsida; order Pinales; family Pinaceae; genus Pinus; species Pinus albicaulis. Next base: position 1,668,091,067 of record CM076581.1, read on the forward strand.
TCGGGAGACAACTCTGAAACAACTGTCATGTCAACATCCAGTCCCTCATTACCACTAGGGTACAGGTCTTTGGGTCAGATCATTTCCACCGCAACCTCTATGGGAGTGTCAGCTCCTTCTTCGAGGCCAACTGCTCCTTCACCGGGGGTGTCTCCTCAGACACCCATTACTTCTGTACCCGTCCAGCCCACTGTCTGTGTGGATGCATCTGCACCCATTGTCACGGCACCCTCCGCCAGGGCTATGCCGTCTCCTGAAGATGTCTATTTAGCGACTGCTATACCGGAGAACATCTCTCCGGAGGAGTATCGGTTGTCCTTGCAACAGCCGAACCCCGAGGTTGGACCATCCTCCCAAGATCCCAACCGCTCTTACTTTTCGCACTATGCATAGGATGGTACGCCCGTGTATGCTTTTCCAGGTCAGTATGATGAGCACAGGGACATTTTGCGTCTACCCGCTCCTGAGGCTTACCTCCATGCTCAAGGTTTACCTTATAAACAGGCTTATAACCTGCAAGGGCAACCTTTCCAAGGCCAACCTTCAGGCCAACCTGGCTATCCTTATGACCCACAGGGGCAGCCCATGCAAGGATATCCTGCAGGCCAGCAAGGGCCATCGTACGGTCCGCAAGGACAGTATTATAGCCCTTCCGGTCAACCTGTGCAGCCTCAGGCGGGGTACCAACCGGGACTGGTCTATGGTCCTGGGGGGAAAATCTAGCCTTCTCAACCTATGCAACCACAGTATCCTGTTATTTCTAACGTTGCATATCATTCGGGCCCATCCTATGGTTCTGCTCCAGGTCAAATCGGTTACCAGCAATCACCTGGCCCTATTCCTCCACCAAGCCAACCGGCCCATCCGGTGCAACCCGGGGTTCCGCCTCCAGGCCAACCGACCCATCCGGTACAACCTGGGGCTCCTTTACAGCCAGGTCAACCTACACAACCGACACCGCCTGTCTATCTGGGTCAACCTGTTCACTCAGGTCAGCCCTCTCAGCCGGGTCAACCTGTTCATTCAGGGCAGCCCGCTCATTCCATTAACCCTGCCCAGCAGCCAATTCACTCGATGCCGCAGCCAAATCAACAGCTGCGCCCTAGTTATCAGGCTCCGCAGGGTTCTACCTATCAGCATCCGGCTCATCCTCAGGGCGTTTATTATCCTCATGGTCAATCTCAACTGAATTATAATCAGCCCCGAGGCTCTCAGTATTATCCTCCTCCACCCAGTTCTACCTATACTCAGCAGCCAAATCAAAATGATGCTTATGTTGGGCCGACACATAATCAGGGTCTTCACAACCATTGTGGAGTACAGGTAATGGTCCTCATCCCAAGCCTGGCATGACGGTTAATCTTCCATTGCCATTCCTGGCCACCTTGGAGTTGCCGGATGTTTCAAAACTGACCAATGATCCGATTTTGCATAATCCGTATTGGCCTCCGGTTCCTACCAAGATACCAGGTGATTGCCCCAAGTTTGAGGGTAAGGCTGGAGAAGACCCCCAAGCGCATGTGATGACGTATCATCTTTGGTGTTCGTCTAAATCTTGGGTCGATGATTCAATTTGTCTGCGCCTCTTCCAGCGCACTTTGACTGGAGCTGCTGCTAAGTGGTACATAGAGTTATCCCGTGGCATCTTCCAAGATTTCAATTCTTTAGCCATGGCTTTTCTGACACATTTCCAGTTACCGGTTCGCTATGAAGCCGGGACGCACCTCCTGACTTCTCTGAAGCAGGATAAAGCCACTCACATTTCTGATCACATTCACGAGTGGCGACGCCGTCGTAGACTAATCAAGTTTCATATACCTGATCAGATACTAACTCACTGGTTCACCACCTCCTTTGTGAATAAAATCGCTCAAGATATTGCGATGGGAGCGTGTGTGACGGAGGAACAAGCCATTGCGCGTGCCCAATATCTGGATCTTGTATATTCTCAGTCCGACACGCTTTATGATATCTTGCCTGATGCCCCATGGACCGGAACCTCTAAGGCTCCACCTACCCTTGCAGTGGTTGGTGTCATTGGTTCTGTGTCTCAGAATTTGAAGAAATCTTCGAATGGGAAGTAGAAGTCTAATTCTTCCAACAACGCTCCTGCTAATCCCGCCCCGTCCGATTCTAGCAAAACCGCGGAGGTGAACGCCATTCAGGCAAATTCTACAGAGAAAGCCTCCAAGGGGAAAAATAAGGGCAAAGGTAAATCCAAATCCGACGCCCTGAGGCCAGAATCCAAATCTCGTACTGAGAATGGTTCTCAACGTAAACCGAAGTACCCTTGCCTCATTTGTGAAGGAGACCATTATACTAAGGATTGTCCGCGACGATCCGAAGTTAGTCAACTTCTCAAAGGCTCCAAAGGGACTCCGACAGTTTTAAAAGAGCCATTCCTGTCTCAGCAGACCCAGATGGTTAAACAACCGTCACCATCTGCACCATTTGGGTCCCAAGTTTTCATGATGAATGGTGCTGCACCTATCTCTGTCGCTACGCGTTCGAAGGATTACAACGAATCGCGGCAGGCACCCGGGAAGGCAGTTGCGGATGGACCACCTCCCCCACCTGTCTCTGGTTCGTTGGAAATCGAGAAGCCTACTCCTGAACCTGTTGTGAAGCCACCTTCTAAAGGTGTTCTTCGAATATCTTCTTATAATCCGAATGCTCGTGCTGCTCAACACTACAACATTGTTGAGGATTTGGCACAGGCACCCTTTGCTATGTCTACACTAGAAGTTCTTCAAAGTTGTCCTTCACAACGGAAGGCTTTACTGTTTGCAATCGGTGGCATCGATCCCGCCGATTCGAGTCTTCTCACCTTTGATTTAGAGAATTTCACTCCCCGACTTCCACATCAGATCACTCTTGTTATTCAAGTCGGGATTAACGGTCTTAAAATCCATAGGGCCGTCGTGAATGAAGGTGCCTCCACCTGTGTTATGTCATCCGCTTGCTGGAAGGCCATTGGCTCTCCAGCCCTTTCGTCATCTCCCAATGCCCTAGAGGCATTTGATGGTCAGGAATCTAAACCCCTGGGTGTTCTCGAGAGTTTAGCGATCACTTTACAGGGGAAGACTGTCAACGTAGAAGTAGAAGTGGTTGATGCCAGGCTCAACTACAATATACTTCTTGGCCGCAGCTAGACTCATGCCATGCTCTGCGTGCCATCCACCGTTTTTCGACTTCTTAAGTTCCCTCACGAGGGCAAAATCGTTACGGTGGATCAGTTGTCCTTCTTCACCTCCACCTCTGAGAACAACGTTCCATACGTGGATCAGATTCCGAATCCCCCTGACAGTGTAGGACCCGGTCTCTTCAAAGACCCCATCCTCATGGGTATTTTTCCCGCACCACCACCGCACACCGCTCAAGTTAATATGATTTCCAGGTCTGATGAACCCTGGCTCATCCCTACGCCTGAGCAGGTGTTTGAGTTTGGAGAATCAATGCCCTTAACTCCAGTAGAGATTAGCTACTGTGAAATTGTTGCCACATCTGATCCTCCACCTCCTCAGCATGCTCCTTTGAGTATGGCTCTAGACGTCTACTCTCAATCCCCCTGGCTTGGTCAGGCTGATTCGCCTGATCCTCTCAAAGAGACTTTTCCTTCCGATGAAGCCATCATTGAAACTATGTCTCTCGAGGAGCTGCCTTGGGGCGATGGACATCATCGCTCCTCTTTCATGCCTAGCTTGGGGGCAGTGACAGATTTTCTAGAGCTTTATGCATCTCAGGTTCCTACTCCTCCTCTCCAAATGCCCATATTGACGCACGAGGTTTTTTCAGAGGTAAACTTGAGTAACATCACTCAAACCATCCCGATCAACATCTCCGTTAAATCGGGGATCATTGAGAATATACACGTGGGAGTGACTTGTTCTCCTGATGAGATTCAAGTCTATACTGATCTTTTTAAAGAATTCAGAGATGTGTTCGCCTGGTCCTACGAGGAAATGCCGGGGATTGATCCCAGTATCGTAGTGCATGAGATTCCAACCTACCCTGGTGCGAAGCCCATGCGCCAACGTTTACGCCCCATGCATCCTCGGAAAGCCGCTGCAATCAAGGCAGAAGTTGAAAAACTTCTGAACGCGGGCTTTATTTATCCCATCCCCCTCACAGAATGGGTTTCCAACATTTTCCTTGTTGATAAAAAGCAAGGTACTATTAGGGTCTATGTTGATTACCGCGATATTAATCGCGCCTGTCCGAAAAATAACTATCCCACTCTGTTCATAGACCAGATTATCGACGAATGTGCCGGAAGTGAGATTTATTCCTTGATGGACGGTTTCTTAGGGTATAATCAGATCACTATTCTGACCTACAAAGAAATGTGTGAGTGTTATTCAGGGATGTTCTGGCCTACAAAGAAATGTGTGAGAGGTATTCAAGGTGTCAATCATGAAATCTTTTAGATCTATCTCGTCCTCTAGAGATGAATTTAATTCCTAACAAAGATTTCCCAGTTTATTTATATAGTAATTAGCTAGAGAAAGGGTCTCGTATTACTAGTGCAAATGATTATATCAACCAGTATAGATTCATCTTAACTACAAATCTAACACGAGTCAAGAGATCAAATTTCTTCATGTGCAAATTAAAGTGCAAAATATAGTGTGTTATTTTTCATTGTTTAAATTGTATTTTTGAATGCTAAATAAAATATATAGAGTACCAAATAAAATTTTTAACCATAAAAACTTTTTTTTTTCATATTCAATTTTTTTATTATAGTCGACATTATTTTTCTATTTAAAACATAATTTTTAATTTTATTTCAAATGGAAACCCACATATAAACAAACTTACACATCCCCTCATACTAAACTGTAAAATGAACCTCTAGACTCGATAAAAAAAACAGAAACAACAATACAAATGATCCTCACCCTCACGGATCAAACACACCCACAATGGGAAATGCTGCATCTCATTTGTGAATGAGAAAGGCTCCAAGAAGATCACCTCGATTGCATGCGTATTCATGCCATTTGGCAGTTGCCATCTTTTCAATCGTCAAGAAGAATTCATCTGTTAAAACATCTGAACCCAACAGAGCCCTCACTAGATTCTCAAACGTTGCCCTGTAAGTGTTTGATACCATCCTCCCAAACATCTTCTCATCATTGTTTCTCACCTGTAAAATTGGATGCAAAGGGAACCTGCTCAACAACTTCACTCCCTCCGCAATCTCAAACGATTTCTCCATCTTCACTATGCTTTCCACCTCGTCAACATTGTTGGAAATATTGAACGAAATCAATAACACAGAGGGATGCTTCCCCCACAACACAGAGAATGAAAATAATGCGGAAATAAATAATACATAGACAAGCAGCATAAAACACAGGAGGAGAACGAAATTTTTTTTTCTATTAAACTCTATGAAACAAATGAAAATTACATTTCTTATACAAAATGGCCGAAGCCTGAAAACCTAATTCTATTCAATGCTCGATTCAATGCTGGATGGACGTTTAACCACCAGTCGTCCTTCTTTTGTCAAAATATCCATTTCTACATTTAAACGGCATGCAGACCGTATTTCGGTTTATACACGAAACAACGTACAGATGCGTTCAAAACACAAAAGGGCGGACTTCAAATTTATTTGTTCTGGCTGGAAAAACACATCGCATCCATCGCTTTATCGCAGATCGCAGATCAACGATCTCAACATTTAACATATGCGTGAACCGGGTAAACACAAAACCTTGTGATGTGTGATTGTGATCGCATCACATACAAAATAACAAACGTTGCGGGCGGCTTGGCGGAAACTTAGACTTAAACGATTGTGATACGCTGTGGTGTTATCACATCGCAACCCAAATTAAGTTGCCGGAAAAAAATTTAATGGAAAACATAACGTATTGCGATTGCGATGTGACAAGGCACCATTGCATCACGGATCAAATAAGATAGCCTACGGGCGGTTAGAAGGTAAATGACAACCATTGTTGTTGCAATGTGCGATAGCACTATCGCATCACAACGAACATAACATAACTTTCGGATGGCAGAAAGGTAAGGTGTAAAAATTGCGAAGTGCAGGTGTGATGCGGCTAAAGCTCGGTAAGTGCGGTAAGCGAATAACAAAGGAATTTGGCGGAATATAAAGGATTGCAGCGGATTTGAAAATTATGGTAAAGGTAAGTGTGGGTCCCGCCAGATATCGTATTAGCGGGGAATTAAGATATAGCGAAGTGCTTAAGAGTTAAAAAAAAAATGTTGCGAGCTGCGCCTGCGGGAAAAAAGGTAAGTACTGCGGTGGTTGAAGAAATAAACGCAGAGGATGGTTTGTTCTGATATTTTGCGTGAAACACCACTAATATGAAATCATGTTGCTTGTCCTTCCCTGCACAAAATTGATTGAAGTGTGGGTTGGTACCACTACTTATTCATGGTGGTGGTTGGGAGTTAATTCCAACACTTCCCCTTAATCCCAACTTTCACCATCAGTCATTCCCAGACACTTTCTGAGATAAACAAAACTCTTTTGTCCCAATGGCTTTGTGAGGATATCAGCAAATTTTTCCTCTGTCCTGCAATGCTACAAAAAAATCTCACAATTTTTAACCAATTCTCTTATAAAATGATATTTTTCATCTATGTGCTTTGTTCTCTTGTGGAAAAAAGAATTCTTTGACAATGCAATTGCTAAGCTATTATCACAATAAATTGTGGTTCCTTTGTCTTGATCATGACACAAATCTCTCAGCATCCTTCTCATCCATACTGCTTGGCATGCTACTGCTATTGCTGCCACATATTCAGCTTCTGTTGTTGATAATAATCCCAAATGAAACACATACCCAGATGTGCTCTTTCTATCATCTACACTTCCAGCCCAATCATTGTCAGCGTAACCTATCAACTTAAAATTATCAGTTGAGGAGTATAGAACACCATACTCCTTTGTTCCATTTACATACCTCAATATTCTCTTGGCTGCTTGCAATGTGTCTCCTTTGGTGTCTCCATGAATCTGGAAATTAAACTTACAACATACATAATATCAGGCCTAGTTGCAGTCAAATACATTAGACTGCCAACTATGCTCTTGTATAATGTCGGATCGACATTCTTGTTGCAATATTCTTTGCTTAACTTCAACCCCATGATAGTTGGAGTTTCTACTGCTTTGTTGTTCTGCATGTTAAATCTCTTTAAAAATTCTTCAACATATTTTTCTTGGGAAATAAAAATTCCATTTTCATTTTTCTTTACTTCAATACCCAAAAAATATCTCAATAAACCCAAGTCAGTCATTTCAAATTCACTCTTCATGACTGCTTTAAAATCAGCGATGAGAGAAACTTAATTTCTTGTGAAAACTAAATCATCTACATATAAAACAACAATAAGAATTTTACCGTCATTTTCTTTAATGTAGAGTGTGGGTTCACCATCACACTTGTCAAAACCATTATCCATCGGGTAAGCATCAATCCTGCTGTACCATGCTCTTGGTGCTTGCTTCAGCCCATAAAGAGCTTTCTCCAACTTTCACACTTTGTGCTCTTGGCCTTCTAACTCATATCCAGGAGGTTGTTCAACATATACCTCCTCTTTCAATACTCCATTCAATAATGTTGATTTTACATCCATTTGGTAGACTTTCCACTTTTTTTGTGCTGTGATGGACAACACTATCTGCACTGTCTCCATCCTTGCAACTGGTGCAAAGGTTTCTTCATAATCTCTTCCTTGTTGCTTCTTGTAGCCTTTGACAACAAGTCTTGCTTTGTGTCTTTCTATTTTTCCTTCAGCATTACTTTTGGTCTTATAGACCCATTTCACTCCAATGACTTCTTTACCTTGTGGGAGGTCCACTAACTCCCATGTGTCATTTCTTTCTATTGCACCAATCTCTTCATTCATAGCTTCAATCCATTTTTCTTCTTTTGCTGCATCTTCAAAATGGATTGGGTCATCAACATGACAAAACAAAGAAAATAATGAATTCAGACCAATATTATTATTTACTTCTTCTTGCTCATAATTTTCTCTAAATTTCTAAATCTTGGTCTTCTTAGTGTGCTTAGAGTTCCACTTGAACTCGAGGGAGTTGTTGATCCCTGTGGTGTGCTTGGAGAAGAACTTCCTTGATTTCTCAAGGTTGTTCTATTTCTTGCTTGCAGTGTGGTTTGTTGTGTTTGTGTGGGTGGAGGAGGAGCCACTGTGGAGGAATTATTTTCGGCAATCAATTCCTCTTGCTCTTCGTGATACATACATGTATTCACATTCATCGTCTTCTCTAAACTTCCATCCCAAGCTTCTTCTTCAATGAACTGCACATCTCTTTTGATTATTACCTTCTTGGTTTATGGATTATAGAGTTTGTAGGCCTTGGATTCATTATTGTATCCAACAAATATACACTTCTCCCCCTTGTTGTCCAACTTCTTCCTTAATTGATCCGGGACATGTGCATATGCCACACATCCAAATACTCTCATGTGAACGAAAAATTGCTTTGTTCCACTCCATGCTTCTTCTGGGACTCTGTTCATAACAACTTTGGTTGGACATCTATTTAAAATATATGCTGCAAAATTGACAGCTTCTGCCCAATATTCATTTGGAAAATTCTTTTCCTTCAACATACTTCTAACCATGTCCATGATGGTCCTATTCTTTCTTTCTGCAACACCATTTTGTTGTGGTGTATATCTTGTGGTAAAATGCTTGTGTATGTTTTTCTCCCTGCAGAAACGTAGGAAGTCTTTGGAGATATACTCTCCTCCTCTGTCAGTTCTCAACACTTTTATGTAGTGCCCACTTTGCTTCTCAACAAGAGATTTGAAGTGGTAGAACTTTTCAAACAATTCACTCTTCTTTTTTAGGAAATAAACCCATGTATTTCTTGTGTAATCATCGATAAATGTCAAGACAAAATGGATGCCAACTAAAGATGCCATTTGCATTGGTCCACACAAATCTGAGTGGACAATCTCCAAGGGTGATTTTGCTCGTATACTCTGCTAGAAAATATTCCTTGTGTTATTTGTCCAAGATGCAGCCTTCACATAGGCTATCTGGTTTCTCTATGAGTTGCAATCCCTTTACCATCCCTTTTCTATCCAACAAGTTCAAAACTCCAAAACTGAGATGTCCAAATCTCAAATGCTATAACCAGTTTTCGTCTTTCACTTCGTCTTGAAAGACCTCTTGTGTAACTGCTGCTACAACACCTCCTTCCTTCAAGTATGTTCTGATCTTGAGAGGAAACATCCTATTTCTTGTCATATGCACTTCTGTAATGACCCTTTTACTTGGAGGTATGTCCATGATTGTACACACATCATTCTTAAAGAACACATTGTAACCCTTATTCACGAGTTTTCCAATGCTTAGAAGGTTACATTTTAGGCCAGGTACATAATAGACATCTAGCACAAACTTATTTTCTCCCTTCCTTGTCAGTATTGATACTCTTCCTTTCCCCATGATAGAGACTTTACTATCAGTCCCCGTTATCACTTCAGATTTCACATTCTCATCCAGATTGGCAAACATTGCTATGTTTCTAGTCATATGGTTACTACAACCTGAGTCTAAGAACAATACATCTTCTTGTTTTTCTTGTGCTACATTACAAGTTAAAATTACATTTCCTTGGTTCTGATTTTCTATTGTAAAATTTACATTTGGTTTATTACACATGTCATTGTGTTTCTTTCTACATTCATTGGCATAATGCCCATAATTTTTACAATAATGACATTGGACTTGGGATTTATCATACCTCTATCCTTATGATTGATTTTGGCTTGAGCCTTTGCTTTAATTCTGGTTGTTGCCCCTTCCACTTATGCTTGTAGGGCTGCTTCTTCCACCTCTGTGTGGGCTTCTTCCTCTTCCTCGGTAGTTTGATCTTCCTCAACCTCTACCTCGACCAAAAGACATTTTTGTCTTGAAATCATGCTCCAATGAGGAGTTCGTTGTTCTGTTCAGTCTATGTTCATGAGACATCAGTGATGCACAAAGCTCATCCACTAAAAATTGTGAGAGATCCTTTGTCTCTTCTATGGCCACTATTATGGCATCAAATCTCTATGGTAGACTTCTTAGAATTTTCTCCACTATTGTTCTTTCTTCAAGTGTCTCTCCATGAGACCTTATCTGGGTAACCAACCCAATCACATGTGTGAAGAATGAGCCTATGTTATCAAACTCTTTCATACAAATAGTTTAAAACTCTCTCCCCAACATTTGTATTTTTGTTGTCTTCACATTCTCCATGCCTTGATAAGCTCTCTTGAGAATATCCCTGCCTCCTTGGACTTCGTTGCTGCTGCAACTCTTGGGAAAATTCTCTCATGTACTGCTTGAAAGATATAGAAGAGGGATTTAGAGTCCTTCTTCCTATTATCTTTCAAAAAGTCTCTTTTTGCTGCTATCAAAGAATTTAGCACTGTTGCATCTACTGGTTCTAGAAATCCATTTTCGACCAGCTCCCATATATCTTGTGAAGAAAACATGGCCCTCATTGTAATGACCCAATAATCATAGTTTTTACCATTGAACTGTGGTAATTGTGGATTTGTCAGGCTTGTGCCTGCCGCTGCCATTATGACTGTGTAAACAAACAATATTTTTGACCATGTAAAATAGAAGCCTTCTCACTGCTGGAGAAATCCGCTTCTCAAACCAATCTTACAGCTTCTTCAATAAAGAGAGAGCTCATACTTCTTTCACTAAGTGCCTAGACCTACTCTGATACCATGTTGGAAATATTGAACGAAATTAGTAACACAGAGGGATGCTTCCCCCACAACATAGAGAATGCAAATAATGAGGAAATAAACAATACATAGACATGCAGCATAAAACTCAGGAGCAGAACGAAATTCGTTTTTCTATTAAACTCTATGAAACAAATGAAAATTACATTTCTTATACAAAATGGCCGAAGCCTGAAAACCTAATACTATTCAATGCTGAATTCAATGCTAGATGGATGTTTAACCACCATTCGTCCTTCTTCTGTCAAAAGACCCATTTCTACATTTAAATGACACACAGACTATATTTCGGTTTATACACGAAACAATGTACAAATGCGTTCAAAACACAAAAGGGCGGACTTCACATTTTATTTTTTTTGGCTACGAAAACACATCGCATATGTTGCTTTATCACAGATCGCAGATCGAGGATCTCAGCATTTAACATGTGTGAACCAGGTAAACACAAAACCTTGCAATGTGCGATTGTGATCGCATCACATACAAAATAACAAACGTTGCGAGCAGCTTGGTGGAAAATCAGACTTAAACGATTGCGATACGCTACAGCGTTATCGCATCGCAACCCAAATAACATTGCGAGCGAAAAATTTAACAGAAAACATAACATATTATGATTGCAATGTGATTGGGCACCATCGAATTGCGGCTCAAATAAGATAGCATGCGGGCGGTTGAAAGGTAATTGAAAACCGTTGCCATTACGATGTGAGATATCACTATCGCATCGCAATGAACATAATAATAACTTTCGGATGGCGAAAAGGTAAGGTGTAAACATTGCGAAGTGCAGGCGCGATGCGGCTAAAACTCGGTAAGTGCAGTAAGCGGATAACAAAGGAATTTGGCAAAATACAAAGGATTGTGGCAGATTTGAAAAGTGCGGTAAAGGTAAGTGTGGGTCCCGCTAGATATCGCATCGGCGTGGAATTAAGATATGGTGAAGGGTTTAAGAGTTCAAACAAAAAAGTTGCGGGTTGCACCTGCGGGCAAAAAGGTAAGTACTGCGGTGGTTGAAGAAATAAACGTAGAGGATGGCCGCGGGTACTCTGTTATGATATTTTGCGTGAAACGCCTCCGATCTGAAATCCTGCTACTTGTCCTTCCCTGCACAAAATTGATTGAAGTGTGGGCTGCTACCACTACTTATTCCTAGCGGTGGTTGGGAGTTAATTCCAACAAAAATTTTGGTAGAAAAACGGCAAATTGAATGACTCCATTTTCTCCTTATCAATCATTCCCTGCACCTCTAATTAAATCCATAAAATTACATATAAATTATATCAACATTCACAATGCAGTGGATTCCATGGAAGAATAAGAATAATATATTACCTACTTGATAAGCTCTTCAAAAGCAGCTTGCATGTGATGCGAAATGTGCCTTATTCTTCCTTGCTCTTTTATGTCGTTGGAATTACGACCCACTAGAAATATGAATATGCATCCTCCAGGTATCATTTCCTCTGCCTGTGTTGCCAAAAATGAAGAAAAATATTTGCGAAATTGGGAAAGATAAGCAGTACCCACTTCATTTGTGGATATATAAACAACCCCTCCATTCCAAGCCAAAGAATTTGTGTCTACAATGTTATAAGGAACCTACAATATCATTTTGACTCTTTTAATATGTGCACGGATGACAATTGAAAGGTCACAAACGACTTAAGATAAGCTGGGAAAAGAAGGCTCCAGAGATTAGGGAAGGACGAGATGAAATTGGATAAGAGCGAAAAAACTTGGTCGGAAGATGGGAGGATAATAAAAGTGTGTAGGAAGATCAAAGATCATAAAAAGAATGGCATCGTCATGGTGGGTGGAGGGTGTTGGAAACATATAGTGTAACCAACAAATTTGTTTTTGAAATTCGACGACATGAAATAGTAGAGTTGTGATTTATAATTAAAACTCAAAAATCACATCATCATCGTAGTACTGTTATGTGAAGTCCATGAGACTGTCCCTCGCACCATCATACCATCACAAAATGTGTTTAATAAACGTTTATATGATTATATAAACAACTCGAGTAAAATCGATGAGGAAAGTCAGTGATCATATCCCTTGGTTTTCAGGAGCCAACACAATAATATTCATAATCACTAAGCTACTACTGTAACAATATACAAGCCAAGCCAAAACTTACACTATAATATTAATACGTATTAATTAAGAATATTTATTAAGATGTTATAGTTTTAGTAAGTATTTGAAAAGAATATATATAGATATTTTCGTGATAATCACATATGAGAATATTTTTTCCACTTGTTTGGAACCAACCAAGTGTAGTTCATCTTGTCTTGAAGATGAATCACACTTTTTGGTTCGAAAAACCTGGCAAAATCTTTTCATATGTGATTATCACCAAACATATCTCTATATAAATTATGGATCACAAAAGCCAAATTTCAAAAATATATATATAATCAAATTCTTTATTTTTAATCTTTTAAAATATTTAAATTTTGAATTAACCACTCACAATAATCTCAATTGACACACATATTTTATGGTGGTTTAGGTAAATTGACCGTATGACCTCCCAATCTACCAAATACTTAGCAATGGGACTAAATATCTAAAATTTTAAATTAACCACCCAAAATAATCTGAATTGTGTGATTAACTCACAATGACCTTCCAATCCACCAGATACTTAGCAATGGGAACTCAACCAGTTAAACTAACCCTTGGGGTTCTCTTAATTGTGAAATTAACTCAAAATTCTAGGAAAATTGACCTTATGACCTCTCAATCCCCATATAATTAGTAATGGGAACTCAACCAATTAAACTAACCTTTGGGGCTCTTATATATATATATATATAATTGTAAATTAACCACCCAAAATAATCCAAATAGTGTGATTAACTCAAAATTTTAAATATTTTAAAAAAAGCGGTGAGCGCTCTGCAACCTAGGGTTTCCTGGCGACCCCTGTAATGGCGCAGTCTGTTCATTCTCTGCCATGATATTCTGTTCGTCTTCCTCCTCGCAACAGTAGCCCACCGGTATCATACACACTTCAATGGCTGACCCTCTAGGGGGGGCCGCAAAGCCTTCCCCCTCAGCCGAGCATGATCATCAAGCGCAGAAAATGACAAGGCCTTCCGGTCCAGAACAAGGAAACACGGATACAAGAGATTCCCCAATGCAAGATGCGACAAAAGCACCCACTGATCAGTCAGACAAGTGCAATGAAGTACAAGAGGGTGAGATTGGGAAAAAGGAAATGCCCAAGGTTACATCAGCGACATGCAAACCCATAGCAGTTGAACGACCCAAGATAGAACTTCCTAGCCACAGAATCAATGGAAAAATCCAGTACATGAGGGACCATGCTCTCATTGGAAAATTTATTGGATACTGGCCAACTGAAAAAGCTCTACAAGGATGGATCTCGGCCAAATGGAAACCCAAGGGGCATGTAACCCTACAGCTTGGACCCAAGGGGTTTTTCACTGCGATATTCATTTGTATCAAATATCGAAATAGGGTCATGGATGAAGGCCCTTATTTCTTCAACTCTGCCGGTCTGTATTTAAGGGAATGGGTTGAGAGATTTAACCCTGATAAGGAGGATTTCAGCTGGGCACCAGTTTAGATCCGGATGTACTCGCTCCCACTGGAATACTGGGATGAAGAATCATTGAGAGACATTGGCAAGGGGCTGGGAGAATTCATAAAAATAGCTAAAGAAACGAAGCTGCGAAGATACACCTCCTATGCCCGTATTTTCATTTTCATGCGCCTGGACAAGCCCCTTCCAGATTCGGTAAGTCTCTACCATGATGACTATTAATGGATTCAACCCTTAGATTTTGAACATGTTCCCTTTCGCTGTCACAAGTGTCATGCACTTGGTCATATTTTTCGGGACTCCCCTCTAAATGCTAAATCCCAAACCTCTGACCCCTCAGATAAGCCGGCCCAAGATGGCTTCACCAAGGTAGCTAATAAAAAAACCCCTACAGGACGGCACCTCTTTTCCATCCACAAGCAATAGCTTTGAGGTTCTAGCAAAAACTTCGGAAGACCCTTGTTTGGTCTCAATCTAGTCTCCTAAACTGAGCTCATTTAATTGTCAACCAGGGTTGGTAAACTGCTGAAGTGAAGTGTACTGTATGTACCTAGGTGCTTGTTTCCTAATGCGTTGTGTGTAGTGTTTTGTGATGTTTTTGGTCTTTTGTGATGATTTATGATGTTTTTGGTGTTTTGGTGGTTTTATGTTCACAAGAAAGATGACTAGAAAGCTGATGGAAGGAAGCTAATGATTAGAAACAAAGTGAAACCTAATTGGTTGATGACAAATGACTGATACAAATGCAATACTTAAAACAGAATCAAATCTAAACTATGACCAATCAGAAACAAAGCTTGATAATGAATTTTAACCAAATGATTCAAAACAAAAACTAAAATTATCAAATTCTTTCATCAAAGGCATTTGAGAGAGAGCTTGAAACATGGTCAACTAAGCATGCAAATTTTCCTAACTAAACAGTTTAAACAACTAACTTATAATGATGCAACATCTTGTCCTTGATTAGAGATTTGTTGAAGTATGTTTGGAGTAAAACATTGATATCATCATAAGATTTTCTATTCTAAAGCTAATTCCTAACTCTATTCTGCAATTCAATTGAATGTCACAAAACCTTTACTCAAGAGTTATTGATTTCTTTTCAAAGTAGTCTTTTGAGGGAGAGCTCTGTTTATGAAATGATGAGGAAATTGCAGAAGTACTTCAGGCCTTAAAGTGATATGGTCTTCTGTTCATGTAGTGATGAGTCAATTATGGATTTTAGAACAAGAAGAGATTTGTGAATAATGAAGGCTGTTTTGTTAATCTTAACAACTGAAGTAATCTATTGTGCAGTGAATGACAACTGACTATGGAATGCAAATGCAGTGAGTTGAACTAAAGCTAAACTTTAAAAGTGTCACTAATCTAAAACAATGCTGAACTACAAGTCATCATCAAACTCAAAACAAAGTAACTGAACATGAGTTAAGTGCAATTAAACTCCGGAGCATCCTAACTATGCTATCATGCATCATTCTATGAAATTATACAGTCTGTTTGTCCATCATTATTGATATTTTGGAAGAGTTCCTTCTTTTGGAAGAGATTTTAGAACAATTCTGACTGTGTAATTGAGTGCAAATGCAAGTAAAAAGACTGAAAGCAATGAAAAACAAAAACTAAGATATCATATCCATATCCCACTCATCATTATGATATTTTGGACAAGCGTTTAAGAGTAAGAACAGAGATGGTACTTAGTGCAAACTCACAACTAAATCATTCATTATCACGGTCATGTCTTGAACATCTTAAGGATTTCTTGGAAGAGTTTCTTCTTGTGGAAGAGTGATTAGAACAAGTGTAACTGTGATAGTGAACAACAAAAATTACAATTAAATCCTACAATACTATAGCCATTTCCCATTCATCATTATAATATTTTGGAAGAGCTTCTTCTTGTGGAAGAGTTAGAATGAGTATAACTACAGTAGCTAATTAAAACAACTACTAATTCAACTTCTAATCCTACAATACTATAGCCATTTCCCATTCATCATTATAATCTTTTGGAAGAGCTTCTTCTTGTAGAAGAGTTATAATGAGTATAACTACAGTAGTTAATTAAAACAACTACTAATTCAAATTCAAAAACGCAAAGGCAGCTAGAAGACTTATCTAATTTACGCAAATAAATTCGTGCAAGAGGCAGGGGCCCTCTACCACCTGACGGAATTCAACTCCAAATTAAATCAACGCTTTCAAAACAACACTGTCTGCTTCATTAAAGATGAAAGAACTTGAACATAGCACTCTTCGTTTTCAGAAATGTAGCACAGAATCTAAGCAAAATCTAGCATAAAATCTAGCCTAGCTCTAGGTTTTTCAAGTGTTTATATAACAAATGTAAATAACAATATTTGCAACAATTCAGGAACACTGTCTTTCCTTATCGGAATCACATTAGGACTCTTGAAGTGGCTGCGTGAAAAGGAAAAGACATATGGACTGAGACAGTCCTAATAGAAGTCTTCCTTCCTAAATGTGTTCCCACGTTCCAAAACCATACCCAGAATTCGTTTCTTCCTCCATGATGAGCAACGAACCATGTAGACATGGCGTGGATTATGCCCATATGCGGTTTTTCTTGAGAGGCCACCTGGAACATACTCAAACGTGAAGATAGCTGCAGAATCGCCGGTTAGCTACGGAATGTCTGCATTCTGCAGCTAGTTCCGGTCAAAATGCTTTACAATGGCAAAAATCACAAAACTTAGCAAGTCAGTCATGTAAATAATTCTAGAAGTAATTTTAACTATATTCATTGATCAATTGGGTCTAGGATAGCAATGGCCAAAGGAAAATGAGGTAAAATGGAATGAAAGAAAGCACAATTTTGAGGCTCAACATACCCCCACTGCTGTCTCTTTGCATGTCCTCATGCAAATTATCCTATGAACTGAGAGGCTTCTGCAAGGACATCTAATCCTCTTCTTCTCCTTTGTCTGGAAGCTAGAGATCTTCTGGGTTTTCTGATAACAAGTTTGAACCTTAGGTTGGTGAGTGCCCTGATTAGCTTCTTGTTCCTTTTCTTCAACTTCTCATTGGTCTTTTCCACTTTATTTATATGGAGGGATAAGGTTGAGTTCATATCAGTTTTGAGCTTGACTTGATCCTTGAGAATTTCATTCTCATTTTTGATGTGTCTATTCAATAATTCCAACTCATACCTATCCCTTCTTAATATATCTATTTCAGACAGTGGAGGACTGGGGGTTCTCTCCTTGCTTTCTGAAGCTCTCCTTTCCAAAGTTTCCACATAGTCATAAATTTCTTGTTGAGCAGGTTCAATTTCAGGGATTCCTTCATAAAAATCCTCTTCAACATCTTCTTCCATGGATGTTTCCTCATCTTCTATATCAATCACCCATGTTTGTTTGATTTGAGTTTTCTTTAGTTTTCCCTTTGGTCTGTGGCTTCTCCTTGGCTGAGAGGATCCCTCTCCTTTCTCTGTGGCAGATTTCTTGATTACCTTCTCTTTCTTAAGTTTCCTCTTGATTTGGGTCAACTTCTCTAAAATGATTTCCTCACTGCTCTCTTGGACTGTTTTGTCAATTTCAACTTTTGAAGCCCTCCATTTTCTACTTCTCCTTGTAGGCTGTGGTTCAGGTGTGGGTTCCTTTGGCTCTTCAAAATGATTTCTTATCAAGAAATTGTCCCATGTATCATTTTTTTTGGCTAAATGATGCTCAATCAAAATTTTAACCAAACCATGATGATATAGGGTTGTATCTAAAAATTGAACCCTTCTTTGAACACAGGAAGCCATCTTCTTCAGACTTTGAAGCAAGAAATATGGTAGGTTTAAGTCTTCCCCCAGAAAATGCATTATCAATCTAATGTGGTAGACATAAAATGTTCCATATCTACCCTCACATGTAATAAATTTTTACAGAAGAAGTAGTATGTTTCTCCATTTATTTTTCAATGCAGAACTGGGAATTCCTTTCTTAAAGACAGTGACATCCATACCTGGTGATTTTAAAATTTGTTTCCAGGATTCATTGTGGAATTCTCTGTTTTTGAACCATCTCTCTCCAGTTCTGAGCAACCCTGTAGCTTCTGCAATGAAAACTTCAGTGACAGTAAATTTGACATCCCCCACTTCAACTTCGGTTCCTTGAAATGATCTTGCAAATGTTTTAGTGACTTCCTTGTGGAAGCCATTAAATTTCTCCAAAAATTGAAGCCATCCTATCTGTTGTAACATTTCTTTGCATTGAGGGTAGCCTTCTAAGTATTTTGAACCCACTGGTTCAGTTCTTACAATGAAACCCATGATTGCTTTTTCAATGTTCAAATTAACACTCTTCTACCCACAAAAACAATGAATTTCACCTTCGAATTGAAATGGCTTCAAGTTCTTAATGGAAATGGCTTCAAACTTCGGAATGACATACCTCTGATTGACAGTGACAACAGCTTCAAACTTCGAGCTGATATACCTCTGGTTGACAATGAAAACGGCTTCAAAACTTCAGACTGGTATGCTTCTGTTGACAATGGAATTTTGGACTGATATGCCTCTGTTTGACAGTGACAAATGGCTTCAAATTTCCCACACTACTATACCTCTATCTCTCGGTGGCAAATAGCTTCAAATTCCCATACTACTATATCTCTGTCTCTTGGTAACAAATGAATTCAAATTCTTCAATGCTATACCTCTGTGTTTATAGTGATAATGCTCATTCTCTGCCCACAGTGATACTTTGTCTGCCCACGGAATCAAATGGCTTCAAATTCTCACGCTGCTACACCTCTGAATTTACCCTTTTGCTCTGCTCTGCGTTTACAATGCTAATGCTCAATGCTATTCAAACTGATATCCTTTTGCTCTCCTCTCGGTGATAAGAATATCTCTGTCTACGGAATGAAATGCCGGCTACAGAATGGAGTGATGGCAGTGGTCACAGAATGAAGTAGTGGAGTGAGGTGGAGGGAACGAATTAATGATTGAAGAGACGGCGGGGATTTTTACAACGGCAAAGAGAATCATCATTGAATGATTTGGTTAAGAGACGTGAAGAATTCAAATACCTCGACCATTTTAACCGCTTAAATGACATCGGATATGGAATTTGAAATGAGAGATTTTAATCCAAAGTCTGTGGAGGGTTTATTGGTTTTGATCCATAAAAATAATTAAAACAACCTTTTCGAACAATCCATAACTAAAACTATGCTAAACTTTTATGAAATGCCATTATAATTTAAACTTGTTACCTCTGTCTTTCATTTGATTTTTGTAGTCTTTGTCTTCTTTGTTCACCTTTGGAAGAGTCTTCATAATCTTCTTGATGCTTTTGATTCATGGATACACTGGGTCATTTTGTTGCAATTCTAATGTCTGCTGATTGATGCCTTCAGGGATTGTAGCTGCGGAAAGACTGTCTGGCTGTAGAAAGGCTGATCAGCTGCAGAATGTCTGTTGAGCTGCAGAATGTTCCTGTAGAGCATTTTAATCATGGAATGGAGTGTTTTTGGAATATAGGTGAAATTTTTTATGGTATGAATGAAGATGGATGATGAGACATGATGTATATGAAGTGGATGATGAAATGGAATGGATTCAGTTTATGAAATGGAGTGAAAGAACATAAGAACTGCCCTGCAATCCATGACATGTTTTATTCATTTACAGCAAGATATCAAATTTGGAATTTTGTCATAAAAATGAGATGGATGGAGTATGGAATGAGATGAATGATATGTGGAATGAAGTGAAATATGAATGATGGAATGAAATGGAGCATGGATGAATAAGTGAATGGAGTGAAATGAAATGAGATGGATCATAAGCACTATGGATCTGAACTTATGATTTTTGTAACAGCTGCTTGTAAAAACAAAAATGGGAAAAGTTAGAGTGTCAGAGAGACTCTGATTTTCACCCTATCTTTTCTGTATAAACATGCCAATCAATGATTGGTTTTCATGTTTATACCTTTATTTATTTATTTTTTTTTCAAAGAGAAATGCTTCAGAAAATTTAATCAAGTTGATGAAGAAGAGAGATTCTTCTTCATTAACTTCACATCATTGCTTTCTTGGAACTTCTTGACAAATTCTTCTCTTGAGAGTGGTTTGTGATATAGCTTCAATCTATGACCATTCACAAGAAAAGTGACCTCTTCTTCATCTATAGTTTTGATTTTTACTGCCCCATTATCAAAAATTTGAACAATTTCATATGGCCCAAGCCAATGTGTCTGAAATTTCCCTTGAAAATCCTTGAATTTTGAATCAAACAAGAGAGCCCAGTCACCCTCTTTGAATTTCTTCTCTTTTATGTACTTGTCATGCCATCTAGCCCTTTGCTGTTGGACTAGACTTGTTTTCTGAACTGCATCTTGTCTGATCTCATCCAATTCATTAATTTGCTCCAGTCTATGCTTTTGTGCCTCCGTTAAATCAAGTCCTAGTTGAACTGCCATTTTGAAGGTTTGAATTTGGAACTCTATGGGAAACAAAACTTGCTTTCCATAAACAAGCTCATAAGGAGTATGGCCTGTTGTGTTTCTCCATGTAGTTCTATAGGCCCACAAGGCTTCAGGAAGCCTATCTACCCAATCTCTTCTATGTAAATGAGCAGTCTTTGTTAGGATTCCTTCAATGACCTTATTAGTAGATTCCACTTGACCATTTGCTTGTGGATGATAAGGAGTAGATTTTCTATGCCTGATTTTGTACCTCTCCATCATTTGCTCCACTAGCCTTGATGTAAATTGAGCTCCTTGATCTGTAACAATTTCCCTTGGGACACCAAAACGAGTAAAAATATCCTAAAAAAGAAAATTAACTACAGATGATTCATTAGCAACAAGTAATGGTTTAGCTTCTACCCATTTAGTAACATAATCAGTGCAAACTAATATGTATTTCTTTTGTCTTGATGGAGGACTAATAGGTCCTACAAAATCCAAAGCCCATTTTTCAAAAGGTTCAATGTGTACCTGAGGTTGTAATGGCATCTCACCTGAAAGAGAAGGTTTCCCTACCCTTTGGCAACTGTCACACCTTTTGACATACTCCTTAGCATCTTTAAACAAGGATGGCCAATAATATCCTAAATTAAGGATCTTATAAGCTGTCCTCTTATCTGTAAAGTGTCCGCCACAAGGTTCATCATGACATGCCTTGAGAATCTCAGGCATCTCATCTTCACGAACACACCTTCTAATGATCAAATCTGGACCTGTCTTGTAAAACTCATTAGCAACCCATGAATAATTTGCACTATCATTAATGATTTTTCTTTTATCCCTTGCATTCATAATTGAAGGAAATTTTCCTGAAACTAAATAATTAGCAATATCGGCAAACCATGGAGTTTGAGTAGAGATTGCAAAAAGATATTCATCAGGAAATTGATCTTCAACGGGAGTGTCATCTTTGATATTTTGGAGTCTAGATAGGAAATCAGCCACTGTGTTTTGTTTTCCAGGCCTATCTAGAATAGTAATGTTGAATTCTTGTAAGAGCAACAACCATCTTATAACTCTGCCATTAGTGATTGATTTGTTCATTAAGTATCTAATTGCGGAATGATCAGTGTGAACAAAAGTTTCATATCCTGTTATATAGTGCCTAAATTTGTTTATGGCATGAACAACAGCTAAAAACTCTTTTTCAGTTACAGTATAGTTTAACTCTGCAGGAGTCAAATTTTTACTGGTATAATAGATGGCATAGGGAATCAAGTCTTTCTGCCCCAATACTGCTCCTAGAGCTGTATCGGAGGCATCTGTCGAGATATGAAAAGGTAACTTCCAGTTAGGTCCCTTAATATAGGTGCTTCAGAAATTTTGGTTTTCAGGGTTTCAAAAGCTAACTGGCAATCAGAAGTCCACTTGAATTCACAATCTTTGGTGAGTAATTTGAAGAGTGGAGATGCTATTTTGGTGAAGTTTTCTATAAATCTCTGATAATACCCTGTGAATCCTAGAAAACTTCTAACATCTCTTTGACAACTAGGAATGGATAGGTTAGAAATGACTTCAACTTTTTCCTCATCAACTCTAATCCCATCCCCTGAAATGTGGTGCCCTAAAACAATACCTTCAGTAAATATCATAAAACATTTTTCATGACTAAGTGAAAGGTTTGCTTCTTGACATCTTTTTAAGACTTTTTCCAAGTTTTCTAAAGCCTCTTCAAATGTGTCCCCATAAATTGTGAAATCATCCATATACACCTCTACACAGTCATGTATCAGATCAGAAAAAATTCTTAATACTGCCCTTTGGAATGTTGCAGGTGCATTGCATAACCCAAATGGCAATACTCGGTAGGCATAGGTACCCCAAGGACAAGTAAATGTGGTTTTATCTTGGTCTTCAAGTGCTGCTTGGATTTGATTGTAACCACTAAATCCATCCAGGAATGAAAAGTACTTTTTACCTGCTAATGTATCTAATACTTGATCTATGAAAGGTAAGGGAAAATGGTCTTTAAGAGTAGATTTATTCAGTTCTCGGTAGTCAACACACACCCTCCATTTTCCATTTTTCTTAGGCACAATCACCAAGGGAGAAACCCACTGACTATCGAAATAGGATAGATGAAATTAGCATTTAACAATTTTTGCAATTCTTCCTTGACAATTTCCCTAAGATTTGGATTCATCCGTCTTTGAGGCTGTCTGATTGGTTTGCAATTTGCCTCTATATAGATGTGATGAGTACAAGTCTTGGGACTTATCCCTTTCATGTCGGTGTATTCCCATGCATATGCAGAAGAATGTCTCTGTAATACTTTGACTAACTCTTCTTGTTGAGATTTTTCTAGGTTCTTGTTTATGTTCAAAGTTTTGCCTGGAAAAATTTCACTTGTAGAGCTGCCAAATTTGTCCATATAATGAAGAGACATCTGCCTAGATGACAAAAACTCAATATTGGATCCCTATTGAAATGATTCATGTTTGTGTTCTAGAGAGGATTCAAAGTTTTCTAGAGTATTCAGAATTTGATTATCTTCACTAATTTCTGAAATTGTGAAGAGTGGTTGTAAATCTTCTTCATCCTCTATCCATTGAGTGTCATCTAGATCTGTAATTGTCCTAGCTGGAAGATATAAAGTGAATCTCTTAGTTGAACTACCATCAGAAATATACATATCACAGGACCTACAACTAATAAAAGCATCAGCTGTAGCCAACCAAGGTCTTCCTAATATAACAGGATGGCCTCCTAGATTATTCTTAGGAGTTAGGATCATGAAATCCATAGGGTACTCCCAAGAATCTAGGGACACTGGAATGTATTCTATTACCCCATCTGGTTTGATCACAGATCTATCTGCTAATTGTAATAGTGTGGGTGTAAAGAGAAGATTAGGAAGTTTCAGTTTGTCCATGATTTGTCTACTCATGATATTTATTGCTGCTCCTAAATCAATGAGTGTGTTTTGAATTTCAATTCCATTGATGTGAATTTTGACAACTGGATTTCCTGGGTCAAGATACTTTGGAATAACAATCTTGCCCATCATAATGTCTGCTATTTGTCCTACCAGTTGAATTTTCTTGGTTTCTCTTATTATTTTTCTTGTTGTTTTCATACTCAACTCCTTTATTGTTTTGGCTAAAATTGGGATTTCCTTGATGGCTTGCAATATTGGAATTTTAATGCAAACATTTCTCAATTCATCTAAGAAATCATAATTAGGCACCATGATTTGTTTTTCTACACCTCTATCAATTTGTAATCTTTCCGAAAAGGGAGGTATAGAAGTAGATGTGGATGGTTGCTCTAATATAGGAGTTGGATTTATTGGATCTTTTTGTTTTAGTTTTTCAATGTGTGGGTCTTGAAAGGATGTGTCCTCCTCAAGACTTTTATTCACCTGTAGAGAGTCTTCCTCAGAATTATCTTGTTCTTGTATGATCACAGAAGGTTTCCTCCTTTCAAGTATCTTTCCAGACCTAAGTTGAACATCACTAAGGTCTAGAGGAGTAATTAAATAAGTTGGAAACTGTTGACCTTCTATCATGTATGTATTCTGAGGGTTCTTATTATTGGGGTTTGGTATGGGTTGATCCGGCAATTGATTTGATTTTTGAGGGAATGGTAATGAAAGTGGTTGATTTTGATGTGGTTGGTTCTGATGATGTTGTTGAGGATTTTGCTGAAAATTTTGTTGAAGATTTTGAGGAAAATTTTGTTGAGGATTTCGAGGATAAAAATGTGGATATGGTGGATAGGATGGTGGATACTGATAGTATGTAGAGTATCTTCCATAGGGACTTTGTGTTCCTTGTGCCCAAGATTGAGATTGATTTTGAAATTGGGGCCACGGTTGCTGCCAAGAATTCCAAGGTGGAGGTTGACTATACATTTGATCATGGAATCCTTGTGTCTGAGGTCCCTGCCAAGGTCTTCTAGATACAAAGTTAAGAGATTCTGTGGAGTCTGTAGGAGTTTCTTCCTGAAAGACAGCTTTGAGACCAGGAAGAGAAGGAAAATTCTTGGTTTCATGTTTTTCAGAACAAATGACACAGGTCTCTACAATTTTTACATCTAAAGGACACTCTCTCAAGGCATGTTTCTTTCTACATTTGGGACAAAAGATTGCCAAAGCATCAGATTCAGCCTTTTTCTTGTTTTGTATCTTAAGGGTGTCTATTTGTTCACTAAGACTCCCTAAGATATCAGATTTAAAGTCATCAAGCATGTGTCCTATTTCTGATCTACTTACTGTCCCAGAAGCAGATTTACTTGCCCTTGCAAGAGCAGGATCTCTTGGACCTTTGGCAGTTTTAGATTTCCCTCTTGAAAGGTTGATACATAACTCAGATATTTCAGGTAATGTGAGTTGTGATATATCCCCTTTTCCCATCATGTTTAGGATATCCAACCATTCATCTCTAATTGTTTTCAACAAAAGAGCTTTTAAGGTGTCTTGATCTAGATTTTCCATTTTTGCCCTTTTGATGTTGTAATTAAATCTTTCCAACAAATCTTCTAATTTTTCATCTTCTTTTTGTAACATCTTGAACACTTCTTCCTTATGATTAACCGGCATACAATAATCCAAATATCTCTCTAGAAATGCTTGTTTCATATCTTCCCATGTTCTAATAGAACTATTGATTAGACTCATAAACCACTTCAATGCTGCTCCCTTCAAAGTTGAAGGAAATAATTTCAGTTTTTGAGCATCTTGTAAGTAGAACACTTCAAATTCGAATAAGAAAGTTTCAGGATCTTCAGTTTTAAGTCCATAGAAGTTTGGAAGGACAGAGGGTGAAATGTTTTTCATGGTTGTATTAGTTTCTTCATCAAGTATAGGGAACCCAAAAGAGCTTCCTATTCTACCTCTTCCTCCATTTGCACCTCTACCTCCTTCTCCTCTACCTCCTTCTCCTCTACCTCTACCTCTACCTCAAAATAGTGTGTTTTCTCCATTAAAAACTCCTCCTCCTCCTTCTTCTGCCATAGTTGACTCTCTTGTAGAAGTGGAAAGGTTTGTATCCCTACTAGGAGTCTTTAGATCTTCTTCTATGGCAGGTTCAGTGGATGAAGTGGAAGGTTTCTCTAATGGAATAGTTGACCTTAGATCTTCTAGAAGTCCAGGATCAGTAAAGGATGGAAGATGGGTTTGAGTTGAAGGTGTACTAGCTCTGGATCTAGATGAAACAAGTGGTGTTCTAGAAATCAAACTTCTGACTCTGCTGCTTATAAATCTTCCCCTTGAATATCTCTCCCTACGCATAAAATTGTTTTTGGATGCTAAGAAACAAAAGGTTACCTAGTTTTCACTTCCCCGGCAACGGCGCCAAAATGTTGGGTCTCAATCTAGTCTCCTAAATTGAGCTCATTTAATTGTCAACCAGGATTTGTAAACTGCTGAAGTGAAGTGTACCATATGTACCTAGGTGCTTGTTTCCTAATGCGTTGTGTGTAGTGTTTTGTGATGTTTTTGGTATTTTGTGATGATTTATGATGTTTTTGGTCTTTTGGTGGTTTTATGTTCACAAGAAAGATGACTAGAAAGCTGATGGAAGGAAGCTAATGATTAGAAACGAAGTGAGACCTAATTGATTGATGACAAATGACAAATGCAATTGCAAACACTGAAGTGGAATCAAATCTAAACTATGACTAAGCAAAAACAGAGCTTGATAATGACTTCTAAGGAAATGATTAAAAACATAAACTCAACTTGAGAAATGATCAACTAAACATGCAATTTTTCCTAACTAAACAGTTTAAACAACTAATTTATAATGATGCAACATTTTATCCTTGGTTAGAGATTTGTTGAAGTATGTTTGGAATAAAACATTGATATCATCATAAGATCTTCTATTCTAGGACTAGTTTTCTAACTCTATTCTGCAATTCAATTGAATGTCACAAAACCTTACTCAAGAGTTATTGATTTCTTTTCAAAGTAGTCTTTTGAGAGAGGGTTCTGTTTATGAAATGATAAGGAAATTGCAGAAGTACTTCAGGACTTAAAGTGATATGGTCTTCTGTTCATGTTAGTGCTGAGTCAATTATGGATTTTAGAACAAGAAGAGATTTGTGAATAATGAAGGCTGTTTTGTTAATCTTAACAACTGAAGTAATCTATTGTGCAGTGAATGAAAACTGAATATGGAATGCAAATGCAGTGAGTTGAACTAAAGCTAAACTTAAAAGTGTCACTAATCTAAAACAATGCTGAACTACAAGTCATCATCAAACTCAAAACAAAGTAACTGAACATGAGTTAAGTGCAATTAAACTCCGGAGTATTCTAACTATGCTATCATGCATTATTCTATGGAATTATACAGTATGTTTGTCCATCATTATTGATATTTTGGAAGAGTTCCTTCTTTTGGAAGAGATTTTAGAACAATTCTGACTGTGTAATTGAGTGAAAATGCAAGTAAAAAGACTGAAAGCAATGAAAAAAAAAAACTAAGATATCATATCCATATCCCACTCATCATTATGATATTTTGGACAAGCGTTTAAGAGTAAGAACAGAGATGGTACTTAGTGCAAACACACAACTAAATCATTCATTATCACGGTCATGTCTTGAACATCTTAAGGATTTCTTGGAAGAGTTTCTTCTTGTGGAAGAGTGATTAGAACAACTGTAACTGTGATAGTGAACAACAAAAATTACAATTAAATCCTACAATACTATAGCCATTTCCCATTCATCATTATAATCTTTTGGAAGAGCTTCTTCTTGTGGAAGAGTTAGAATGAGTATAACTACAGTAGCTAATTAAAAACAACTATGAATTCAACTTCAAATCCTACAATACTATAGCTATTTCCCATTCATCATTATAATATTTTGGAAGAGATTCTTCTTGTGGAAGAGTTAGAATGAGTACAACTACAGTAGCTAATTAAAACAACTACTAATTCAAATTCAAAAACATAAAGGCAGCTAGAATACTTATCTAATTTACGCAAATAAATCCGTGCAAGAGGCAGGGGCCCTCTACCACCTGACGGAATTCAACTCCAAATTAAATCAACGCTTTAAAAACAACACTGTCTGCTTCATTAAAGATGAAATAACTTGAACATAGCACTCTGCGTCTTCAGAAATGTAGCACAGAATCTAAGCAAAATCTAGCATAAAATCTAGCCTAGCTCTCGGTTTCCCAAGTGTTTATATAGCAAATGCACATAACAAGACTTGCAACAATTTCAGGAACACTATCTTTCCTTATTGGAATCACATTAGGACTCTTGAAGTGGCTGCGTGAAGAGGAAAAAGACATCTGGACTGAGACAGTCCTAATATAAGTCTGCTTTCCTAAATGTGTTCCCACGTTCCAAAACCATACCCAGAATTCGTTTCTTCCTCCATGATGAGCAACGAACCATGTAGACATGACGTGGATTATGCCCATATGCGGTTTTTCTTGAGAGGCCACCTGGAACATACTCAAACGTGAAGATAGCTGCAGAATCGCCGATTAGCTATGGAATGTCTACATTCTGCAGCTAGTTTCGGTCAAAATGCTTTACAATGGAAAAAATCACAAAACTTAGCAAGTCAGTCATGTAAATCATTCTAGAAGTAATTTTAACTATATTCATTGATCAATTGGGTCTAGGATAGCAATGGACAAAGGAAAATGAGGTAAAATGGAATGAAAGAAAGCACAATTTTGAGGCTCAACAACCCTCCTCAGAACACTTCGCCAATCCCACCGATGACCCATTCTACCTCTCCCCCCCCTCAATCGGGCTCTACTCCCACCCCCTCACCCCTGAATGACAACTCTGGGATTCCTGAGGCGACTCGGAAGTATCCGTATTGGAATCCTAATGGCATGGATGTTGATTGCATCCCCAGTCAGCCATTGCATTCAACATTCACCCCAGCAGAAGGCAGTTAGACGCAACATATGGAAGAAGAACCGGAAAGCATTGATTTGGGAGGTCTTGACATTTTTGAACTGGAACAAGCATGCAGAAGGAAAGACTACGACAAGATTCAATTGCATCAACTCAACACCCTAGAAGTCATCATCTCTAGGGCTTACCAGCAACAAAAACTGGGCATACAACTGGGTAGTCAATGGGATGGCAGCTTTTTTCCTAAAGATTCCAAAAAACAGGGAAGAAAGACAGATCTTCAAAGAACTATCACAATAGGGAAAATCCTGGTGGACTCAGGAAGATATGCTAAGTTGAAAAAGTACTATAAGCCCACCACTAATAGTGAATCATGAAGCTCACTTCATGGAATTTAAGAGGGCTCAACAGCCCCGGGAAACTCAAAATGATAAAAAACATGATAAAGCAGGAGTAGCCCTTGATCTTCTTCATGCAGGAAACGAAATGTACCAGCAACACACTTGGTCAAATCCTCTCTAGAGCATGGCCAGGTTGTCATTCGGTTGTTGTGGACGCTTCAGGTGCCTCTGGGGGACTAGAAATTGCCTGGAACACGCAAGCCATCACGCTCTCAGATTTTCATGCTTCCCATCATATCATACAGGCTACTTTTCATATCATCGGCACCAACATTCATGGACATCTCACCAATGTCTACTTCCCTCAAGAAGCAGGCAAAAAAATTGCTCTTCTTGACACAATAGAAGTGCTCAACCTCAATAGACTCCATCCTCTCTGGATCGTTGGAGGAGACTTCAACATGATTACCAAGCTGGAGGAAAAGCAGGGAGGTCGAGCCAAGTTGGATCAGGAGAATAGCCACTTTAAAGACTTTATCCAAAATAATTTGTTAATTGATATGCAATTCTACAATGGAATGCACACCTGGAGAAATCGCAGGGCAGGACGGCAACAAATCGCTTCCAAAATGGATAGATTCCTCATCTCAGACAATGCATTACATCTCGGAGGCGACATCTCGGCTTCCATTCTTCCATTTTCAGGCTCAGACCATTGGCCGATCTCTCTCCAATGACAAATACCAGGCAACTCCACCAGGCACCCTTTCCGCTTCAAAGCTTTTTGGCTCACCCACCCTGCTTTCAACAACCTCATCAGATCCACCTGGACTAACTCCCCCTCACCAAAGGGATAAAAAATGTATCAGTTTCAACATAAACTCAAATTCCTGAAATCCCAAATCAAGCGCTGGAATCAAGATACTTTTGGAAACATCTTCCAGGCGCAGCAAGATTTAAACAAAGATATGAGAGAACTCCAGCAACAGATAATCGCAGAGGGCCACAAGGAAGGGACTTTGGAAAAGGAAAATCACATTCACAATCAATTGGAGGAGCGAAGAAAGCAGGAAGAAATTCTATGGAAGAAAAAATCCCGAATCAGATGGCTGAAAGAAGGCGAAAGGAATACCAAATTCTTCTACAGAACTACAATCCAGAGAAGAATGCACAAAACCATCTCTTTCATAAAAAGTCGAGAGGGGGAACGAGTGGAAAACCATGCAGAGATCGAATAGGAGTTTATCAATCACTTCAAAGAGGTCCATCAAGAACCCCAAATTGATAGACGGCCTGCAATTGACAAGATCACTCAAAATGTGCCGAAGCTCATCACAGAAGAGCACAACCAACTTCTTCTTCGACCAATATTGCCTCAGGAGGTGGACCTGGCTATGCACCAGCTCAAGGAGGGCAAAGCCCCTGGTCCGAATGGCTTCACCACTACCTTCTTCCACTCTTTTTGGGATCTCATCAAAGAAGAGGTATGGCAAGTAGTGGAGGAATCACGCACTCTTCATTGGCTTCTGCCATCTCTGAACTCAACTTTCATCGCCCTAATCCCTAAGGAAGAGAACACCAGTACTCCGGACAAATTCCGTCCTATCGCATTGTGAAATGTTATTTATAAGGTGATATCCAAATTCATCGCTAACAGGCTAAAGCCACTGCTGCCCTTGCTCATATCATAGGAACAATCCGGATACGTTGAAGGACGACAGATATTGGACGACATTATACTCTCTCATGAAATCATACACTCTCTCAAGCACTCCAAATAGGCAGGTATGCTTCTCAAGATTGACCTCTCCAAAGCTTTTGATAAGTTAAGCTGGATCTATATTCAAAAAATGCTAACCGCCTTTGGTTTCTCCCCAATGTGGGCTCGATGGATTCTGAACTTAATTTCCTCTACTTTTTTCTCGATCCTCTTAAATGGAATTCCCTCACGACCTTTCAGCCCCTCCAGAGGTATTTGAAAAGGAGATCCTCTCTCCCCATTCCTTCTTGTTCTGATGGCAGAAGGTCTGGGGCGCCATATTAAACATGCCCTCCTCTCCTAGCATCTCAAGGGTTTGTTCATTCACAATTCTCCAGCTATTACTCATCAACAATTTTTCGATGACTACATGTTGTTTGGGTACCCCTCTGTTCAAGAAGCCTCCACCTTCAAATCCATTCTGAATGATTTCTCTAAAGCCTCAGGGATGAGTATAAATACAGCCAAATCGCAGATTTTCTTTTTTCACACCCCATCTGTTACTCAACGTGCCATTGCCCACATCCTGGGCTTCTCCATAGCCTCCTTACCCTCCAAATACCTTGGTGCTCCTTTAATAGACTCTGCCATCAAGCACACCTCTTGGCGTATGCTCCTAGAGAAACTTGAATCTCGTCTCACCCTTTGGACACAGAACACTAAACATAGCTAGCCGATCAGTGCTAATCAAAGCTATGCTTCAGGAAATGCCTCTCTATATTTTCTCTATCTTGGCAGCACCTAAATGGGTCCTGAAAAAATAAAAGCTCTACAACGCAATTTTCTTTGGGGTGCAACAGGCACAAATCGCAAATGGGCATTGGCAAAATGGTCGACAGCATGCCAGCCAAAAGAAAAAGGGGGCATAGGTCTAAGAGATCCTCAGCACAGCAATGCAATAATGGGGGCAAAAATATGGTGGCAATGGCTCTCTTCTCCCAACAAGCCATGGGCAGCCCTCTGGACTGTCAAGTATGCCAATCACAGACCAACAAAAGAGCTAATCAGATTCACTCCCACTGAAAGGGATCACTAATATGGAACACTGCCAAACAACACTACTCGCTCATCCAACAACACAGCTTCTGGGAAATAAGGAACGGCAGCACTGCTAGGTTCTGGACGAATGCCTGGCATCAATTACCAAAGCTCAACAGCATCTATAGTCTGCCTCATAGCCAAGAGTGGGAGGAGCAACAACAAGAATCCGTACAACAACAATGGACTCCAGAAATAGCACAGGGATACAGACAATGAAAGCAAATCGACAGACTGATCAGGAATGCAGACAACCAGGCTAAGGAGGTCATGGAGTGTGAGCTCCAGAATCGACGTATTAGATCTTCTGAAGGCAGGGACATCCTGAGATGGGGATATACCCCAAAAGGATCTTTCTCCACCAATGAGGCTTACAAAATAATATGCAACGATCCAATGCCCCTGGATCCTATTTGGGAGCAGAATCTGGTCACCAGGTACCTGGCCCAAAGTCTCTTTTTTCCTCTGGCTTATGGGGCATCGGAAAATCCTCACTTGGGATAATCTTCGGAAAGGAAACTTTCATGGGCCCTCCATTTGTCCTAACTACAACGCTCAAGAGGATACTCTCCAACACCTCTTGAACTCTTGCCCTCTTGCCAACCAACTGTGGGAGAAGGCCAGCTTCCGTTGTCAAAGGAATTGCAAAGTGTCCGATGATATAATCAACTCCATTCGACACTGGCACTAGAACCCATATAAAAGCGAACTACTCAACCAATTATGGAGATTGATTCCCGATCTTCTCCTCTGGACAATTTGGAAACAAAGGAACAAGCGCATATTCAAAGATCAAAGCACTCCTTTAGACATCATTTGGGGCAACCTTTGTCTTAATCTCAAAGAGACCTTGGCTCTTCAAACTTGGCATCCGGAAGATTCCCCACTCTTGCAAATGAGAAAGCCATCTGGGAGAATTAGAACATACAACTTCCACAAGGTACGCATAAACACAGACCTTCAAAAAGCCATAACATTAGAAAGCTCTCTTGGACCCCCCCTCCAAAGTTCTCTTTCAAACTCAATTTTGATGGAGCCTCAAAGGGCAATCCCGGCAAAGCTGGATTTGGAGGCATATTTAGAGATCATGAGGGTTTGCCTCTCTTATTCTTCTTCGGAAACATTGGATGGGATACAAACAATTCGGCTGAATTGGAGGGTCTCTGGCAAGGTCTAATCCTTTCCCAACGACATGGATTCCAGCCTCTAGAGGTAGAAGGTGATTCCCGAATCCTCATCAACATGGCCAATCAACTCCTCAATGGGACACATGCGCAAAAAATTGCTAACAGTTGGAGACTCAAAGCCAGATTGGAAGCAATTGAACAATGGCTCCATACCAATCGGGCCATCATATTCCAACACGTTAAACAGAAAGGCAACAAGGTCGCTGATCTACTTGCCAATTTGGGGGTGGATAATGGGCACACTCTTCTCACCGGAGCTCTTGACATAATTCAGAACCATGATAAAAAAAAGGAGTGCAACACACTCATCCAAAGGGATGCAACTCTCCTGGATGTGGGTGTATAGACAGACGTTTAACTCGATGGGACAGGGGTGCGGCGAGGTGGGACGACACCTGCCCACCCAGGACATGGCGGATATTTGGCCATGGTGTGACGGATCCTTGCATTTACGCTTCGCAAATCTCAACAGTATTATCTCGAGGGGTTCAAGATTTCATTTCATGCCCACCGAGCTGGTTTTTTCCTTCGCATGCTCCTGTAGGATGGAAACCTCGGCTCTCTTCAATGCCTCAGTTATGATGGGGGATTTTCGATGCGTGAGAGGGAAGGATAAATGGCAGGGTGGCGATGGGCCTTCTGTGGAGTTGCCTCAGTCGCATCGTGCCCGTTTCTATTTGGTCTCTAGACTCAATTCTGCTTTCAATCTGCACTGTGTCGGTTCTACCATTTCTGGTGTCTCGCGCTGCCTGGAGGGGGAAGTTCTTTTGGATCTGGGCTCTGGTCCTATAGCGGCGCCGCCTCCGTTGAACTCTTGGCACCTCACTCGGGCCTCTGGCTTCCTTTCGAATTGTTATTTCCCTGCCATTGCTGTTGTTCGGTCACATTCTATTTCCCCTATGCCTCGTCTGCGCCACAGAATGCGGAGCCGCAGAGGCGGCACCAAGGGTAATCCTTCGAGCGCGCAGTCTAGCCCTTCTTCGGTCTCGCCTTCACTCTCCAGTGGTCTGTTGGCCGAACACTACCCTAGAACCCGCAGTGGGAGAGGGCGTTTTCTTGATTCTCGCCATTACTTGGGCTCCCCTGCTCCCCGCCCTCCGACCACCTCGCCTCCCCCCACTACTGGTTCCGCGCGCTTCACCTTCAACAACGCTCTGATTCGGCCAAGGATTACTGCTCTCTTTACGGTGGTCTTCCATGAGGAAGCCCAGTTGGGGGAGTCAAGCGCTCATTCGGCGGGCCTTGGTGCGGACTTTGCCCAGACTTCGAACATCCAGTTGGGGGTAGACAGCGCGACGATGCAGGCTCCGGATGCTCAAGCTCGTAGCGTTCCTGATGTTGAGATGGCTCCGGCTGATCCCGGTCCCTCAGAATCCGAAGATGCTCTTGCCAGGGATTTGCTTGCTTCAGGTTGGTGTCGTATGGTTGAAGAACTTCCAGATGACTAGTTTGTTTACTGTGTGGTTTTTTTCTTTCCCTGTGGCCCATACAATTGGGCATGTTTCTGTGCAAACGGTTATGTGGAATTTTGGCTTATTTTTGTACACCTTTGGATCCATGCAAACTTTGCAACATCAGGAAGATTACAACTTGCTCCCCTGCGTGGGTTTTGGCAATATTTTTCAGACTGGTTTCCCTGTCGATGGGCAGTCTCCTTATGTGTTTTTCATGATAATTCTGCCTTCCTCTAGGGCAGTAGTTTTGACTACGGTCACGATGTAATTTTACTCCCTTGTTAATAGATTAATCTTATTTAGAATATATATATATATATATATATATATATATATATATATATATATATATATATATATATATATATATATATTTTAAAAGATTAAATAGAGAATAACAGAAGTTAGTGATATTATTTTAACATAATTAATGTAGTTATATAAATTAAATAGTTGGTAAATATTGATAGACATCCATTCATAATAAATATGGAAACACTTATCTAATAATATATTTCATATTTCCAAATTTTGAAAAAAAAATATTATGACTTTATTTTAATTTATTATTAATTATAAAATAAATTTATATATATAAAACATGAAAACATAATAAAAGATAAATAGTTATATGAATTAATGTAGTTATATAATTTATAATTATGTAATTTAAATAGTTGGTAACATCCATTCATAATAAATATGGAAACACTTATCTCATAATATATTTCCAAAATTTGAAAAAAATAAAATATTAAAACTTTATTTTAATTTATTAAATTAATTATAAAGTAAATTTATATATATATAATACGAAAACATAATAAAATTAAGAATTATAACTTTATTTTAATTTATTATTAATTATAAATTAATTTACAGATATAAATGAAGTAGATAAATGTATTTTCCAATTAATCACATCATTAGGATTTGGTTGACTCTTTGAACCAGCTAATCTGGTCATGAGTATGAACCACATTAGTTGGGTAGACCAAATCCTAATGATGTGATTAATCCGAAAAGACATTTATCTACTTTATGGATCACAAAAGTCACCAACTAATGTGGTCGTGAGGATGAACCACATTAGTTGGGTAGACCAAAACCTAATGATGTGATTAATCCGAAAAGGCATTTATATACTTTATGGATCACAAAAGTCACCAACTAATGTGGTCCTAAGGATGAACAACATTAGTTGGGTAGACCAAATCCTAATGATGTGATTAATCTGAAAAGACATTTATCTACTTTATGGATCACAAAAGTCTAAGATCTTACAATATAAATGAATTTATTATAAGTTATTATTAATTATAAATTAATCTCATGGGTTTATAATATTAATAATTGATTGGATTTGTTAATCCCTTGGTTTTATAATATACATCCCTTGGGTTATTAATTCTTTGGGTTTGTAATATCAATATCCTTTAGGTTCATTATATCAATATAAAATATTTATAAGGTTAACCCCTTGGAGTTATAATGTTAATCATTTGGGTTTATTAATCTTTTGAAATTAATATTATTACGAGGGGTTTATAATCCCTTGACTTTATAATATTAATCCCTTGGGTTTATGAATTACTTAGGTTTCACAGGGATTTTTAATCCATTGAGTTTATAATATTAATAGTATTAATCCATTAAGTATATTAACTCTTGTAAATATTAATGATTTAAGTATATTAACTCCATGAATTTATACAACTTTTTTCACACTTTTCACCAAATAGAGCATGTCTAGAGTGATCTGAACCCACCACTACTAGAAACACACTATGTGCCTTTACAACTTCAACTCAACTCCTTTGATAATAATTATAATTATTATGATATTTATAATAATAAAAATAATAATGGTTTTATTATTATTATTATTATAAATATCGATATTAATATTAAATTTATATTATTGATCTTTTATATCAATCATAATTATTAATATAGTTGTGCTAATTATATATATAATAAAACATAAAAATTAAAATATTTTTTAAATAAATTGATGAACCAAAAAAATATAATTCTCATTTAAATAAATATCAATTATATTATTAAAATATCTTTATCTTTCATACTATTAAAAATATAATATAAATCATTTATGAAAATTAAATACTTATTCTACAACCTTATTCTAAAATACCCTTATCCACAAGAAACCACCCCAAAAAAATTAAAGATATAATGTTTAAAACAAACTCAAATAAGTTATAATAAATAAATTAAAATTCTACAACCCTATTCTAAAATACACATATCCACGGAAATAACCAAAAAGAAAAAAGAAGAAATATCCACAATAAATAACCCAAAAAAAAAGGAAGAAGAATTGGAAGAGCATGACCAAAAAGAAGGAAGAAGAATTGGAACAACATCATTACAATTTTTGTGAGAAAAGTTCATGGCATTATATGTAAATGTGTTGTATTTTCATGTCGAAGGTGTAGGTGTTGGGGAAGAGACAAGAGCATATATCTGCGAAAGCCAGTGAAGGCTGTTGGAAGAGTGAAAAAAATGGAGGCTTTTAGCTGGAAAAAGTCTTTTGTAAAACAACACCGAGACCATTGCTGTAAAGTAAGATCTTGAAGCCGGAGGTTCAGAGAAACTATGATGGCCTTCATCCTTCTTATGTGCGCCATCTATTAATTGTTGTTGTGGCGGCTGCGAACCATCTATTAATTGTTGTTGTGGCGGCTGCGAACGAAGGAGCAACTTAAAATCATTGGAAGGAAGATCAACAAAGTTCACTTCAAATTCCGGCACCTCCACAAAATGAGCACTACACGTTGCTTGTACGGCTTGGACGATGGTGTCGGTGACAATAAGAGTGTTAATTCCCGTTGCACACCCAAGCTCTGCAACGCGAAATACCCCATCACCTCCTTTCAGGTTTTCAAAGCTTATATGTTGCCAGATTTCTTGCTCCAGAATAGGCTTTATCACTTGTATCACATTCAATAGCATAATCTCAAAATATTAATAGAATGAATGAAACAAACTAAAATGATCCAAGTAGGGTTGTTGCCATTCAGAAGATAGATTTACCTACAAACAGAAAAGAGATTCAATCCTTTTAAGGCAAGGTAATTTTTTTTAGGAGATTCATTCCTAATTTTGCAGAAATTGTTAAGCATATTACTAAGATGCTTAGGAAGGATTTTGATAATAAATGGACAGCAGAGGCTAATCTTTGAAGAGATCAAGGAGGCCCTTACCCAAGCTCCGGTGCTTATAAGTCTTGATTTTTCTAAGGATTTTCTGGTTTTTACTTTTGCTTCTGAACATACAATTGCAGGAGTGTTATTGTAAAAGAAGGAGCAAGGTAATGTACAACCCATTTCTTTCTTCAGTGGGACACTTGGGAATTGTGAAATAAAGTACAACATTATGGAGAAATAAGCCTATGCTCTAGTGAAGGCATTTAAAGATTTTAGAATCTATATTGTACATTCTCACATTGTGGCTTTTGTGCCTAATGTTGTGGTGAAAGACACACTGACTCAAGGTGATCCATATGGGAAAAGAGGTAAGTGGATTGCTACTTTGTTGGAGCATGATATGGAGATTAGGACTACAAATTTGGTAAAAGGCCAGAGGTTGGAAAAGTTGATGGCACAATAAAATTTTGACTTCTTAGATATAAATTTTATTGCAGAATTTTTAGAAGTTGTTGAGGAAGAGGAATTGATTCCTGTAGAGGAAAAATTCATTATGTCTCAGTGGTATAGGGTTGTAATTTTTTTTTTTTTGTAGCATCACAAGTCTCCTCTTGAATTAACCAAGTCTAAATTGAGATTTTTAAAGTTGAAGTCTCTAAGGTATTGCATTTTAAATAAGAATTTATATTGGAGGGATACCGGTGGGATACTCTTAAACTGCTTGTTAGAAGATGAAGCTGAATTTCATAAGGGTGATTGTGGATGCCATCATTATTGGAAGGAAAAAACAAACATGATACTTATATCAGGATACTATTGACCTTATATGTTCAAAGACATGTGAAAAAATATCGTTGCCTGTCATGAGTGTCAAATTTTTTATGGAAAAAAAAGCTAATGCCATTACCTCTGAAACCCATATTTGTAGAAGCTCCTTTCTAGCAATGGTGATTGGATTTTATTGGTGAGATACACCCTACATCCTCATGCCAACATTGGTGGATCTTAACAACCACTAATTACTACAAAAAGTGGATTGAAGTTGTCCCTACAAGGCAAGCTACAGACCCGGTCATTATTCATTTTCTGGAAAACAATATTTTATCAAGGTTTGTTTGTCCCATGAAAATTATCACTAATAATGCTCAAGCTTTCGAGTCTAAAAAATTGATTAGTTTCTGTAATCAATACCATATTACTCTTGGTAACTCCATATCATATTACCCTCAAGGTAATGGCTTGGCTTAGTCATCAAACAAAAGCATAGTCGGAATTATCAAGAAGGTTTTGCAAGAAAACAAAAGGCCATGGCATTTGAAGTTAAAATTTGCTTTATGGGCTGATATAAATTGTACCAAGAGGTCTATAGGTACATCTCCTTATGTTCTGGTATATGGAACCGAAGCAATATTTCCAACCTCCCTTGGAGTTCCAGTGATGAAATTACTGCAGGGGTTGGAAGAAGAACCAAATTCAATCCACAGAAGGATAAATCATCTCATTGCTTTGCAGGAAAAAAGGGAGGAAGAGTACATTAATCATTAGCAGTCACAAAATAGAGTCAAAAAGAATTTTGACAAGAAGATAAAGGAGGAAAACTTCAAAGTTAAAGATGTGGTTTTGAAGTGGGAGGTCAAGATTGAAGATAAAGGGAATCATGGAAAATTTGAAAATATCTGGAAATGTCCCTTTATGATAGCAGCATATCATGGGAACAACACATTCTTACTTCAATAAATGAATGGGTAGCTGTGTGGAGGAGGACCTGTCAATGGCAAGTTTCTAAAACACTATTCTTCCTAATTCATTATGTTGAAGTACACATCATTGTATTTATTCCATTCTCTTTTATTTTGTTTGCAAATAAAGGTGATATTATCATCAAGTTTGAGCCTGAGGAGAAGGTCATAAAAGCTTGAATAAGTTTTCATAAAGTTCATAATTTTCAACTTTCAATAAGGCACTAGAGTTGCTAGTTCTTTATTACACCACAAGGGCCCAACATATCCAGTGGAGCCACTGTTATCCTTGATAACAACTAGGTTTGTCTAGGTTTGTCTTAGGTAAGTTAGGTTGGGTCATTAGGATGAAATAAGGTCATGAAGTTCATTAAATTTCAAAAAATTGTACATAGTTTAACGGGTCTAAATAGTCATTGCTCATGTAATAAAGGTCTTATCAAGGTAAATTTCAAAAAAAATTGATTGCATGGGTAATAAAGGTCATTCTGTGACACATGGAAACATTTTCTAGATTCCGCAACATATTTAGTGTAAACCAATTTTATTTTGCTATGGAAGTGCCTAACAGCTCCGTAGTGAATTTTCCCTACCGAGTACTGGAAACGCTACAAACTTAGTTTATTCCACTAACGGTGGGATAAGCGGTGTCTTGGCATAATTTCAGTGGCCAGTGCACACTTGGTCATCATGGTAATATTCAGTTATGTGTTATCATATGTCATGGGAATGCGTGGTAATCATTATTCCTCACATCATTCCTCTTTTCCCACTCATTTCCTCCTTCCTAATTTAGTCTAATTCCTAATTCGAAAAGCAGCACCTTACCTTCATCCTTGTAAGTTGTTTGAACACTTTTTCCAACATTCTAGAGTCTTGATTTTTGTCCAGTAGTTGTCTTAGGCTAGGTGTTACATGTGTTAAGAGAGGCGCTTACTGTCTCAAAAAAATTATGTAGGTGTCAAAGAAAAAGTTTATCAACATTGTGTTTGAAGGTATGGCTTCACATAAAAATCCAAACAAGGGTGCCACTGTGGTCAGATATGATCCCATGGATATGAGGCTACTTGCAGAAGACCCCAGCTTCTCACAATATTTTGCAAATGTAGGTTGCATGCGGTTCTAATAGAAACTGCAAGGATATCATGCATAGGTGTCTAAATATTTTTTTGTAAAATTCACTGGTACAAGTTCGAAGGTGGGCATCCTCAATTTTATTGTGTCTCCTGAGACAATTGCACAGGCAACCGAGATTCCAAGATTTGGAGAGGAGTGTTTTAAAGCAACAAAGTTTAAGCTTCAAAATTGTGATGAATTTCTAAAGGAGGAGAGCATAGGCATAGAAATGAGTGTTGGGGTTGTTTTAATCACTATTAAATGACTAAATAATACACAAAAATTATCAATCCAGGGACGTCTTTTTATTCCAATGACAGTTGCACTGTCTGTGCCGATACACTCAACTAGAAGCAATTCCAATTAAAAGAAATCGTTACTAAATTAAATGCTGAAAATAAATCACTCATGTAGGAATAAAATGATCTACAAGACTAGAATCACACTTCAATTAATCTTCTCTAGTGCGCCACACAACAAGTATCCAGTTGGTGTCTCTAATATCATATGTGTAACAACATACAAAGTATTGAAATTGAAGTGGATATATTCACAGCTGAAACAGAAAAAGAAACACTCCATTGATACATAAACCAAAATACAAACACATGCACACAACTACCTTAATCACTGCAATCCCTGCTAGTAAGGAGGGCCCTTCCTCCCTAACAGGGCATAGGCAGAGGAAGAACTTAATGGAAGCTAAATGGAATAACGCATGTAACAATAATAACAAGATAATCTATATTAATATGAGCACAATTACAGAGCCAAAATAATGTTGTTCTCTGCTAACCTTTCGACCTCTAGGGCCGAGAATTATATAGTGGTTACATCTCAGAAAATCAAGGGATAGATCAGTCATGAGAATCTTATGATTCTCATGTTGATCGAATAGAGTACATATAGTAATAACCACTTCTTAATAAAAGTTTGACTAGAAAATTATAGATTATAATCAAAACCTGCCATAGGTTGTTATCCAAAAACACAATACTAAACAACTTCTACAACTATCATAATAAAACCATAGTTGTAGTGTAACAGCTAAAGGACAAGTCAACAATAGGTGTTGACGAGATCCAGTCAGCGGTACAACTGTATCAGTAGTTCGCTAGCGGGTCTGTAACAACAGAGTGTAACAGCAATTTGCTGGTGGGTCTTTAATTGCAAGATGTAACAACATCGCTCACTGTAATTGAACACCCTTAACTGCTCCTGTGTACCTCATGCTCGAGATCTTTGGTGCTACAAATGACATCTGGAAATACAACACAAAGACCATAGATCTTCTTCAAACATTCATCCTAAATTAGTCATAAAAAAGGCACGATATATCATAATAATTGATGAAATGGCAGAGTAATGAAAATAAGGTAAAACAGGGCAAGTTAGGATAGAAAGTTAGGAAAAAGAGGCAAAGATAGTCCCATTGGTTATATCCATGAGGAAAAATAGGGAAAACAAGTGTAGGAAAAGTGTGCAAAACTGGCACCCAACATCTCTCCCCAACTGAAATACTTGCATGTCCTCATGAAAACTCATCTCTCATGGGAGTATCTTCGATGCAGGTCGGTGAGATCATAAGCACCAGTTGTATCTTCATCTGTAGACTTGTACCCCTGATTGGCCATCAGTTTCTGTACCCAAGACTCAAACTCGTACTTACTCAATTCATAATTACTTTGGTAATCCTCAATTGGTATCCATATCAAAGGAAACTTGAATCTCAATCCAAGCCACAAAGCACTAAGGGATTGTACGATCTGTGCATAAGCTGGTACATGTGTAACAACCACCAAGAAATTTTGGAATGATAATGGGTCCCCCTTTAGTAGCTTAGCACTGTTGGCTTCCGCGCATTTCAAGCATCTAGTCAAAGCTTGACCCTTCATCATTGAGAACTGATTGAGGCAGAAGTTCACAATTCTTCTTCTATAGGTGGCATCCAGTTCTTTAATCCCGGGAGTACTCAACATTCTCCTGAATTCTCACCTTAACTCGGCGGCCCGTACTGGTTCTACCCGAACCCATAATGCCATCTTCTCCTCATTAACATCCATATATTTGATGGCCAAATGCCATTCAATCTGATTCTTCATGAAGGACACAAAAGCTCGCAACTGAATATATCCCATATAGGAGAATATTGTCACAACCATCTGCATACTCAAATGTTAACAAATGACATTGTGTAAGAATAGCTCACACAACAGGCTTTGCTCATCAAAACCGGAGGCACGGAAAACATCTAAAATGTGCGAGTGGAAGATTATAAATAAGGTTTGTCCTCCATAATGGCTTTCATCTGGAACAGGAAGTAACGTTCCCATAGAAAGATAGGATAGGATGG
The DNA here is from genome assembly GCA_034641835.2 of Pinus albicaulis. Classification (NCBI taxonomy): domain Eukaryota; kingdom Viridiplantae; phylum Streptophyta; class Pinopsida; order Pinales; family Pinaceae; genus Pinus; species Pinus albicaulis. The sequence goes on from CM076581.1 coordinate 1,668,133,900, forward strand.
AGAAGGCCGCCTACAACCCAGCAAATTGAGGGCGAGGTCATGAAGTTTTTTCTTATCTATGGTAAGATCTTGAACCTGTTGTTGTAACAGCAACAACTGTTCCTCATGTTTCTTCAGAGCTTCCTTATTCTTATAATTCTCCCATCCTCTCCTCAACTCTTCTTTCATCCATCTTTCATGTAAGGTTTCTATTTCTATTTGATTTTCTTTTAGCGAAATCATCCCCTTTTGAAGGGAGATTTCTTCCTGTCTCCACTTTTGTAATTTGGAAATTAACAAGATTTTCTCAGAACTCCATCTCGAGATGGGATCCAACGTTCTTCTGTATTCAATATCCACATCAATAATGGGTGTAACATCCTTCGCCAAATGGGGTTGTTCCACCTCTGATGCTAGTTCTTGTGTAACGGCAACTTCCTCGATGGGTTCTTGTGTGCCATCCCCTTCGTTTCCACCTAGAGTCGCCTCTGTGTCCATTTTTGTTTCTTCTACAATAGGAGTGGCCTCCACAGGTTCTTGTGGGTCGGCTTCTAGGTCAATTATTACAGGATGCTCTACTTTAGCTGCTAGTTATTGAGTAACATTAGTATCATCAACAAGTTCTGTGTAACAGCCTCCTGTCGTTTTGTTTTTGTTTCCATTGGGCTAATAATTTCTCTACAAACCTTATATCCCGCTGCTGTTAATTCTTGAAAACATGTCGTACGTACAGACACCAGGATTTCCTTCACCTCGAATAATTTTCGCTTTAATTCTTCATTTTCTTTTTTTAGATTTTCAAGTTCTAAAAATAGGACATGAGTTTCGTCCTTACCTGATGAGGAGGGTTGCCTTTCTTCTTCTAATACTTCTGCTTCTGTCTACTTTCCATCTGTAGGTAAAGGTTCTGCAAGTATACTAACTTTCACCCTTTGTTTTGGCCTTTTATCCCCAATTGGTTCATCAGTAAGTTATTTCAACCAATTTTAACTTTAGCAGGCCGAGTCTGGGTTTCCACTTTTGCCTGACTTCCCCCTGAAGTCGTGGTTTGTATCCCCTGGCTTGTCCTCGACCTCTTCGCTTGAATTCTTCCCAAGTTTTTCCTTACTAGCCTAGAGCATCCAGCACAATTAATTTCATGAGTCTGTGATTAGTCACACATGCTTCCAGGTGTGTTGTTGTTTTTACTACTGCTACCATATGCTTGATGTTCACTAAAAAGTAGAATGGAATATTAATCTTTTGTTGGTGCCGAAGGTGATTAATTAGAGGAAAGTGATAGTTAAACACTATCGTGGATCTTCCCTCACAAGTGATATATTTAATTTAACCCAGGGCGACATCTTCCCAAGGATGAGGAAGCGACAACCTGTCAATTCCTCCCCCTTTCTTCTCCAGCTTTTCTTCTCCTTCTAGGAAGTCTTCTTTCAAGGAGGGGTCATTGATTTTTCTATTAAACCACCTTCATCCCTCTACCAACAATGTAGTTACCCAGGCAATTACCTCTTCAGTCACCTCAACTTTCATGCCCCTAACTCGAGTTTTATTGTTGTTCAGATTCTGGGCAAATTCAATTGCCACTGCCTCGTCTGAACCTTCTAGCTTCTGGAAATACTTAATTCATCCGACATCTCTGAATATATGGTAGGCTTCTAGAAAATTCTTCAAGGCGTCCATATAATCCGTCTCATGCCTGACCGCTTCTCCACCCATCTTTTTGTTTGTTTCTAAATTCGCTTCTTGCTTCTCAGCCCCACTGTAATGTCACCACACTACTCAGCTGCTCAGCTCCACTGTAATGTCACTGCACTGCTCAGCTACTCAGCCCCACTGTAATGTCACCCCACTAATCACTGCTTCTCGGTGTCTTTGCTTATCCCAATTGACGAGTTTACAATGAGGATGCAAGGTTTCAGTCGAGGGGGTTGATGGGAGGTGACAAATTTTACGGATTACCCAATCATACCTCACACTACTCTTCATAGATGTCTCGTTATGGAAAGTAATGGGATCTAGTACACACACTCTTTTCGAACTAGATTTAGTCATTATTGGCATTTATGTTATTAATTGGGTGCATGTGGATTCGATAAAGGTTTATGACTATGGCTTTTTGCAATGATTTCAAGACATATACCCTCCCCCACCTTAATGGTGACGGCCACCCACGACCGTCACGGGAATATCATTACTTATACCAATTAATCATCAAATCATAAATGCTAATGTTACCTTTTGAATGAGATATCTGAGGTGACATGGAGGAAAATTTCGAATTGGCGGAGTTCTGCTTGCAGCGCTCGTGTTGTTGCATTTGGCTGGAACGATTATTACTATTGTAGGATGAAACATAAGAAATAATGTTCGTGGCTGTCGATTGTTACATGTGTAACAACCAAGACAACCCTTAGATTATTCTTCAAAAAACATAATAATCAGGAGAAATTGGTACATAAAAGAAAATTACATGAATACCATCATCCTATAAAATAGGTCAGGAAGGGAAGATGATGTTTTGGGGAGAAAAATATGGGTGTAACAGGTGCCACAAGAGTGGTTTTCAGTCGTTACCAACTGTCTGACTACGCCCCGGAAAGGGGTTTTCACAGTTAGATTTATTATTTTTGTCTTATTTTATTTTTATTTTTTTGTGTATATATATATATATATATATATATATATATATTAAACAGGTGTAACAGTTGCTACAAAGGTGGTTTTCAACTGCTACACTTATTAGAATTTCAATTTCCAGGCTGCACAGGAGAATGTTCCCCTGTTGTCGTAACATGAAGATCAGAGTCCGCGACAATGTTGACAGATGATTCCTTCAAAGCGGTTTGATGATATAACCTTAGACGGTGCCCATTAACTAGTAACGGTGTCTTAGCACTGTAAATGGTGACCAATTGTACAGTCCCACTGTCGAAGACCGTGTCCACTTTGTAAGAACCTAGCCATCTGGTGCAGAGCTTTCCTTTGAAATATTTAAACCTTGAATCATACAAAAGATCCCAAACTCCTTTCTGGAACTTTTTCTTCTTAATAAACCCATCATGCCATCTATCTCTTTGCTACTAAATGATCTCTGTCTGTTAAATAACAACCAGTCGTTTCTCTTCCAACTCATTGAGTTGGTTCAGTCTTTGTGTCTATGCCATACTCAAATCCATATCGACCTGAAATGCTATTCTTAATTTCTTTATTTCAAACTCTACATGGGGAATAGAGGGTTCTTACCATACACCAATTCATATGGTGAGAAGCCTTTAGTATTCCTCCATGTTGTCCTATAAGCCCACAGTACCTCTGGAAGTTTCTCAGCCCAGTTTCTTCGGTGGTTGGCTACTGTCTTCGTTAATATTCCCTCGATGACTTTATTGGTGATTTCCACTTGGCCATTTGCTTGTGGGTGATAATGGTGAAGTGATTCTGTGATGAATTCCATACTTTTCACCCAGCTTCTTGATCAAATGAGATGTGAACTGAGGCCCCCCATCAGTCACTATCTCTCTGGGTATCCCGAAGCAAACAAAAATATCTTCAAACAGGAATTCTGAAACATCCTGCCCTGTTGCTATAGTTAGTGCCTTTGCTTCAACCCATTTTGTGACATAATTGGTGCAGACCAATATGTATGATTTTTACTATGATGAAGGATTAATTGGCCCCACAAAGTCTAGGGCCCATTTCTCAAATGGTTCTATCACTATTTGAGGTTGTAATTGCATCTCATTTGATTTCAGAGGCTGGTGCATCCTTTGGCAGCTATCACATCCTTTCAAAAACTTCTTGGCATCCTGGAATATAGTTGGCTAGTAGTACCCTGTTGAGAGTACTTTATGTCATGTCCTCTTGTCAACGAATTTTCCTCCACAAGGTTCCTCATGACAAGCCTTCAAGGTTTCAAATATCTCATCTCCTCTAACACATCGCCTAATCTGAAAATTTGGCCCGGTGTGATAGATATTTCCTTCTATCCATGAGTAGGTAGCACTATGTTGTATAATCTTCCTCCTTTCCTTGGAAGACAATTGGGGTGGGAATTTTCCTGCAGCAAGGTAATTGGCTATATCTGCATACCATGGTGAGTGATTAGAGATGGAAAAAAGATATTCATCTGGAAAATAATCCTCAGTGGCAGTGTAGTCATCACTTATAGTTAATCTAGAAAGAAAATCAACAACTACATTATCTTTTCCGGGTTTATCTAAAAGAGTAATATCAAATTCTTGTAACAACAATAACCATCTTGTAACTCTACCATTAGTAACAGGTTTTTTCATCAAAAATCGAATTGCAGCATGGTCAGTGTGTACAAGTACTTGGTACCCAGTGATGTAGTGTCGGAATTTGTTGATAGCATGCACTATTGCTGGGAATTCTTTCTCAGTAACAGTATAGTTGAGTTTTTTTGGAGTTAAGTTCTTGCTGATGTAATAAATGGCGTAAGGTTCTTCTCCTCCATCTACCCTAGAATAGCACTCACAGCCATATTAGATGCGTCCGTAGCAATATGAAATGGAAATTCCCAGTTTCGTCCTCGTAAAATAGTTGTTGTTGTTACACAGTTTTTCAACTTTAAAAAGGCTTGCTCACACTTCCCTGTCCATACAAATTCTTCATCTTTCATGAGAAATGAAAATAGAGGAGATGCAATCTTTGAAAATTTCTCTATAAATCTCCTATAGTATCTTGCATGTCCCAAAAAACTATGTACCTCTTTTGGAGTCTTAGGGGTCGGGATTTTCGAGATTACCTCAATTTTTTAAGGATCTACCTTGATTCCATCTGCCAAAATGAAATGTCCCAGCACAATTCCCTCTGTCATCATCATGTGGCATTTTTCCATGCTCACAGCAACATTAGTTTGTTCACAACGTTCCAGCACTTTTTCCAAGTTAGCTAATGCTATCTCAAAGGCGTCCCCGTAGGGTGTAAAATCATCCATAAATATTTCAAGGCCGTCATTCAAAAGATTAGAAAAAATACCCAGTATTTCCCTCTGAAAGGTTGTTGGTGCATTACAGAGGCCAAAGGGAAGGACTCTATAAAAGTACCCCATGGGAGAGTGAAGGTTGTCTTGTCTTAGTCTTCCAGGGCAATTTTTATTTGATTATAGCCACTAAACCCATCTAGAAATGAAAAGAATTTTTTTCCAGAGAGAGTATCCAAGACTTGATCAATGAATGGTAAAGGAAAATGGTCCTTTTGAGTAGCCTTGTTAAGTTCTCTATAGTCAACACAGACTCTCCATTTGCCATTCTTTTTCGGAAATATGACAAGCAGAGACACCCACTGGCTGTTAGAAATTGGGTAGATGAAATTAGCATTAAGGAGTTTCTGCAATTCTTCTTTCACTATCTCCTTAAGTGCAGGGTTCATTCGGTGCTGAGGTTGTCTAACTGGTTTGTAGTCCTCTTTAAGGTAAATGCAATGAGTGCATAGGCTAGGATGGATTCCTTTCATATCCGTGTAATCCCATGCAAATGCCTTTTTGTATTTCTGTAATATTTGTATCAGCAATCTGTTTTGTTCAGTAGTCAGGTTAGGATTGATGTTTAAACATTTCCCAGGTTCAATTTCAATGGGACTACTGATAGTATGCGGAGTTGTTTTCAAATGTTCAATAATTGCATCATCTACCTCATTTTCTTCTCCCAAACCTCTAATGGAGGCAACAAAGAGCGAATTACTAATAAAACCATTAATGATATCGTCCTTTGTTTCATCCTTAAAGTATTGTGCTTTTTTGAGCGTGAGAAGAGGTAGGGAAAGATCATATTCAGGTGCAAATTCATCTCATCAGGGACTACTCGAATCCATATGAGGTTTTTCTAGGGGATAAAGGTTCAGGTTCTGAGGGGCCTTCCCATCTGAGATCACCATAGACCCGGACCTACATCAGATATATGCATCTACAGTGGCCAGCCACAGTCTTCCCAAGATTAAAGGATGACCCCATAGGTTGGATTTGGTTTGTAAAATTAGAAAATCAACCGGATAATTCCAGGAAGCCACAGTTATAACCATGTCTTCTATCATTCCCTCGGGATTGACACGGGACATATCTGCTAATTCAAGCACTGTGGGTGTAGGTCTAAGTCTATGAAGTCCTAGAGAGATGAAGAGGTATTTAGTCATGACATTAATAATTGCCCCTAGATCAATCAAAGTATTGGTTATGGGCTGATTGTCAATATGGAAAATCACTATAGGGTTCCCTGGGTCATTATATTTAGTCAACAAAGGCTGATCAATCATAAGATCAGATAATTTACCCATGACGTGGATAGTTGCAGGGTCTTTAGGTTTCCTTCCAGGTCTTTTGATGCATAGATCCCTCACTGTTTTAGCATATATAGGTACTTCTTTAAGAGCTTTTAACAGCGAAATCCGCAGATACAAATTTTGTAGTTCCTTGAGGAATTTATATTCAGGTTGTGAGACTAGCCCATTTTTAGTTAATCGTTGAGGGTATGGAGGATTTTGAATCTTAACAACCGAGTCAACTATCACAGATGCACCAGACTGGATCGGATTGGCTGTTGTAGAAACAACAGATCCTCCTGAGTTGGCTTCTACAGATGTAACAACGGGTGATGTATCAATTGTTACATGTGTAATAGCTGCCTCAAAATCATCCATATCCTTCCTAGGTGATTCACATTCTTCGGTAATAATGGGAGTATGTTCAGATATTATTACTTTCCCTGATTGAAGCTGAACCTCGTTAAGTACAATAGGAGTAATAAGATAATTCTGGAGGGTAACCGGAGCATCCATGCTCTGGGATGCCTTATTATTTGGATTGGGGTTAGGTTGCACAGGTAATTGGAGTCGAACATAAGGTGTATGATTTTTAATAGAAGGAAGTTGTAACTATTGCTACTGCATTGGTATTGGAGGGGGTACTAGACCTTGGCCATTACTTCTCCAGTTCTGACCCCAAGGATTGGGTTGTGATGGAGGATATTGCATTGGTGGAGGAGACGGCCACTGGTTCCATGGTGAAGGGAATTGTGTTGAGGAAGGAGTAGGATACTGCCATGGATATTGCTGACTATTATAAACATTATTAGAAGGATAGAAAGAGGAAAAATATGAAGGCATACTTGTAGGTCGCAACTGCCATGGTCTCTTAGATCCAATGAAATAAGAAGATTGAACATCCTCACTTGATTCTTGAAGTACCGCCTTCAGCCTGGGCAATTTGGGACACTAATTCATAGAATGTGCCAGCTCACAAATGTTACACATCCTGACACTATTTAGTCCACATTTTCTTTCCAAATTTTTCTTTTTGCATCGGGGACAAAATATTGCTAAGGTTGCTTCACCTTTTGCTTGTGCTTTCTTTAATTGTACCATAGTGATCTGGGTAGAGAGAGTACTAAGGAGGTAGGTTTTAAAATATTCAAATAAGTTCTCGATCTCTGCTATGGTTACTCTTCCACTCATGGACTTCTGTATCCGGAGTGAAGGGTCCCGAACTGAAACCTTCCCTTTGACTGATCCTCTTGAGCTATGCAGGCAAAGCTTCATTATCTCATCAAGTGGTTCTTGCGATATGTCTCCTTTTCCCAATAGGTTCAGATGCTCCAGACAATCATCTCTTATACCTCTTCAAAATATTGGATTTAGAATTTCTAGATCTAACTTACTGAACTTAGACCTTTGTAAATTGTAGTGAAATCGCTCCATATAGTCTTCCGGGATTTCCTCCTCCTTCTGTGCAATTCTAAAAATATCGTCCTTCAAATCCCTGGTTCGATAATAATCCTGATACTTAAAGAGGAAAGCATCCCTCATGTCATTCCAAGTTTGAATCGTGCCAACACCCAATCGCATGAACCATCTTAATGCTGCTCCTTTCAGAGTGGCAGGGAATAATTTCAGCTTTTGGGCATCTGAAGTGTAGTCATAACCTCTACACAACACATCAAATTCGAACAGAAAGTTATCAGGATCTTCAACAGCCATCCCTTGAAAGGATGGTAGGGATGATAAAGGAATATTTTTCATAGGAGCCCCATCCCGTGTTACTACTATTGGGAATTCAAAAGTGGCAGAGCTATCTATCTTAACATTCTCGTCCCTCATGGCTGATTCTTCTTGATGGGATGAACTGCCCTCGGAGTGTACTAGAGATTGAAAAATAAAAGGATCAGGCTATTCTAAGACTGACTGTTTAACAATGCTACCAGCTTCCAAATGATGATCAATTAAATGTTTTTCCTCAAGTCCCTGACGCTCCCCACGATTCTCTCTGTGTCCTTCAATTCTCAGATCCTGATCAATGATTCTCCATTGTTGTTTTGAATCTGGAGTCTTGATATCAGGAGTGGATATGTTGTTCGAAGGGTGGTTAGGTCTAGACACGAAAGACACTGATGGACCCGGCTTTGATATGGTAGTTGCTTTCTGTGGTTCTGTCTTCCTATTATCTCTATATGATGTAGATTGTTCCTTTTCTTCCCTTGAGATCAGATCTCCAAAGAATGTCCTTCTTCCCAAATCTTCACTCTTCTTTTCCTTTTTACAACCTGTCTTTCCTGTAGTCAATAGAGTGGGGGGTGTTTGTAGATGTTGATGTGGTCCTAATGGCACACATGGGCCCTATGTGTATTAATTCATCTTGTAAGTGCTTTAGTTTCTACAGCAATGAGCCCACTCAAGTTCGTTAGAGCGATGCTCAGGTTCTTACCTCTCGTCTTATTGTTCAACCACTGTATAGATGAAGACACCCTAAAAGAACACCCATAAATTCAATTTCTAAGTGTCCCAGCAAGACATTGGTGAGTCTGCTCAAGTTCGTTAGAGTGATGCATAGGTTCTTACCTCTCGTCTTACCGCCCGACAATTGTGTCACTGGAGACACTCTAAAAAACAAAATGCTCAGAAATTCACTTTCCTAAGTGTCACAGAAAGACATTGGTGAGCCCGCTCAATTTCATTAGAGCGTTGTGCAGGTTCTTACCTCTTGTCTTACTGCCCGCAATTGTGCCGCTGGAGACACTCTAAAAACACACATAAATTTCACTTCTAAGAAACAACTTTGATTGATTGGATCGTGACTGCCATCCCTGACAACGATGCCAAAATGTTGGGGTTGTTTTAATCACTATTAAATGACTAAACAGTACACATAAATTATCAATCCAGGGACATCTTTTTATTCCAATGACAGTTGCACTGTCTGTGCCTATACACTCAACCAGAAGAAATTCCAATTAAAAGAAATCGTTGCTGAAGTAAATGCGGGAAATAAATCACTCATGCAAAAATAAAATGATCTACAAGACTGAAATCACACTTCAATTAATCTGTTCTAGTGCACCATACAACAAGTATTCAGCTGGTGTCTCTAATATCATATGTGTAACAACATACAAATTATTGAAATTTAAGCGGATATATTCACAACTGAAACAACAGCAACGACACTCTACTGATACATAAGCAAAAATACAAACACATACACACAGCTACCTTAATCACTGCAATCCTTGCTAATAAGGAGGGCCCTTACTCCCTAGCAAGGTGCAGGCAGAGGAATAACTTAACGAAAGCTAAATGGCATAACGCATGTAACAACAATAACAAAATAATCTGTATTAATATGAGCACAATTACAGAGCCAAAATAATGTTGTTCTCTCCTAACCTTTTGACCTCGAGCGTCAAGAATTAAATAGTGGTTACATCTTAGAAAATAAAGGGATATATCAGCCATGAGAATCTTATGATTCTATGCTGATTGAAATAGAGTACATATAGTTATAACCACTTCTTAATAAAAGTATGACTAGAAAATTATAGATTACAATCAAAACTGCCCATAGGTTGTTATCCAAAAATACAATGCTAAACAACTTCTACATCTATCGTAATAAAACCATAGTTGTAGTGTAACAACTAAAGGACAGGTCAACAACAGGTGTTGACGAGATCCAATCAGCGGTACAACTGTATCAGCAGTTCGCCAGCGGGTCTGTAACATCAGAGTGTAACAATAGTTTGCCGGCGGTTCTATAACAGCAAGGTGTAACAACATCACTCGCTGTAACAACACACCCTTAACTACTCCTGTGTACCTCGTGCTCAGGATATTTGGTGCTACAAATGACATCTTGAAAGACAACACAAAGACCATAGATCTTCTCCAAACATTCATCCTCAATTAGTCATAAAAAAGGCACGATATATCATAATAATTGATGAAATGGCAGAGTAATGAAAATAAGGTAAAACAACACAAGTTAGGATAGAAAGGTATGAAAAAGAGGCAAAGATAGTCCCATTGGTTATAGTCACAAGGAAAAATAGGGAAAACAAGTGTAGGAAAAGTGTGCAAAACTGGCACCCAACAATGAGCTCATGCATCTCCAAGACCTGTCTGAAGGACAATTATTCAAAATTGTTGATGGTGATTCAGAAATATTTTACTTGTGAATTTAGATTTCACATGATCTATAAATTTCACTTCATATTGTTGCCTCATTTCATACGTAAAAAAACTTTGGATTTGTCATTTTTTCTTTTTATGAGTTTAGGAAAAATGGATGATAAGGTTCAAGCAAAACCTAAAAACAGTGACACTTCTATTTTTCACCATGGCTTGATAAAATTGTTAGTTATGGAGGAGTTAGAGAAGTTAAACGGGGATTGGTCCACTTTTCTATCCTTGAGTGGGTATGAGGTGGATGTCATCACTCCTAGAAATACACCTAGATCAAAGGAAAATACTCCAAGGAAAGATAAATAATCTAGGGATGAAACAAAGGTTGAACATGAGGTGGAAGTGCAGACAGAAGTGCAGCCCATGGTGGAGCCTATGGAGGTACAAATTGATCAATTGCAGGAGATAGTGGTGCATCAACAAACCCCTACCAGCAGTAAAGTCAAAACTGATATAAGAACTCATAGAAGGATCACTAAAAGTCAGACAAAGGGGAAAGGCAAGCTAGAAGATATTTTGCAGACAACTGACTTTGAGGAATCTCCTATTTTGAAGCCTGTAGAAGTTAAAGGAGAAAAAACCAAGAAAAAGAGTCCTAAAGCTAAAAAAAATAGACTTTTCCAAAGAAGACTCTGGTTTTGTTTTTAAACCTAGGAAGCCACTCACTAGGTCATAGTTATCAAAGGGATAAAAATCTGAGAAGTTGCACAAGGAACCAGAAAAGAAGAAATAGCCAGCAAGGGAATAAATAATAGAGTTATCTCCAACAGAGGCAAAGGTGAGCAAAAAAGGAAGGGCAAGGAAAAATTTCAAGAAAAATCTGAACTGGGGCTTTTAAAAAAACAACTTAAGGAAGCTAAAGAATATATTTTGGAAATTAATTTAGAGTTAGCAGACTTTAAACAAGAGAGGCAGGAGCTCACAAACTTCAAAAAAGAAGTGAGCAAACAGATAGATTTTTATGATGAGGTTGCAGAGGGGTCAAGGAAGGTGTTGAAGAGGACATGACCTCTATACAGAATGATGAAACATCTCTTCAGGAGGAACAGGTGGTTGCAATTAGAAAGAAGTAAGTTACAAAGCCAAGTCAGAGAATTGGAAATACAAATGGAGATGGTGTAAGCAGAGTTGAAGAAAAAAGGTTCGAAGATGGTTGTGATGGAAGATGACCCTGTTGCTCCTTAAAATATGGTAAGGCACACCTTTTTTGGAAAATTTTTGTCTTAGGATATCATATAAAGTCATTTACAGGGTTTCAAGCATGTTTTTGGAGTTAAGGAGAAAATTGCAAAATTTGGTGAAATTAGGCAAGTTTGTAGCGAGCTCCAGGCTTGAAGCCGAGTTTTTTCTATGAACTCACTGTATAATTTTTTGAGGCAAAACATTCCAAAAAATATCATGTCAATGGTAAATAAAGGCATTTGTTTACCTTATTCTACCCAATGAAGACCCTCTCACAGGAAGAAAAGAAAAAAATGTTGTAGAAGGTGGTGTTATGAAAATGCTACGAAAACTACGCTACAAACTTGCCTAAATACTATATTTTTCTAGCGTGCTAAATTTTTTGTCTTTTTGAGGCATTTGATGCATTTCAAGAAGAAGATGAGTCATCAAAAGAGATTTTAAAGTGTCATCGGTACATCTGTTGATGAAGACAACTCAGCAATACACTTCATAAGGTTGACATGGCTGACAACACATCACTTTTTCCACCTCACCAATGGACAGCTCGTCATCAAATTCGGTATATCAGGACTTGAAATCCAGTATGAAAATTTTCCACCAAAACATGGTTGTTTTCCACCTAAACAAGGTTGTTTGCTTCAATAGCCATCATTAGCATGGGTTATTAAAATTTCTTGTTGATGCAGTTAATAGAGATAGAGTCATTTTTTACTACAAACTCTTTCAAATAGAATTATCTCTATTTTTTCTCAATGTAATGGAATCCTTTTTGGATTAGATCTCTAGATCAGGTTTGAGAGTCTAGCCCAGGTGGCAGACCTATGTAAAATGGATTTCACTATATAAATATTAGAGTTTTAGAATTAGAGAGGGTTAATGGATGTAATGACCAGAGCTACTATGTAATATGTTTTCACTCAGTTAATAGAAAATTACACCAGTGTTTTGTTCAGACCTAAGATTCTGATTGAGCTTTTATGTGTTTGTGTCCTTTTTATCTTTTGAATATTGATTTGGTTTTCTTATACATGATTAATTTGAATTCATAAAACTTTATGCTCCAACTCCTTTATGTATTATGTTAATTGTCAGAGTTATTTTTTAAAAGCTCATGTGGCTCAGTTTCCATGAATGATACTTATTTATAATTTAATTTCTATGATTGACTCCATGCCCAATGGTAGCCCTCACTCATCTTCCACCTACAAAAATCATCTAAAAAACATATAAGAGTTATCCATCTTCATTATAAGCTTGTTTATTGAATATATTACCTTTTTTCTTAAAATATCCCTCTCTGGTTGGAAGGGATAACTTCCAACCCCAAGTGGTTTGAAATAGTTACATCAAATTGACCTTTGAACAGCCCAATTAGTCCCAGTTTGGTGATAAAAAATTCAATGAAGAGGACTATGTTTATACATGGGATAACTAGGGAAGCCATGGTGATATGAACGATAAATCAATACTCCCTGAAGAATTAGACCCTGCACGAAAGAATTCACCAAGGCAGAGAAGCTGGAGTTCTACCATTGTGTCTCCAAGTGTTTTCACTGCGACAAACACCCTCCAAAATTTTGCCTATACTTGAATTTTGGAGCCTATTGTGGATCTTATTATCAAGCTTTCCATATTCACTCCTAGATCTATTTAGTCTTTGAGCTCCCTTTTAGATTGTAAGTGTCAAATTCCCCGCTCATACATGCTCAGTGCAAAATGAATTCATGAGTGCATTATTTTACGCAAACTTGAACAAGCATAGTACAATCCATAAAGACGGTTCTTGCGTAATTGTAAACCCATGTCGCTATTCAATGTGCACTGTCATTGACAACCCTCATTTTTGGTTGCGTTAGTACTTCTATTTTTGTGAGTTTTCAAACTGTCGTTTTTACGCACCTTTGCTTTCGCGAGTGTCCTTTTCATGCTTTAGATTTCCGCTTTTGATGTATTTCACTTTAATTAGTGTCATTTTCATGTTATCTTCACTATGGCATGTTTCGCTTTCACTGTCATTCGCATAACACAAGTGTTATTCGCACTTTTTATTCATATCGCATGTGTCATATTTTGGCGTGGGAATTGTCGCTTAACACATAAAGTGGAGTTTTGGCTTGTTTCAAGGGGAAATATTTGTGATAATGATTTTTCTTATCATGTGTCGCACTCATTTCCAAAGTTTCAAGCATTTTTGCACAAGTGTCGTCACTATCGTTGCAAAGTGTATCTTTGGTGTCACACTTATCGTAAGATATCACACTGAAGGAAGTGTGTTGTTCATGTGTTCTAGGTTATCCATGTTGTGCCATCAAGTGTTCTAAGTGTGTGATCACAATCAACTTTTTTCATTGTTCACATCAGTTGCACGAATCCCACACTTAGTCAAATCTTGAAAACTTCCCAATCGAGCAACTTATCCTCATCTAGCCTTCCTGAACTACACATTGTGCAGTCTCAACCCTTAATTTGCAACCCTGCCTCTTGGCACTGCACAATTCGCAGTTCCTGCCCTACAAGTCTGCTCACTGCGTAATCACAGTGCTCAAGCCTAACCCCTAATCTCCAAAATTGTGCAATCCATCTCTCCATCCAGACCTGAATTGTGCATTGCACAGTCTCGATCCTCAAGCCTAACCCTTGAGCTCCTGAACTACATAATTTCTCAAGAAATCCCCCCCTGAAAGTATCATTGTACCTCTATATTTTCAAATTTCTAATCTTCTTGAGTCTTTGTCTCTCCTTTTCTGTTCTCCTTTTCCCAAAAGAAAGAGGTTTTCTAGAAAAGAATATTAATCAGAAGACCCCCCTCTCCTTCACTGAGATTCCTCATCTCCAAAATGAGAGCCAAGACTCATATCTATCACAATTGTTTGACAATTAGGTTCTTTATCCAAAGCCCCTCCGAGAGTTTCACTCGTGCCAAAAATATATCCTTTTATTCCTTTCAAAGTTTATATGAATAAGTCCTTTAATGTTTCTTTTCATCCATTGTAAAATATTTAAAATAAATTACTAACAGTTAACATTAGGTGTTACAACTCTCTCGTTATTTGTTGTCAATGCAAATCATGAAACATTATGGCTATCTTTATATTAAGATTTGGACCAATTAGAAAGTTTATAAATAAATTGAAATATTATTTAAAAAATATATTATTATATAAAAATATTTTAAACCATTAGATTATATATAAAAAAATTAAAATATTATTTAAAAATAATAAATTTCAATATACAATATTAAACTACAAAAAAAATATAAATTTTTTTAGTCAAACACGAACTAATAATAATCCAACTATAAAACAAAGAAATGTGTATTCAAGGTGTCAACGATGAAATGTTTTAGATCTATCAAGTACAGTAGAGATGAATTTAAGTCCTAACAAAGCTTTCCCAGAGTATTTATATAGTAATTAGCAAGGCAAATGATTATATCAATTCATTTTAACTACAGAGATCAAATTTTGTGTTATTTTTCATTGTTTAAATTGTATTTGTGAATGCTAAATAAAATATATGTAGTACCAAATAAAAGTTTTAAACATAAAAATTTAATTTTTTCATATTCAATTTTTGTATTATAATAACATTATTTTTCTATTTAAAACTTAATTTTTAATGAAATAAAAGTTTTAATCATGAAAACACAATTTTTTCGTATTCAATTTTTGTATTATAGTAACATTATTTTTCTATTTAGAACATAATTTTTAATTTTATTTCAAATGAAAACCCACATATAGACAAACTTAAGCATCTCCTCATATCCCCTCCCACTGAACTGTAAAATGAACATCTAAACTCAATAAACAAGGCAGCAACAGCAATACAAACAATCCTCACCCTCACTGATCAAACACACCCACAACCGGAAATGCCGCATCTCATTTGAGAATGAGAAAGGCTCCAAGCAGATCACCTGGATTCCCTGCTTGCTCATCATGACTGGAAGAAATGCATAATTACATATGCCCATAGCAACTAAAGCATAATTAAGTATATAATGAATTACAGAAATAGAAATATCATAATCTTTAATTTTACTTCAAATGAAACAAACTTACACATCCTCTCATATCCTCTCCTACTAAACTATAAAATAAACCTCTAAACTCAATAAATAAACAATGCAGCAATACCAACAATCCTCACTCTCACTCCTACTAAACTACTAAACTGTAAAATAAACCTCTAAACTCAATAAATAAACCATGCAGAAATACCAACAATCCTCACTCTCACGGATCAAACACACCCACAACGGGAAATGCTGCATTTCATTTGCGAATGAGAAAGGCTCCAAGCAGATCACCTCGATTGCACGCGTATTCCTGCCATTTGGCAGTTGCCATCTTTTCAATCTGTTGGAGAGACAGAGGATTCACACACACAAATAACGCCAATATTTCACACACAAATAATGAGCTGCTGCTCTTCTATTAATCATAAACTCTGAATCATAAAACTCTCTTACTCTCTTGAAAACAATGAACCCGTGAAGGGTATTTAACCTAATTGACATGCAAACACTCTCACACATAACTGGACTTAATCAACTCGCTAACTCGCTCACCAAATATAACTGGAACTGAACTCAACTAACTAACTCCACTTAACTGCATGAGGAAGTAATTATATATTTTAACACTCCCCCTTAATTACGACCTCTAAACTAAAAAATAACTCATGACAACTCAAACATGCCTGCTGGTCTATGTCTCAGCTAGGCTTACAACTCCCAAGTTTCTTTTGTGAAACTGAAACAAATCTACTGCTAATGGCTTTGTAAATATATCAGCCATTTGATCACTCGTTCTACAAGGCTTCAAGTGAACTTCTCCATTGTTCACTAGTTCTCGAATAAAATGATATCGAGTATCAATATGCTTGCTCTTTTGATGAAACACACTATTCTTGGATAGTGAAATCGCTGATGTGTTGTCACAATATATCGCTGTTGATCCTTGCTGTTTCTGCTTGAGTCCATCCAATACTCTTCTTAACCATACTGCTTGACATGCTGCTGAAGTTGCTGCTACATATTCTGCTTCTGCTGATGATAGTGTCACAATAGGCTGCTTCTTAGATGCCCATGCTATCACACCTGAACCGAGATGGAACACATAACCGGATGTGCTCTTCCGATCATCCAAAATTCCTGCAAAATCACTATCTGTATATCCAATCAATTCTTTCTTTTTTGTACTTGCATACATTATGCCATAATCTCTGGTTCCTGCTATGTATCTCAAAATTCTTTTTCCAACACTCCAATGTGTGTCTTTTGGAGTCTCCATGAATCTGGAAATCAGACTCACTCCCTGCATAATATCTGGTCTTGTAGCTGTGAGATACATGAGGCTGCCAACTAATCTTTTGAATAGAGTTGGATTGACATCTGCCCCTTCATCATCCTTACTCAATTTTGTACCTGTTGCCACTGGTGTAGGTACAGGTTTGGAATTATCCATCCTGAATCTTTTCAGCAAATCTGTTGCATACTTATTTTGACAAATAAAAATGCCTTTTTCAGATTGCTCAACTTCAATTCCAAGAAAATATTTCATGAGACCCAGATCTGTCATCTCAAATTCTTTCATCATGGCTGCTTTAAATTCATCTATTTCAAGATCACCTGTAAAAATCATATCATCAACATACAAGCAAACTATCAAAATATGTCCATGCTCATTTACCTTTGTGTATAAGGTAGGCTCAATGCTGCTTCTGCAAAATCCATTCTTGATCATATAACTGTCGATTCTGCTATACCATGCTCTAGGTGCTTGCTTCAGTCCATAGAGCGCTTTCTTCAATCTATAAACTTTATCCTCTTTTCCTTCAACTTCATAACCTGGAGGCTGCTGCACATAAATTTCTTCTTCTAAAATTCCATTCAAGAAGGCTGATTTGACATCCATCTGATACACTTTCCACTTGTTCTGAGCTGTTGTCGCTAGAACTGCTCTTACAGTATCCAATATGGCTACCAGAGAAAAAGTTTCTCCAAAGTCTATTCCCGGTTGCTGCGAGAATCCTTTTGCTACAAGTCTTGCTTTAAATCTGTCAATCTCACCTTTCTCATTCACTTTGGTCTTGTATACCCACTTCACACCAATGAGATTTTTATCTTTTGGTAAATCAACCAAATTCCATGTATCATTCTTTTCAATGGAATTCATCTCTTCATCCATGGCTTGCACCCAATTGTCATCTCGGATTGCTTCTTCAAACGAAGAAGGTTGGAATGCTAACAATGCAAAATTGGAACTAACATCCAAATCATCATAAATATCTTTCAGACTTCTCATCTTTTTCTTACCTGATTCGCTGCTTGGAGAATTCTGATCTGTGGATCTGCTTGAAGATCCATGCTGCTCTGAAAATTTGGGAGTCCTTGTTGGTGTGACTCTGTTTGGTGTCTGCTCTTTTTGTTCTTGTTGCTCCTCTTCTTCTACAAGATCATCCTCCATCAATGGTGTTTGAGCATCGGTTAGTGTGTCTACAGTCCCATTCCATGACTCTTGTTCTTTGAACACAACATCTCTGCTAATGATTGTCTTCTTTGTGACAGGGTTATAAAGTTTGTAAGCTTTTGACTGCTCACTATAACCAGTAAAAATACATTTTTCACTATGATCATCTAATTTGCCTCTTATCTGCTTAGGCACATGTGCATAGGCTACACATCCAAAAACTCTGAAATGAGATACACTGCAAGACATACCTGACCACGCTGCTTCTGGAACTCTGTTCATCACGCTCTTTGTAGGAGATTTGTTTATCACATAAACAGCACATGCAACTGCTTCTGCCCAATACTCATTAGACAAGTGTCTTCCTTTCAACATGCTCCTTGTCATGTTCATGATTGTTCGATTCTTCCTCTCTGCTACACCATTCTGCTGTGGTGAGTATCTGGTCGTAAACTGTCTTCTGATTCCATGTTGTTTGCAGTACTCATGGAATGCCTTCGAATCATATTCGCCACCACGATCAGATCTCAATACCTTGATCTGTCGATCACTTTGGTTCTCCACCAAAGCTTTGAACTCTTTGAATTTCGCAAAGGTTTCAGACTTCTGCTTCAAAAAGTAAACCCAAGTCTTCTTACTGTAATCATCAATAAAGGTGAGGAAGTAACAACTTCCACCAATCGACTGTGTCCTCATAGGTCCACACAAGTCGGTATGCACCAATTCAAGCGGTTTCTTTGCTCTGTAAGAAACTCCTTTCGGAAAACTTTCACGGTGTTGCTTGCCTAAGATGCAACACTCACATGTGCTAGCAGGTTCTTTGATGGGAGGTAAACCTCTGACCATCTGTTTCTGCTGCAACAATCTTAAACCGGAAAAATGCAAGTGTCCAAACCGAAAGTGCCATAACCAGTATGCATCAGAACATGCAGTTGTAAAAGAACTAACCTAATCATTGTAGTTCATAATGAGAGGAAAGAGTCTGTTCCTCGTCATCTCCACCTTTGCAATCAGCTGCTTACTTGGGGATTTGTCGTAAATAACACACTGCTGCCCCTGAAAGATAACTTTGTATCCTTTCTGCATCAATTGACCAACACTAATCAGATTGTGTTTGAGTCCAGGGACATAGTATACCTCTGATATGGTCTTTGGCTCCCCCTGCTTGGTCACAATGTTGACCACTCCTTTGCCATCTACTGCCACAGTCTTGTCAGTTCCCAACTTGACCTCTGTCTGCACTGTGACATCCAAATTAGCAACCAAATCCTTGTTGCCTGTCATGTGGTTACTACAACCACTGTCTAATAGCCAGACCTTATCAGACGGTGCATGCATGGTGTTGCATGCAAGAAACATAGAGTCAGTATTTTCTGTACTAACATTAGCTCTCTGATTGCCTTGATCTGCAATCTTCTTCCTACAATCACGAGCATAATGTCCAAATCTATTGCAATAATAGCACTTTACCTTAGATTTGTCAGACCTTTGATTGTTATGAAAGCTTCTGCTGCTGCTGCTTCCACTTTGATGCTCATGATCAGCTCGGCCATCTCTGTGACCGCCATAGTTGTTGCCTCGTCCTCTGCCTCTCGATCGACTTCTGCCTCGACCTCTTGAAATATAGACTGGACTTTGGAAAGCAGTTTCCAAAGTGGAATCCTTATTTCTGTCTATCCTTGCCTCATGTGATAGAAGAGATCCCATTAACTCATCAATTGTCAATTTTTCCAAGTCCTTTGCTTCTTCGATGGCTGCTACCACAACATCAAATTTGGTAGACAGGGATCGAAGAACCTTCTCAATCACTGTTCGATATTGAACATCTTCGCCATATATTTTTAACTGATTGACGATAGACATGACCCTATTCATGAAGGAATCAATGTCCTCTGTCTCCTTCATCTGCAGACTTTCAAAGTCTCTCCTGGTGTTCTGCAATTTAACAATGTTAACTTTAGCCATACCTTGATAACTTGTCGCCAGTGTGTCCCATGCCTCCTTTGCTGACGAGGTTATCATGATCTTCTAGAACACGGCGCGATCAACTCCCTGCTGGATCAGAAGCAATGCTTGCGCATTCTTCCGCTTATCTTTCTTCCACTGGTCCCTCTCTGCATTACTGAGGGCTCGTTCTTCTGCCTCATCTTGAGGTTCTGCAAACCCATACTTGACATGATCCCAGACATCATGCGCTTTTAGCATGGTCTCCATCTTAATGGCCCACATATCGTAATCTTTCCCATTGAAAGATGGAATTTGTGGCTGAAAATTTGATGTGGCCATCTTGCCCAAAAAAAATTGTCTCTGACAAAAACCCTAAATTTCTCTCTCTTTTTTTTTTGTAAAAAAAATTCTCTCAAACAACCCTAGATTTAAAAAAAATTCTTGTCCTTTTTTTTTTTTTATAAAAGTCTATAAAAAACCTTCATAAAAAAAATCCTTTGTATATTTATAAAAGTTTATAAAAAAAAACCTTTATAAAACCCTTTATAAAACTCCCTTTGATTTTTTTTTTGGTTATATTAATATAACAATCTTTATAAAAAGGGTTATATATAAAATCTTAAAGAATACTTATGAATACCATACGTATTGCCTTTTTGCTTTATAGAACGACTTTTGAATAAGTCAAAAGGTGCATGCACGTGTTCTCATGCACGTAGGTATCTTTAATGAACAAACCCACGCCTGTTTTATTGGCTTTCGCTCCGCCGCCGCTCCCTTTTTTTGGTGAACCGGGTTCCGCACCCACAATAATGTGAACGCTGCGTTCTAGTTCCGCACGTCCGGTGAAGCTAAGCTGCGGTCGAAACTCAATTTTCGTGAATTTCGTAACTTTTCCAAATCTCCGCAGCTCTATGAGGGAGAGGTTGCGGTCGGGTCCATCGGTAATGCACTAAATACGTGCGGACTGCGGGTAAAAAAAATTTTTTTTTGTGTAAAAAAAATTTCAGCCTTTTGCTCTTGGCCTGTTTACGGGTTCTGCTCGCCCACGGATCTTTGATCCTTCCTCAGCTCCGATACCAGTTTGTTGGAGAGACAGAGGATTCACACACACAAATAACGCCAATATTTCACACACAAATAATGAGCTGCTGCTCTTCTATTAATCATAAACTCTGAATCATAAAACTCTCTTACTCTCTTGAAAACAATGAACCCGTGAAGGGTATTTAACCTAATTGACATGCAAACACTCTCACACATAACTGGACTTAATCAACTCGCTAACTCGCTCACCAAATATAACTGGAACTGAACTCAACTAACTAACTCCACTTAACTGCATGAGGAAGTAATTATATATTTTAACACAATCGTCATGAAGAATTCATCCGTTAAAACATCTGAACTCAACTGAGCCCTCACCAGATTCTCGAACGCTGCCCTGTAAGTGTTTGATACCATCCTCCCGAACATCTTCTCATCGTTGTTGCTTTCCTCGGAAATTGGATGCAAAGGGAAACCGCTCAACAAATTCACTCCCTCCACAATCTCAAACGATTTCTCCATCTTCACTATGCTCTCCAACTCCTCAACATTTGGGCAGAAGAGCGGCAGATTGAATGACTCCATTTTCTCCTTCTCAATCATTCCCTGCACCTCTAATTAAATCCATCAAATTCCATATTAATTATATCAACATTCACAGTGCAGTGGATTCCATAGAAGAAGAAGAATAATAATATATTACCTGCTTGATAAGCTCTTCAAAAGCAGCTTGCATGTGATGAGAAATGTGTCCTATCCCTCCTTGCTCTTTTATGTCGTTGGAATTACGACCCACTAGACATATGAACATGCATCCTCCGGGAACCATTTCCTCTGCCCGTGCTGCCAAAAATGAAGAAAAATCTTTGCGAAATTGGGAAAGATAAGCAGCACCCACCTCATCTGTGGATATATAAACAGCCCCTCCATTCCAAGCCGGAGAATTTTTGTCTACAACGTTATCAGGAACCTGCAATATCATTTTGACTCAATTAATATGTGCACCGATGACCATTGAAAGGTCACAAACGAGTTAAGGTGAGCAGGGAAAGGAAGGCTCTAGAGAATAGGGAAGGACGAGATGAAATTGGATAAGAGCTACAAAAAACTTGGTCGGAAGATGGGAGGATAATAAAAGTGTGTAGGAAGATGAGAGATCATAAAAAGAATGGCATCGTCATGGTGGGTGGAGGGTGTTGGAAGCATATAGTGTAGCCGATTTGTTTTTGAAATTCGATGACATGAAATCGTAGAGTTGTGATTTATAATTAAAATTTAGGTTGCAAAGTGTTTTTGGTATATGGTATCTGGTACATTTAGAAGTTTTGCCCAAATTTACATGAAACATTAAGTTGAAACATTAAGTTGAGTTAATCCATCAACAATTTGCCAATGAAATACCTGCCAGCAAAGACATGTGGAACCTAAACCGAAAAAAAGACAATTATTACTTGATTATTATGTGATTTCATGCAACACTATATTATACTTACTAACACACTGGTTATGACCATCATTGTAATTTGTTGAATCTTATCATTAAAGCTTCAAGATAGACTTCAAGAAAGTAGACTTATTTGCAATTGTTGAACTTCAAGATTTTCAATAGAAGCTGCCAATGAATGACTGGCAACTATCTATAGTTTTTTGAACCTTTGCTACATCTTCACATCTCTATAGCTTTATAGATCCCATGGAATAGAGCCCAACCTATCATGTATCACTTAGAAAATAAACAAATGGTCACTTCTATGCTCAAAATAGGTACCAGAAGTGTCAAAATTTGTTGTAGTAAAGCTCCAAAGTACCTTTTGAAGCTCCCAGTGATTTTGGAAAGTTTCATACAAGCTCTCAAGCTCCTAGCTCCAAAGTACCTTTTGAAGCTCCCAATAATTTTAGAAAGTTTCATACAAGCTCCCAAACTCCTAGGAATCCTGCACGCATCTTTGGAAATCACATCATCATCGTAGTACTGCTAGGTGAAGTCCATGAGACCGTCCCAAAATGTGTTTATTAAATGTTTATATGATTATATAAACAGCTCGAGTAAAATTGATGAGGAAAGTGAGTGATCATATCCCTTGGTTTTTCTGAGCCAACACAATAATATTCATAATCACTAAGCTACTGTAACAATATCCAAGTCAAGCTAAAACTACAACAATAGTATTAATAGGTATTAATTCATTGTAAGTATATTTATTAAGACAACATAATTTTAGTAAAGATTTGAAAAGAATATATAGATATTTCAGTGATAATCATATGTGAGAAGATTTTGTCTACTTGTTTTGAGCCAACTAACAAGTGTGGTTCTTCGACAAAATGTTCTCATATGTGATTATCACTAAAAGATATCTCTATATAAATAATCAAATTATTTATTTTTAATCTTTTAAAATATTTAAATTTTGAATTAACCACTCACAATAATTTTAATTGACACACATATGTTATGGTAGTTTAGGAAAATTGACCTTATTGTTGGAGTTAATGCTTACATCTTATATTTGAGAAGTTGGTTTGTGATAGTTGAGAAATTCTCTCAACCACTCTCTCTAAATTAGGAATAAGTTGAATCTCAAAAACTCTATTTAATAGAGTAATCTAAATGTAATCAGTGTGTGTGAGTGTGTTTACACATACACCATTTGTGTATAATATATGAGTGCGTTTAGTAATTGAGTGATTGTAGTTGTTTCTATCACTTATGATCTCCCAATCTACCAAATACTTAGCAATGGGACTAAATATCTAAAATTTTAAATTAACCACCCAAAATATTCTGAATTGTGTGATTAACTCACAATGAATTCTCAATGAGCAAGATACTTAACAATGGGAACTCAACCAGAGTTAGTTCTGAATCATGTGATTAACTCAAAATTCTAGGAAAATTGACCTTATGACCTCTCAATCCCCAAATACTTAGTAATGGGAACTCAACCAATATATATATATATATATATATATATATATATATATATATATATATATATATATATATATATATATATATATATATATATATATATAAACCACCCAAAATAATCCAAATAGAGTGATTAAGTGAGAATTTTAATAATTTTAAAAGATTAAATTGAGAATAAGAGAAGTTTGTGATATTACTCTAACATAATTAATGTAGTTATATAAATTAAATAGTTTGTAAATATTGATAGACATCTATTAATAATAAATATTGGAACACTTATCTCATAATATATTTCATATTTCCAAAATTTGAAAAACAAAATATTTTAATTTTATTTTAATTTATTATTAATTATAAAATAATTTTTTATATATATAAACATGAAAACATAATAAAACTAAATGGTTATATGAATTAATTTGTAGTTACATAATTTATAATTATATAAATTAAATAGTTGGGAAATGTTGATAGATATCCATTCATAATAAATATGGAAACACTTATCTCATAATATATTTCCAAAATTTGAAAAAAAATAAAATATCATAATTTTATTTTAAATTATTAAATTAATTATAATATATATATATATATATATATATATATATATATATATATATATATATATATATTATACCAAAACATAATAAAACTAAAAATTATAACTTTATTTTAATTTATTATTAATTATAAATGAATTTACAGATATAAATGAAGTAGATAAATGTCTTTTCCACATTAGTTGGGTAGACCAAATCCTAATGATGTGATTAATCTGAAAAGACATTTATCTACTTTATGGATCACCAAAGTCACCAACTAATGTGATCCTAAAGATGAACCACATTAGTAGTTGGGTAGGCCAAGTCCTAATGATGTGATTAATCGAAAAATACATTTATCTACTTTATGGATGTCTCGAGTGATTTGAACCCACCACTACTATTATGATATTTATAATATAATAATAAAAATAATAACAGTTTTAATAATAATAATATTATTATTATTATACTATTGATCATTTATATCAATCACAATTATTAATATAGTTGTATATGTGATTATTAACATAAATCAATCACATTTATTAATATAGTTGTACTTAAAAAAAAAAACATTCATTTAAAAAATAATAAACTAAAAAAATATAATTCAATGTCAATTATATTATTAAAAAATCTTTATCTTTAATACTATTAAAAATATAATATAAATCATTTATAAAAATTAAATACTTATTTTACAACCTTATTCTAAAATACCTCTATCCACCATATTCTAAAATACACGTATCCAAAAGAAACCACCCCAAAAAAAATTAAAGATATAATGTTTAAAACAAAATCTATAAATTAAAATTCTACAACCCTATTCTAAAATACACATGTCCAAGGAAATTATGAAAAAGAAAAAAGAAGAAATATCCACAGGAAATAACCCAAAAAAAGGGAGAAGAATTGGAAGAGCATGACCAAAAAGAAGAAGGAAGAAGAATTGGAACAACATCATTACAAATTTTGTGAGAAAAGTTCATTGGATTATATGTAAATGTGCTGTACTTTCATGTCGAAGGCGCCGGTGCCGGGGAAGAGACAAGAGCATATACCTGAGAAAGCCAGTGAAGGCTGCTGGAAGAGTGACAAAAATGGAGGCTTTTAGCTGGAAAAAGTCTTCTGTAAAACGACCCCGAGACCACTGCTGCAAAGTAAGATCTTGAAGCCGGAGGTTCAGTGAAACTATGCTCCCCTTCATCCTTCTTGTGCGGCGCGCGGTCTGCTAATTGTTGTTGTGGTGGCAGCGAACGAAGGAGCAAGTTAAAATCGTTGGAAGGAAGATCAACAAAGTTCACTTCAAATTCCGGCACCTCCACAGAATGAGCACTGCACTTTGCTTGTACGGCTTGGACGATGGTGTCGGCGACAATAAGAGTGTTAATTCCCGTTGCACACCCAAGGTCTGCAACGCGAAATACCCCATCACCTCCTTTTAGGTTTTCAAAGCTTATATGTTGCCAGATTTCTTGCTCCAGAATAGGCTTTATCACTTGTATCACATTCAACTGCAAACATCTCGAAATATTAATAGAATGAATGAAACAAACTACAATACTCTAGAAGGGATTGAAGTGGGTATCCATCTCATATAAGTTTCGAGAACCAATCTCATATGAGTCAAGGAGAGATAACTAATGGAACACAAATTTGAAATGAGAGAATTAATTGAAATAGCTGGTACCTGGCTACTTAAAGAAACGCGAGCATAACTTGTATCTCCATCTCCGCCCTTCATGCCCAGCACATTCTCCAGTGATTTCACTCCGTCCATTATATTGGATTGGCTTTCGTGCAGATCTCTCTTGAGCACAGATTTCAAATATTTATCTCTCCGGAGTCTGAGTAGAGAGTTGGGCGAAGGAGTTCATGTGATACTATGAAACATGATGTAATGCGGTTTATTTATAGCGGAGACAATCCAAATAGAATTAGAAGTCGACATAATGTGAAATCAACTGGAGAACAGTAAGCAGGGATAAAGAACCAATTACTGTTTTATGGTGTGGAATTTGTGGACCGACCAACATAATATCATACCTGGAGTAGGCTTTCTGCACCCATATAGCTTTTCCCAGGATTGGACCACATTACCTGGGATTGGACCATATTACTTCAGTAACCAAACCTTCTCACCTAATTATTAAACTAGGTCTAGACTAGATTAAAAAAATGCTTACCGTAATCTACAAAATATGATGTGAAAACACCTTTCAAATTTGCTTTGCTTGGGATATCTTTGGATTTGAGGTGATGGCATTGGGCCAGCACTGGTCAGTTGTTTGGTGGAGATGTCCATTTATATACACTTGTTATGACTAGTTGAACAAACAAGAGTGTGAAAGGAAGTCGTCTTTGAACAACCCACCCACCCATTATAGTGAAAAGATTTATCCCTCTTACTATTGTGCATGCAAGGATGGATTGTCAAGTGGACAACTCATCATAAGTAGGAGATAATCACACCTGATCCACATAAATCAACGAATATTGTCACATTCACCCTTTTCTTTACTAAGCCAATTATTTATAATAACATGTTCTCACAAATCATACATACTTTTTTATGTTCACCTATAACCATCTACCTCAATACTAAAATTTGGAAATTGTTTTCTTAATCAATTCAAAATTTAAATTTGTTTTGCAATATTAAATTCATTTAGAAAATGTTACATTAGAACCAATCATAGATTATATCGAGCCCATTCTTTTTTTTTAATCTTCAACCAAATATCACATATTCCATAAATTAGATTTGAAATTCTTTCAATTATATATATATATATATATATATATATATATATATATATATATATATATATATGTGTGTTGAATTTTATTTGAACTGAGAGGGGTGAATCAGTTCAATACATACATGAGCATTTTTCAATTTTTCATTAGCTTATTTATAGCTTACTTTTATAATCAACCTTAGTATATGAACAGTCTTAATATGTTCCAGCAAGTATTAAATTAATGTGACATTAAACTTATTATGAGAGCAGCAAACATTAAGCAGATTTGATCAATCATCTTAGCACACAGGCAACACAGATAGAGACAACAGATATAAGTGGAAACCCATAAAGGGAGAAAACCACATCTCATTATTGTTGTGATGCAAAGGCAAGCTCCAAATCCCTCTCACCACTTTTTTTCTGCAAGCACCAACCCACAGGAGGCTCCAACCTCAATTCTACAAGCTACAACTTGCAAGGAAGCTCCAACTCCCTTCAATTTTCTGCAGGCACCAACCTACAAGAGGCTCCAACCTCAGTCAGCTACAACTAACAGCGATCAAGCTTCAACTTGATATAGAAGCTCCAACTTCCTCAATTTATCACAAGAAATGTTTGTTGATTTACCTCAGATATCAGCTCTGTTCAGTAGCATCTCTTTCTGCTCCTCTCTTCCTTATCTTCTCTGCCTCAATATTCTATGCTTTTCATTCTCTATCCTTACTCTCTCTAACCTCTTTGTGCATATCAATGTGATATTATATATAGAGTTCATCACATGACTCTTTACATTCCTCAGGGAATATGAAGTGAATAGTCCTGACTTTTTGACTTCTGTCTTCTCATTCCTTTATCCAACTCAATTTAAAATTATAATAATATGTACAAATTTCCATGCTACAGTGGGATTTTTCTTTTCCTTAGGATACTTGCCTTTGCATCACAAACAATATAAACAAAAAATATTTACATTTTCAATTACACATTTCAATTCCACTCAGCTCCTTTTCTGGACTTTGGCTTTACACGATTTGTCTTTTCTGCTGCTGTTGAGTGACTGTTCTGTATATTTTGGTTCACCTCAATGTCTATTCATCTGTTCACTGTACTTGAGTGCACCAGCTACATATATAACTGCTTTTCAGGTTTTATTCTCAAATACATATGAATCTGGGCGATGTATGTTCATTACCATCTTTGTTCTCTGGCTACCTGTCTACATTCTCTGTTCATATATGAGTTTGAACATAATGGTTTGAAACTCACATTACAATTTCAATTCATCTTTTTCCTTGTACCATTTTTCTACCGCTGTCTCTCGCTCTTTCGTTCTTGCAGGCTCTTGTAATAAACCCAATCTCATTTCATATAGGTTTCGACTTTAGCACAACATATAAATATATATCGTCATGTATGCATATTCCACGATTCAAACATTAAAACTATTAATAAACCGTGGCTCTTAGCACCCAATCATAATATTAATGCCTATTCTCCTTTCGGCATCGCCACTTAACCCACGCTAGCCCGCATATTTTTATTCTGATTATTTAATAATCAACAATTAAACGCTGAACCATACCTTGTTAGACACCTTGCAACTTTATTCATGATCCAACGGTGGATAATTCATCTCTTTTTCAACCTCTGATCCAACGGAAATCGCGTGGTTAACTTGCATGAGGGTTAATATTCAATAGTTGTGCGATGGACTGGGCCCCAGCGTTAACGGTCGTCTCCATTCGACGGTTGTTATCGCATCGCGCCGCCTCATTTGATTGGACGGATATCGCTCGGCGAAGATGCGCGAACAATAACCCGCGATGGCGCGCAGTGAGAGCGGTTTTGGGGTCCCTCCGTATGCCACGTGTCAGCTGCTCTATGGAATCGCTGCGATTTCTTGAAAACCGCTTGCCCGTCGAAGGTGGTGCGATGAAAACCACCGGTTCGCTCTAAACCGCGTCCACTATTCCTCCTTTGTGGTTCCACCCCTCTACTCCAGGTTCCGTCGTCACTGTTCACTAGTCAGAGTTCCATTCCCTTTTCGCTCAGGGCTCCATTCAACGCTTCAACGTTTTATTTTATTCTTGGCTCACCTTATCACTCCACCATTCGATCGCCCATCGAGCCCATTCGTCAGTCCTCCATACTATGTCTGCAATGATATCTCAAGGAGCTATCCCCAAGCCTCACAGCTCTTACGAATTCCTCAATCTCAAATTCTGGCCCTTACATACTAATGGCAATTCAAACCCTCATTCTGTTCAATCAATTTGATTCGAAATTTTTCGGCGCTTCTGTGGTACGTTGTCCCTTTGATTCTCAGTTAGAGACTGCCCAAATCTTTAATACATTGTGCTCCTTTGGCTCTTCAATCCTCTGACTCATGGTGATCCTTGACTCACAAGTTTGGTTTTCAAACTGTGCTTTTGCTCATTATTAGTTTCTTCGACCACTTCATGGTTTCCTTGCCATTTAAGCAATGCTCCAACTCATCCCTAAACATATTAAGTCTTTACCACATATTTTTAGTCTTTAATCAAGGTCTATGCCATACAAACTTAATTAATGAATAATTGCTCAATAATTCATCTGCAAACTGTATTAAACTCCTTCAAACCTTTTCAACTTCACTGTTCTGTCTCTAATTCCTTTGTATTCACTGCCTCTGCCTCTGCCTCTGTTGCTCGACCTCTGCCTCTACTGCTCTCTGTAAATGCACTCTTCCTCTATTCTTCTCTGCTGACCTTTGCCATCAATGACAACATTTCCAACAGTCTCCCCCTTTGGCATTGATGGCAATACTCTTCCTCTGCTTGCCTTATAGAAGCCCCTTTTTGCTTTTCCTCCCCCTTTGACATCAATGGCAAAGGGTTGCTCATTTCCTAGTTTGCTTTCTGCATTTCCTCTCTCTGAGATCTTCTGACTTTGTACCCTGCTGCTCCAAACTTTGGATTAAATAGAAAATTCTAACCCTTTAGCCTTTTCTTTAACTCTTTTATGTTGGGTGTATTCTTTCCATAATCCTTTGGACCTGTTTCATGCTTTCCTTGTTGGCTGATCTCCCCCTGGAATGATATTTTCATTTCTGTTCTCCCCATGAAACTGTGCTTTCTCTTTATATCAGAGAGTAGCATCTACAGATACTACCCCTAGTTTATCTCTCAAATATTGAAATGGTTCTCTAGCAAGAGGTTTGGTAAATATATCAGCTGTCTGTTCTTTTGTTGGTACATATTCCAACTTTACTACCTTCTGAGCCACTTGTTCTCGGAGAAAATGATACTTGATTGGGATATGTTTAATTTTTGAGTGAAGCACGGGATTTTTTGATATACTTATAGCACTAGTATTATCACATTTGATTGAGATAGGTTCATCAATGCTTACCTTCATGTCTTGGAGGGTTTGTTTCATCCACATGACTTGTGTACAGCATACTGTTGCTACTATATATTCTGCTTCTACTGTAGATAGAGAGATAGATGTTTGTTTCTTGCTTAACCATGCCACTAGATTTTCTCCTAGATAGAATGCACCTCCACTTGTAATTTTCCTGTCATCCACACAGCTGGCCCAATCTGCATCTGTGTATGATGTCAAAGTGAAGTTTTTTCCTTTAGGATACCAAAGCCCATACAGTGTTGTTCCTAGTAGATATCTGAATATTCTTTTTACTGCAAGAAGGTGATTTTGTTTAGGTGCTGCTTGATATCTAGCCACTAGTCCTACTGCTAGCATGATGTCTGGTCTCGATGCTATCAGATACAGCAGACTTCCTATCATGGATCTGTAGAGTTTTTTTATCTATATCAGCAGATCCATCATCAGCACACAGCTTACATCCCATGATCATGGGAGTTGACACAGGTTTGTAGTCCTCCATTTTGAATTTTTTCAACATTTATTTTAAGTATTTTTCCTGTGAGATGAATGTACCTGTGTTCTTTTGCCGAATTTGAAGTCCTAAGTAGAAACTGAGTTCTCCAATAATGGACATCTCAAACTCTGATTTCATCTCCTCAACAAACCCTTTTGCTAGTTCATCTCTGTTGCTTCCAAACATAATGTCATCAACATACACTACAACAATCAGGAGTTCATTTTCATGGGATTTTATGTATAGATTGTTGTCTACTCCGCCTCTCTTAAAGCCTTGTTTTTGAAAATACTTATCCAGTCTTGAGTACCAAGCACGAGGAGCCTGTTTCAGTCCATATAGAGCCTTCTTCAGTCTACACACATAGTCTTCTTTGTCTGTTAGAATGAAACCTTCTGGTTGTTCCATGTAGAATTCTTCTTCTAGATCTCCATTCAGAAATGCAGATTTCACATCCATTTGATATACCTTGAAGTCTTGGTGGCATGCAAAGGTCAAAAACATTATGATGGCTTCCATTCTGGCTACAGGAGCAAATGTTTCATCATAATCAAGTCCTTCGATTTGTGAGTATCCTTTGCAAACTAGTCTGGCTTTATTCCTGATTACATGTCCTTGCTCATTCATTTTATTCTTGAATACCCATTTTGAGCCAATGATATTTTTCTCAATTGGTCTAGGAACTAGTTCCCAGGTATTGTTCTTCTCAATTTGGTCCAGTTATTCATTCATTTCCTTTACCCAATACTTGTCCTTACAGGCTTCTTCAAATCTCTTTGGCTCTATCTGTGATAACATGGCTATGTATACCTCTTCTGTTTGTTATGTTAGCTGCCTTCTTGTTTGGACCCCTGCTTTCTTGTCTCCTATGATTTGATCTTCAGGATGATTCTTCTGAGTGTATCTTGAGGGGGCTTTCGAGCTCAGCTCTGCATCTTCTGTTTTCTTGCTTGTTTCATCATCATTTTGGTTTTCTTCTTCATGGTTGTCTGATGGACTGCAACAGTCTGTATCTCTTGTATTGTTTGGAAGTTCTTCATCAAATCTCACATCAATACTTTCAACTATTTTTTGAAGAGTCTTGTTGTAGCACTTGTATCCTTTAATTTTGGAAGCATATCCTAGAAAAATCCCTTCATCTGCTCTTGCATCAAATTTCCCAAGATTTTCATCATTATTCTTTATATAACACTTGCTTCCAAAAATTCTAAAATGTTTGATTGAAGTTGGCTTTCCATGCCATAGTTTATAGGGAGTCTTGTCACTGCTTGGCCTTAAGTGAGCTTTATTAAGGATATGCACTACTGTGTGTACCGCTTCTGCCCAGAAGGTTTGAGGAATATTATTCTCTTGCATCATAGCTCTGGAAATTTGTTGAATAGATCTGTTTTGTCTCTCTGCTACTCCATTCTGCTGAGGTGTCCCTGCAATAGTAAATTGGTGTTTTATGCCATATTCATTGCATAGATCTGCAAAGTCATAATCTGTGAATTCACCTCCTCTGTCCAATCTGATGCATTTTAGCTTGCATCTTGTCTGATTTTTTGCTAATGCTTTTAATATTTTGAATTTTTCCAGAGCTTTCGATTTATTCTTGAGAAATGCAACCCATGTCATTCTGGAGAAATCATTGATTATTAGCATGAAGTAGGATTCTCCACTTGGTGTTTTAGTTCTTGCAGGTCCACACAGATCCATGTGCACAAGCTGGAGTGGTCTACTTGTTGATAATTCATCTTTGGCCTTAAATGATGTATGGGTCTGTTTACCCAATTGACAAGATTTGCATATGGTATTAGAAGGCCTTTTTATTTCTGGCATGTCTCTGACCACTTTCATTTTGCTCAGTCTGATGATATGATCGAAGCTGAGATGTCCCAATCTCCTATGCCATAACCATGACTCCTCAAGTTTGCTAAGATGGCATGCTTCATCTTCCTCTTTCACGATGTAAACATTGCTCTCTGTTCAAACACCTTTGAGCAGAGTCTTACCTGTGGTGCTTGATCTAACTTCACAGTCTTGTGCTCTGAAAATAACTTCGCAGCTTTTATCACACATTTGACTGACACTCAGCAAATTTTCCTTCAGCCCATCTACAAATAGTACATCTTGGGCCTTACCTCTGCCATTATCTAAGATGACTGAGCCCTTTCCCTTAATTTTTCCTGATTTATCATTGCCAAAAGTAACATTACCAGTTTTATTTTAATCAAAAGTTATAAATTTTCTCCTGTCTCCAGTCATATGTTTTGAGCAGCCACTGTCCAGATACCATTGGCTTTTCAGATCTTGAGCAGTTAGAGCCAAGTCACACTTATTCTCCTTATTTTTCCACTGGAGGCATCCTTTGGTATATTTTGTGAGATGATGAATCAAATCCTTTCAGAGGACATTTGGAAGGCATATGTCCAACTTGATTGCATATACAGCATTTGATCATAGTTTTTGCAGAATTGTGAGTATGAACAAAATTTCTTTGATTCATAAACCTCATTGAGGTGTTGAACATCAATCTTTGTCCATACTTTCTACATTCAATAATTTTATGGCCAAATTCCTTACAATAAAAACAATAACCATAGAAATTATTTGCATACCTGTTGTAAGGTTGCTTTCTCCATTTGTTTGTTTGAGACAGTCTCTTCACTGTTTGCATCTTTTGCTAGTTTAAATTACTCCTCCTTGCATGAAAATATGCAGCAATGTGTCCCTGCTTGTGGCAGACATGACAAGTGGCATTCTTCATAGGAGAGAAGAATCTCCTTTGATGGCTTTCAAATTTGACATACTCAGGGGCATATAAATATTTTCCTGTTGTTTGAGTATTTCCTTCATTCTTTGTTATTAGAGGATTTTTCTGGGTTCTATCTCCTTCCTTACAAGTTTCTTCTTTTGTAGGCACTATTTGAGCTGCTTCATCATCCTTCTTTGCTTTTACAAAAATAATCTCTCTGTTTTCCTTTTCTTTGTTTTTACTTGATTCTCCTTCATAGCCTATTCCAGTTTTTATCATAGGCGATCTTTGAGAAACCAGAATTTCATTCAACTTACTAGAGCTTGTTGTTTGAGAAGAGTTTATAACCACTTTCCTTTGAGCATTTTCTAATTTCTTCCTGAGACATACTACTTCTTCTTCCAACTTTTCTTGTTCCTGAGTTTTTTTTTTTATTTGCTTAAGTAACATTTCCTCTATCTTCTTGGCTTCTTCAAGCTCTATCTTTAGCTGCATCAGGACTTCTGAATTTTTTTCTTCTCGTACATACTTGAGGAGAATGTCCTTTTGTTTTCTGAATTTCAGCTTGAGTCTATCAATCTCTTCCATAGCACTTCTTAGCTCCCCCTCAAGGTCGACTTCACCTTCTTCTTCTTCATCTTCTAGCAGGAGACCTTCAAGTTCTTCTATAGCTATCAATAAAAATTCAGAGGTTCCATCTTCACTTGAGAATTCATCTGGATCTTCAGATGTACTGTTGTCTTGTTGAGCATAAAAGGATTTTCTGCTGAACTTCTTTCCTTTCTGCCAGTTCTTTGATGTATTTTTCTCTGACTCTTGAGCCTAATTCCTTACTTTCTTGTGAGGACACTTAATAGCATAGTGTCCAACTCTTCCACAGTTAAAGAATTTGAAAGGAATTTTACCTTTGTATTTACCTGAGCCTCTATCCAATTTCTTGACAAATTTTGCCTCTTCTTCATTGGAGCAAGAGCATATGTCTTCCTCTTCTTCTTTCTTCTTTTCTGTTTTAAAGGCTGCCTCCCTCGTACTTGGCTTCTTCTGTGGGAGTCTCATCTCGTATGTTGTTAAATTTCCAAGTAGCTGGTTCATGGTCAAGGTCTCCCAATCAGCTGATTCTTCTATTGTAGACACCTTGGGATTAAACCTGGATGGAAGAGATCTTAGAATCTTTTGCACAATTATACTTTCTGGCATGGTTTCTCCAAGAGCTTTCATATTTTTAACAATTTCTGCAACTTTTAGGAAGAAACTGTCAATGTCTTCATCATCATTCATTTTTAAGTTCTCAAACTGGGCTCTATAGACTTGAAGTTTGGCAGTCTTTACTTTCTTGTCTCCCTCATGGATTTTCTCCAGAGTATCCCACATCTCTTTGGCAGTGTCTTTGTGCATTACTTTGATAAATTCTGCTTCACACAATCCATTCAAGATGGCATTCATGGCTTTTGCGTTAGCTACAAAATCTTGTTTGGATTCTTTCTCTGAGTCAGTTGCCTTTGGGGCATATCCTAATTCCACAGCACCCCAAACTTCTCTTCCTAGAGACATTATGTATTTCCTCATCCTGATTTTCGAGAAGGCATAATTTGCAGCTGTAAAGAAAGGGGCTTTATTGGTTGAGCATCCTTCTTTACTAGCCATCCTGAGAACCTAGAATTTCCTTTCAGTTTTTAAACTGGTACAAAGGAACCTGCTCTGATACCAATTGTTGAATTTTAGTTGAACTGAGAGGGGGGGGGTGAATCAGTTCAATAAATACATGAGAATTTTTCAATTTTTCATCAGCTTATTTATAGCTTACTTTTATAATCAACCTTAGTATATGAACAGTCTTAATATGTTGCATCAAGTATTAAATTAATGTGACATTAAACTTATTATGAGAGCAGCAAACATTAAGCAGATTTGATCAATCATCTCAGCACACAGTCAACACAGATAGAGACATCAGATATAAGTGGAAACCCATAAAGGGAGAAAACCACATCTCATTATTGTTTTGATGCAAAGGCAAACTCCAACTCCCTCTCACCACTTTTTTTCTGCAGGCACCAACCCACAGGAGGCTCCAACCTCAATTTTGCAAGCTACAACTTGCAAGGAAGCTCCAAATCCCTTCAATTTTCTGCAGGCACCAACCTACAGGAGGGTCCAACCTCAGTCAGCTACAACTAACCGCTATCAAGCTTCAACTTGATAGAGAAGCTCCAACTTCCTCAATTTATCACAAGAAATGTTTGCTGATTTACCTCAGATATCAGCTTTGTTCAGTAGCATCTCTTTCTGCTCCTCTCTTCCTTATCTTCTCTGCCTCAATATTCTATGCTTTTCATTCTCTATCCTTACTCTCTCTAACCTCTTTGTGCATATCAATGTGATATTATATATAGAGTTCATCACATGACTCTTTACATTCCTTAGGGAATTTGAAGTGAATAGTCCTGACTTTTTGACTTCTGTCTTCTCATTCCTTTATCCAACTCAATTTAAAATTATAAAATATGTACAAATTTCCATGCTACAGTGGGATTTTTCTTTTCCTTAGGATACTTGCCTTTGCATCACAAACAATATAAACAAAAAATATTTACTTTTTCAGTTACACATTTCAATTCCACTCTGCTCCTTTTCTGGACTTTGGCTTTACTAGATTTGTCTTTTCTACTGCTGTTGAGTGACTGTTCTATATATTTTGGTTCACCTCAGTTTCTATTCATCTGTTCATTGTACTTCAATGCACCAGCTACATATATAACTGCTTTTCAGGTTTTATTCTCAAATACATATGAATCTGGGCGATGTCTGTTCATTACCATCTTTGTTCTCTGGCTACCTGTCTACATTCTCTGTTCATATAGGAGTTTAAACATAATGGTTTGAAACTCACATTAAAATTTCAATTCATCTTTTTCCCTGTACCATTTTCTGTCGGTGTCTCTCGCTCTTTCATTCTTGCAGGCTCTTGTAATAAACCCAATCTCATTTCATATAGGTTTCGACTTTAGCACAGCATATAAATATATATCGTCATGTATGCATATTCCCCGATTCAAACATTAAACTATTAATAAACCATGGCTTTTAGCACCCAATCATAATATTAATTCCTATTCTCCTTTCGGCATCGCCACTTAACCCACGCTAGCCCACATATTTGTATTCTGATTATTTAATAATCAACAATTAAACGCTAACCCATACCTTGTTAGACACCTTGCAACTTTATTCATGATCCAACGGTGGATAATTCATCTCTTTTTCAACCTCTGATCCAACGGAAATCACGCGGTTAACTTGCACGAGGGTTAATATTCAATAATTGCGCGATGAATTGGGCCCCAGCGTTAACGGTCGTCTCCATCCGACGGTTGTTATCGCGTCGCGCCGCCTCATTTGATCGGACGGATATCGCTCGGTGAAGATGCGCGAACAATAACGTGTGATGGCGCGCAGTGAGAGCGGTTTTGGGGTCCCTCCGTATGCCACGTGTCAGCCGCTGTATGGAATCACTGCGATTTCTTGAAAACCACTTTCCCATCGAAGGTGGTGCGATGAAAACCACCTGTTCGCTCTAAACCGCGTCCATTGTTCCTCCTTCATGGTTCCACCCCTCTACTCCAGGTTTCGTCGTCACTGTTCACTAGTCAGAGTTCCGTTCCCTTTTGGCTCAGGGTTCCGTTCAATGCTTCAACGTTTTATTTTATT
Organism: Pinus albicaulis; assembly: GCA_034641835.2. Classification (NCBI taxonomy): domain Eukaryota; kingdom Viridiplantae; phylum Streptophyta; class Pinopsida; order Pinales; family Pinaceae; genus Pinus; species Pinus albicaulis. The sequence goes on from CM076581.1 coordinate 1,668,171,556, forward strand.
CTTGGCTCACCTTATCACTCCACCATTCGATCGCCCATCGAGCCCATTCATCAGTCCTCCATACTATGTCTGCAATGATATCTCAAGGAGCTATCCCCAAACCTCACAGCTCTTACGAATTCCTCAATCTCAGATTCTGGCCCTTACATACTGATGGCAATTCAAACCCTCATTCTATTCAATCAATTTGATTCGAACTTTTTCAGCACTTCTGTGGTACGCTGTCCCTTTGATTCTCAGTTAGAGACTGCCCAAATCTTTAATACATTGCGCTCCTTTGGCTCTTCAATACTTTGACTCATCGTGATCCTTGACTCACAAGTTTGGTTTTCAAACTGTGCTTTTGCTCATTCTTAGTTTCTTCGACCACTTCATGGTTTCCTTGCCATTTAAGCAATGCTCCAACTCATCCCTAAACATATTAAGTCTTTACCACAGGGTTTTAGTCTTTAATCAAGGTCTATGCCATACAAAATTAATTAATGAATAATTGCTCAATAATTCATCTGCAAACTGTATTAAACTCCTTCAAACCCTTTCAACTTCATTGTTCTGTCTCTAATTCCTATGTATTCGCTGCCTCTGCCTCTGCCTCTTCTAATCGACCTCTGCCTCTACTGCTCTTTGTAAATGCACTCTTCCTTTGTTCTTCTCTACTGACATTTGCCATCAATGACAACATTTCCAACAATTTGAAGAACTTTGTATTATAGAAAATTAACAATAGTTACATTGTGGTGGCATTTAAGCCATAAACTTTTAGAATTTATTTCAATTTTATAAAGGGCATGAAACCAAAATACATCAAAAAATTTCAAAGAAGGTTTGTTGGAGGTTGGAGGCCAAGTGCTCGACATGTAACAGAAAGTATGATAGAGGGGAGAATGCATAAAAAATGTCATATTGAACTAAAGAAAGATAAATCTAGAAAGAGATGAAGTTGGAACAATTGCTCAGGGAGGCCTCTGCAACATAGATTCTTCTTCCTCAATGTGCACTGGTCTGAAGTAATAGCCATCATCGAGCTGAGGAATTTCTTTGGGGTGGATGAGCCCTTCAACTCTTGGATGCTTAGTAAGATGTCCTGATGTGGATGGAATATCTATTGCAGGAGGAGCTAACAAGGGGAAAGTCAGTCCTAAGAGGAGCTCACTGACATGGGATGTCAATGACCATGCCTAGCGAAGACAAGAGCGATGCAGACTAAGATGACGAGAGCAAGCTGATTCCAAGGGAGTTGGCCATGTCAGTGAGAATTGCCTAGAGGTTCTTCCTAAAGTGATCCAAGTCAAGAATGCGGGCCTCAATCGCCAACATGTTATCCTTGTGGTCCCTGAAGAGATGACCTAGGATGCTCCTTCAGGCCCAGGCATGATTACCCATGAAGCGAAGCTCTGCAGCTTCAAGGTATGCTACTTGTCAATGTATCGTTAAGGAAAACTTAGATCAAAATGTTCAACACCAAAGATATGCCATGGGGGAGCATAGGCCTACCCCTACCACAACCACCAAGGTAAGGGCGGCCATGTTCCCAGACCTTTGAGACAGAGGTTGTGGTCTTGCAGATTATAGTGGGATTGTTTACCTGGGCATCAGGAGTAGTGAACAAGTATATAGCAGAGGGATGGAATTATGTATGGGAGATGAATTTTCATACTAGAGAAGGAAAGAAAATGTGGTCAATGGTAATTTCTTGTAGACAATGACTCGATCAGCTATTAAATAGGGCAGAGCTTCTCCCATGGAGGAGGAACAAGTGAGCTTCTGTAATATTGCTACTTAGCCTTAGCTAAGAGGAATATTCATTTTTGTTTTACTTTCTGTTGCATGAATAAATGAATAAAGGAGGACATGTAAAACTCCTGAAAAGACTGAATAAATCAATGCCCATGTGAACACAGATAAATCAAGGCCATGTCAATAAATCACTTGCAAGTGTGAAAGGGGTTTGAGCTGTGAGACTGGTTCAAACTTGACCAAATCTACAACGCTGTCTAGGTTCAATGTATCTCATGAAGGGACAGTGCAGTTCTAGAAGGAGGCCCCTCATGTGAAAGGAGCTAACTCATCAAGGTGGTTTAGGGTTTGCAAAGGCTTTCATCTTATAAAAGGAAGGGGAAGGAAGCAAGAGAAGGTTGTTGATTGATTATATTTTTGAGTATCTTGTCTGCTTAGACAAATACTATTCGTTGTTGTTTAGTAGAGAATTATGCTCCTTAGCACTTGAAGTTCCTATGCAGGGATTTCACCTCTTCCTTTGAGGATTCTTGGAGGAGTATTTGCTAATTTGATCCACTATCAGGCTTGAGGCCAAGCTCTACTTCCAATTTCAGCATAGATCTAGTGAGGGTTTGTCTGCTCTTGCAAGCTGCAGCAAGTGGGATTCTAGATCTACAGAGATCTAGCTTGTTTTGGGAGTCTCTTCTCATGGAATGTGTCTTTTAACCTTCTGGAAGAGAGCCTCTCCTATTTTTACTTCAGATCTGTATCTTGGAAGTTGGCCATCTATGTTATTCAAGCTACAACATAGTTTCCATTGAGGAACTATGTTATTTTCATATGAGATTCTTTAGGGTGTTTTGATCCCAATTTTGATGAGAGATCTCTGGTGCTGGGCTTGGCCTTTCACTTTGGTGATCCATGGATTAGCTTGCTGATCCATGTTCTGTTTAGATCTGATCTATTGTAATGTAAATTCATATTCAGAAATTACTGCAGCATTTTACAGATCTGCAACTTAAAACTCAGATCTACCCTTATTTATGCATGATTTGGTCAAAACCCCAAGGGGATCTTGTAAATAAGACTATCTAGTTTCCAGATCTGAAATAGATCTGATGTTTTGTCTACAGATATGTCCTAGATATGAGTTTTAATATTCAGCTACTGCAGCTCCTCAAAATTACACTTTTGAGCCATTTCTGCATTTATATATGTGTTGCAACCTTCTTTTCTGAAGATTTCTTGCTCTATCATATCATGTATTCTACTGTATATTGAAAGAGCTTCATTATAATTCTGATTTGATGATATATATTCATAATTTAATCATACTTTATGGCCTCCTTCTCATACTTTCCAAGACTGCATTATTTCTGAAGCAGTTTGTTATGCATAGCTGCAGCCCTTCTTGTAGGGTGTTTTTCAGCTAGACTAGGTGGTGGGAGATCTGTTTACCACACCTAGTTTGATTTGTTTTTGCTCCCCTTTTGGATATAGACTCCAGATCTGCTGATCTAAGGGATCGAAGGGTTTCAAACTCATTTCTGTGCATCAATCTCCCAGGAGTGTGTTATTTTAGCAAGCTTGTTGTGCTATTCCAAATTTGAAATATTACAGTGGTATCAGAGCTCCTTTCTTGGCACAGCCTATGCTTTCATTGGAGCATCACTGCCATGTTACATTCAGAGGAAGATGAACCTCTTACTGAGAGGGAGAAGAGGTATCAGAATAGAAGTCACAAGAAGTATGATTATACTACTGAAGATCAAGACAAGGGTAAAGCCCCTGAGACTGCAAGTGACAAAGAATGGGAAGAGTTTGCAAGAACCCTTTTGGTGGCCATGCAAGATATTGACAGAGAGATCAAGGAGATGAGGGTGGAAAGAATGAGGGAATCTCTTGGGATATTTCATCCAGGAGAAAGCTCTGACATGTCTCATCATGGGACTCGTCAACCAGTGAATCTGCCACAAGCCCCATAGGCTTCACAATGCTCCACTATGCCTAATTTCTTGGCTATGGAGAATGAAGGGCCACAAGAACAAGCTTCCCTTGAATATTACTTTGTGGAGTATGATTCTCAGAGTCAGAGATTCAAGAATAACTTTAGTTTCCAAGACTTTTGTCACATCAAGGACAGAAGAATACCAAGGCAGCAGTATAGAGATGGTGGGTTCTTTCATAATCAGGATAGACACCACTCGATGGGCAGATTATTTTTTCCCAAGTTTGATGGATCATCCTCTAGTTCTGCCAAGGCATGGGTAGAAAATTTAGATATTTACTTCCAGTTGAACAAGGTCCCTGAGACTGAAGCCATCCATGGGTTGTCTACATTGAGACATAACAATGTGACTACCTATTCTGAGTTTACTAGAAGACTGGTGGAGAGGTTTGACAGGAAGGATCCTAAAGCACCCTTCATAAGCCTTGCAAAGTTGAGGCAATCAGGGGATGCAGAGACTTATATCTCTGAGTTTCTGAGATTATCAGTCATGGTCCCTAATCTATCTGTAGCAAGGAGAGTCTACATGTTCATCGATGACCTGGAGGAACCTTTGCATGGGTTGGTTAAATCCACTAAGCCCATCACTTTGCATGATTCCATTGAGAGGTCTAGAGACCTCCAAGATGCCTTACCAAAAGAAAAGGAAACTTTCCAAAGCAAGGCCCCTCACTTTTCTAAGGGGAAATATGGAAAAGCTGCTCCTCCCAAGGAGAGCTCTATGAAGAAGCCTCTTGATATTGATCTCAAGAGGGAATTGAGGAAAAAGAAATTGTGTTTCACTTGCCAAGAGTCATGGGCACTGGGACATAGATGTGCTGCAAGAAAAGCACACTACATAGAAGTCTTCTCAGATCTTGAGGGGGAAGATGAAGATGATGAACCTAGGAGGGGTCACAATGTTGATGATGATGAGGAAGATCAAACACCATCCAGATATGGGAAGGGAGCCTCTGATCCAATGAGTGGGACTCTTGCATCTTTGAGAGGAGTGCCTAAGTACTTGACCCTAAGAGTACAAGGTTCAGTCATGAATCAGAGAGTATATGTCCTGATTGACAGTGGGGCAACCCACAACTTTATTGATGCTCATCTTGTGCAAAGGAGAGAAATCCCCACTGACACTTTTGACGGATTTTCTATTTTGGTCCTAGGAGATAGGACCATGCAATGCATGCAATATGTTCCATCACTCTCTGTCATTATGGGATCCTACACTCTGGTGGATCACTTCTTTGTATTTGACATACCAGACACCAACATAATTTTAGGTGTCCAATGGTTGATTACCTTGGGGAAGGTTACCACTGATTGGAAAGCTTTGCAAATGGAGTGGGTGGACTTGAATAGTGGGAAACCACAAATGATTCAAGGCATGCACACTTATCATTCACCTAGTACTTCCACACAAACAACAGAGATGGATTTGTGCAGTGGAAGCAGGGATCTCACAGTTCCTTCTCTCATGTTCATGAGGATGTTGCAATGGACATTCTTATCTAATGGCAAGCCACATGGAATGCCATCAGATTCAGATATTGTGGGGAAGGCTCCACATAGTGCTTCTCCAAATCTAGATCAAGGAAGGATTGGAGCAATGAGAGACCAAGTCACAGCGTTAGAGGGCTTGGGACAGCCCAAGTATGAGGGAGGTCTTCTTCCTGCATCACTATCTCCCTCTCTCTTTTCTGAATATGTGCTGTGGGAGGAGAAGAATGGGAGGATCAGCCTTCCAACAAACAATTTTGGCATGAGTAATGTCAAAAAGGAGATCATCAACATGACAAGCACTTCCATGGATGTTTCAGCAGCACTTTCATTATTGAGCAGTGTGGATATTTATTGGAAATCTCAACTTCTTGTAGAGTATTCCAAAGATCTCCACACAGGTATGATACTAGATGGCATGCAACAAGAGGAGGGCTAATTAGTCCAAGGGGGAGTCATCTATTATCATGGTAAGGTCTTCTTGGCTAGAACTTCCAAGCTCAAGCAGAAGATCCTACAAGGAGCACATGAAGAATTCTTCCTCAGCCATATGTATTCAATGAATATCTATACCCTGATCATGAAGAGTTTTGATTGGGAAGGCATGAGAGAGGACTTACATCAGCACTTTCAAGAGTGCAATAGCTATGGAGGATTGGGGCAGCCAATGGACTCTTTGCAAGAGTCATCTCACCCAGCTCTTCCTTTGTTTGAGAGGAGGGGAATGCTCATGCACAACTCCATGTGTATGAAGGACTATGATGGTAAAGGATTTAATCATGCCAAGCAAGTTGTATTTTCTGATCTATTACATTCCTTTGCCATGTTTTTGTAGGATATGACTCCTAAAGGGAGTGAGAGATCATGTGGATCTCATAGTTTGTTGGGGGCCAATAGAAATTCTAAACTCGGCCACTCCCTTGTTGTGAAAAGGGAGATTCCTTTTCATGATGGGTGCTTCCCAAAGGCACCAAAATTATGTAACATCTTCAGCCATGTCAAGGTGACTCATGCAGAAAATGTGTGGTGGGAGCGCCACTTGCCACACCTAGATCTAATGAAGACAAGAGGTGCACTGTGTTGGCATCACATGTGGGATTTTAACCCACCTCCTCAAGTTCAGATTTCAGTTTTCATATATGTAGTCTTGCTTCCATACTTGGATGATATAGTTTTATTGTTTATGGGATTGTATGGACAGAAGATGGGCAGCGTGTATGTATCACATAGCTTGGAACTTCTACCTGTACTTCATGATACAGGTTTTAGATGTAGCATTGCTTCAACCATGTTTATTTCTGTTGAGTTTTTCACTCCTAAAGGGGTGGACTATGCACATATTATGTTGACCTTGGAGGAACAATTCATGATGTATTGGCTTTTTGAGCACTTTGCTTATGATCCTTGATGATTCCATCAATGGAGGAGGAGAAGTACTACAGCTCTTACCCTATCATTTGCTTAAGGACAAGCAACATTTTGGAGGGGAGGACTGTAATATTCCTACTTAGCCTAAGCTAAGAGGAATATTCATTTTTTTTTTACTTTATGTTGCATGAATAAATGAATAAAGGAGGACCTGTAAAACTCCTGAAAAGAATGAATAAATCAATGCCCATGTGAACACAGATAAATCAGGGCCATGTAAATAAATCACTTGTAGGTGTGAAAGGGATTTGAGCTGTGAGACTGGGTCAACCTTGACCAAATCTACAGTGCTGTCTAGGTTCAATGTATCTCATGAAGGGACAATGCAGTTCTAGAAGGAGGCCCCTTATGTGAAAGGAGCTAACTCATCAAGGTGGTTTAGGGTTTGCAAAGGCTTTCATCTTATAAAAGGAAGGGGAAGGCAGCAAGAGAAGGTTGTTGATTGATTATATTTCTGAGTATCTTGTCTACTTAGACAAATACTATTCTCTATTGTTTAGTAGAGAATTGTGCTCCTTAGCACTTGAAGTTCCTAGGCAGGGATTTCACCTCTTCCTTTGAGGATTCTTGGAGGAGTATTTGCTGATTTGATCCACTATCAGGCTTGAGGCCAAGCTCTACTTCCAATTGTAGCACAGATCTAGTGAGGGTTTGTCTACTCTTGCAAGCTGCAGCAAGTGGGATTCTAGATCTGCAAAGATCTAGCTTGTTTTGGGAGTCTCTTCTCATGGAGTGTGTCTTTTGACCTCCTGGAAGAGTGCCTCTCCTGTTTGTACTTTAGATCTGTATCTTGGCAATTGGCCATCTATGTTATTTAAGCAATAGCACAGTTTTCATTGAGGAACTGCGTTATTTTAATATGAGATTCTTTAGGGTGTTTTGATCCCAGTTTTGATGAGAGATCTCTGGTGCTAGGCTTGGCCTTTCACTTTGGTGATCCATGGATTAGCTTGCTGATCCATGTTCTGTTTAGATCTGATCTATTGTAATGTAACTTTATATTCAGAAATTACTGCAGCATTTTACAGATCTGCAACTTAAAACTCATATCTACTCTTGTTTATGCATGATTTGGTCAAAACCCCAAGGGGATCTTGTAAATAAGACTATCTAGTTTCCAGACCTAAAATAGATCTTATGTTTTGTCCATAGATCTATCCTAGATCTGAGTTGTACTATTCAGCTACTGCAGCTCCTCAAAATAACACTGTTGAGCCATTTCTTCATTTATATATGTGTTGCAGCCTTCTTTCTGAAGATTTCTTGCTCTATTGTCTCATGTATTCTACTGTATATTGAAAGAGCTTCATTATAATTCTAATTTGTTGTTGTATATTCATAAGTTAATCATATTTGATGGCCTTCTACTCATACTGTCCAAGACTGCGTTATTTCTGAAGCAGTTTGTTGTGCATAGCTGCAGCCCCTCTTGTAGGGTGTTTTTCAACGAGACTAGGTGGTGTGAGATTTGTTTACCACACCTAGTTTGATTTGTTTTTTCTCCCCTTTTGGATCTAGACTCCAGATCTACTGATCTAAGGGATCCAAGGGTTGTAAACTCATTTATGTGCATCGGTCTCCCAGGAATGCATTATTTCAGCAAGCTTGCTGTGCTATTCCTAATTTGGAATATTATAGCTTCATGGATTTCTAGAATATAGCTACAAAGATTAATGACAAGTTCGCCAAGTGGATTGAGGTATTTAATGCCCTACATTCATAAGGTGGTCACCTTAACTCTTGGGTTGAATGCCTAGCAGGGATGTTAGCTGGTAAATCATGTGAGTATCACCAAGGAGTGATCTTGAGGCTCATGGATTTGTGAGCCATGGGAGATCGAAGGGTACAATGCTAAGGTTAGTGTCATCTGCACTTGAGGATTTATTCATATACTATTAAAGGAAATAATTCAAATGCTATCTATATATATATATATATATAATAATCAAACATATATAAACGTGTTCTTATAATTCATGCAAACTCCTTCACATATAGAAATGTAATTATGTGTTATTTATTTTTAACACTTCTCAAGGTTAATGGTGAATTAAGTATCGTTGGTAATTTATTTGGATTAGATGGTTGAATTGTAAGTAGTGGAATTATATGTAGAGGAATCATAATTTTAAGATTACTTGATATTTCAAGATATGGAAAAAGTTACATTGATGTCGAATGCTAGCATAATAGGCCACAAGGAAAAATGAAGTCTATATGAGAACTCTGAGATTTGTAGGTACATGAGTGATGATGTGGCAGGTTGATGTGGTGAACTAGGTACAAAGGGCTTGATGTGGCAACTAATGTGGCATGTGTCATGGCAAGTGATGTGGAATCTCGAAGCATGGAAACTTGATTAATTGTGAAACGGGACTTTTTGAGATTTTCTAGGTCTAGATGGTTCTAGATGAATGTGAAAAACTAAAAAGTTAAATATTTGGATACACAAAGATTTGAATTTTTTTGACTATTGCAATGTGGAGTAATGGTGCTTTGATGCTGAGGTGAAGGCCATGGGGTATTCTCATGGAGGTGATGTGGAGTGCAAAAGGTACAAATAGTGAAGATTTGGAAATCCAAAATATTTATCTCAATGAGAGTTTTAGAAATTCTTGGATCTGAATGCTTCGAGGGTCAACCTATTGGCTACAATGGAAAAGATGATATCCCAAATCTAAATGTTTTGAAAATCCCAATTTTGACTAGAAATCCAAAAGTATATAATTTCTTGTAATGGAGACTTAAAGGAAAAACTTAGATCCATATGCAAGGGGCAATTTTACTAACGTGTCTCATAAGGATGTGGCCTCACTTAGTGGTGACACATGGGTATAGGATTTCCATGTGTTAGCCACATATTATTGATGTACCATTGTACAATGATTGTTAAATTGTAGCAAGAAAAGGCTTCATTTGACTTGTGCCTTAGTCTAATGGAGAAATTTGAAATTCCACATCAGCATGATAACTTGAGTTGCAGTTAGCAGGAGTGACATGGCCAAGTCACTTAGTTTAATCAATCAATTCGATTTTTTGGGCAATAAGTGGAGTTTTTTCATGAGTTGATTGCTAAGATATAGAAATCTAGTGGAGTTATAGTTAGTGAAACTCATTTCTAATCTCTATTCATGAATAGAGTCAATTCGTGAGTCAATTAATAGAATGCTTGGAACAAACTACAATACTCTGAGAAGGGATTGAAGCGGGGATCCATCTCATATAATTTTCGAGAACAGATCATGATTATGATTCGTGGAGAGATAATTTATTTGAACACAAATTTGAAATGAGAGAATTAACTGAAATAGATGGTACCTGGCTACATAAAGGAACGTGAGCATAAATTATTCTCCATCGCCACCCTTCATGCCTAGCACATTCTCCAGTGATATCACTCCATCCATTATATTTGATTCTTTGTGGAGCACATTCAAATATTTATCTCTCTGGAGTCTAAGCAGAGAGTTAGGCGAAGGAGTTCATGTGATCCTATGAAACATATTGATGTAATGCGGTTTATTTATAGTGGAGACAATCAAAATAGAATTATAACTCAACAACTCAATACTTTAATTCTGTGTGAGTGTTTTATCCTGTTTTTCAGCTCATTCCTTTATTTTCCATATACTTCCAGAAATTTTGAAATTGCAATTGACATAATGTGAAATCAACTAGAGAATAGTAAGCAGGGATAAAGAACCAATGACTATTTTATGGTGTGGAATTTGTGGACCGACCAACAAAATATCATATCTATATGCCCGGAGTAGGCTTTCACCCATAGAGCTTTTTCTAGGATTGGACCACATTATATCTAATTGGATTACATTATTTTAGGACCAAACTTCCTCACCTAACTATTAGACTAGGTCTAGAGTAGATAAAAAAATGCTTACCTTAATCTACAAAATATGATGTGAAAACACCTTGTTTGGGATATCTTTGGATTTGAGGTGATGGCATTGGGCCAGCACAGGTTAGTTGTTTGGTAGAGATTCCCATTTATATACACTTGCTATGACTAGTTAAACAAATAAGAGTGTGAATGGGAGTCTTTGAACCACCCACCCACTCACTCACATTTCCCTCGACTATAGTGAAAATATGTATTCCTCTGACTATTTGTGCATGCAAGGATGGATTTTCAATTAGACAACTCATCATAAGTAGGACATAATCACACCTAATCCACATAAATCAACTAATATTTTCACATTCACCCTTTTCTTTAGTAAGCCATTATTTATAATAACTTTTTCTCACAAATCATACATACTTTTTTATTTTCACGTATAACCATCTCCCTCCTTAGGAAAATTTGGAAATCGTTTTCTTAATCAAATCAAAATTTAATTTTTTTTTTGTAATATTAAATTCATTTAGAAAATGTTACATTAGAACCAACCATAGATTATATCGGGCCCATTCTTTTAATCTTCAACCAGATATCACACATTCCCGAAATTAGATTTGAAATTCTTTCAATAATATATATATATAGTTGAATAAATTTGCATTATATAACATTAACAATAGTTACATGGTGGTGGCATTTAAGCCATAAAATTTTAGAATTTGTTTCAAGTTTATAGATGGCATGAAACCAAAATACATCAAAAAATTTCAAATAAGGTTTGTTGGAGGTTGGAGGCCAATTGCTCGACATGTAACAAAAATTATGATAGAGGGGAGAATGCATAACAAATGTCATATTGAACTAAAGAAAGATAAATCTAGAAAGAGATGAAGTTGGAATAGTTACTTAGGGAGGCCTCTGCAACATAGATTCTTCTTCCTAAATGTGCGTTGGTCTCAAGTAATAGTCATCACCGAGCTGAGGAATTTATTTCACGTGGATGACCCCTTAAACTCTTGGATTCTTAGTAGGATGTGCTGATGTGGGTGGAATATCTATTGGAGGAGGAGCTAACAAGGGTGGCAAGTCAGTCCTAAGAGGAGCTGACTTAGATGGTATGTCAATGACCATGCCTAGCGAAGACAAGAGTGATGCAAACTAAGATGACGAGAGAAATTTGTTGCCAAGGGAGTGGGCCATGTCAGTGAGAGTTGTCTTGAGGTTATTCTTGAAGTGATCCAAGTCAAGAATGCGGGCCTCCATCACCAACATTTTATCCTTGTGGTCCCTAAGGAGATGACCTAGGGTGTTCCTCAGGTCTGAGGCATGATTATCCACGAAGTGGAGCTCTGCATCTTCAAGGTGTGATACCTATCAATGTATCGTTGAGGAAAAATTATATCAAAATGTTCAATACCCAAGCTATGTCATGGGGGAGCATAGGCCTACCCCTACCACAACCACCAAGGTAAGGGCGTCCATGTTCATGGACCTTTGAGCCAGAGGTTGTGGTCTTGTAGATTGTAGTGGTATTGTTTACTCGAGCATCGGGAGCAATGAACAAGTAGATAACAGAGGGGTGGAGCATCCATGCACCTGATAAGGAAGGAATTATGTATCAGAGATGAATTTTCATACTAGAGAAGGAAGGAAAATGTGGTCAATGGTAATTTCTTGCAGAAATTGACTCGATCGACTCTTAAATAGGGCAAAGCTTCTCCAATGGAGGAGGAACAAGTCAGCTTCATGGATTTCTAGACCATGTATTATAGCTTCAAATATGAATGACAAGTTTTCCAAGTGGATTGAGGTATTTAATGCCCTGCATTCATAGGGTGTCCACCTTAACTCTTGGTTTGCATGCCTGGCAGGGACGTTAGCTGGTAAATCATATGAGTACTGTCAAGGAGTGATCTTGAGGCTCATGGATTTGTGAGCCATGGGAGCTCGGAGGGTACAATGCTAAGGTTGGTGTCATCTGCATCTGGGGATTTATTCATATACTATTAAAGGAAATAATTTAAATACTATATATATATATATATATACTTGTTCTTACAAGTAATACAAAATCCTTCATATATAGAAATTTAATTATGTGTTATTTATATTTAACACTTCTCAGGGTTGATAGTGAATTAAGTATCGTTGGTCATTTATTTGGATTAGATGGTCAAATTGTAAGTAGTGTAATTATATGTAAAGGAATCATAATTTAAAAATTACTTGATATTTCAAGATATGGAAAAATTTACATTGATGTCGAATGCTAGCGTAATATGCCACAAGGAAAAATGAAGTCTATATGAGAACTCTGAGCTTTGTAGGTACATGAGTGATGATGTGGCATTTTGATGTGGTGAACTTGGTACAAAGGGGTTGATGTGGCAACTAATGTGGCATGTTTCATGGAAAGTGATGTGGAATCTTAAAGCATGGAAACTTGATTAATTGTGAAATGGGACGTTTTGGGATTTTCTAGATCTAGATGGTTCTAGATGAATGTAAAAAACAAAAAATTTGACTATCTGGATACACATAGATTTGAATTTTGTTGACTATTCCAATGTGGCATGAGGCGATGTGTACTAATGATGCTTTGATGTTGAGGTGAAGGCCATGTGGTATTCTCATGGAGGTGATGTGGAGTGTAGAAGGTATAAATAGTGAAGATTTGGAAATCCAAAATATTTATCTCAATGGGAGTTTTAGAAATTCCTGGATCTGAATGCTTCGAGGGACAACCTATTAGCTACAATGGAAAAAATTAAATCCCAAATCTAAGTGTTTTGAAAATAAAAATTGTGACCAAAAATCCAAAAGTCTATAATTTCTTATAATGGAGACTTAAAGGAAAATCTTAGATCCATATTCAAGAGGCAATGTTACTAATGTGTCTCATAAGTATGTGGCCTCACTTAGTTGTGACACATGGGTATAGTATTTCCATTTGTTAGCCACATATTATTGATGTAGCATTGTATAATGACTGTTAAATTATAGCAAGAAAAGGCTTCATCTTACGTGTGCCTTAGTCCAATGGAGAAATTTAAAATTCCACATCAGCATGATGACTTGAGTTGTAGTTAGTAGGAGTGACATGGCCAAGTCACTTAGTTAAATCAGTCAATTTGAGTTTGTGGGCAAGAAGTAGAGTTTCTCATGAGTTGATTGCTAAGATCTAGAAATCTAGTGGAGTTATAGTTAGTGAAAATCATTTATCTAATATCTAGTCACAAATAGAGTCAATTTGTGTCTCTATTCGTGATTCAATTAATAGAATGAATGAAACAAATTACAATACTCTGAGAAGGGATTGAAGTGGAGATCCATCTCATATAATTTTCGAGAACCGATCATGATTATGATTCATGGAGAGATAATTAATTCAACACAAATTTGAAATGAGAGAATTAATTGAAATAGTTGGTACCTAGCTACATAAAGAAACGTGAGCATAAATTGTTTCTCCATATCCACCCTTCATGCCTAGCACATTCTCCAGTGATTTCACTCCATAAATTATATTGGATTCTCTGTGGAGCACATTCAAATATTTATCTCTCTGGAGTCTGAGCAGAGAGGTAGGCAAAGGATTTTATGTGATCTTATGAAACATATTGATGTAATGCAGATTATTTATAATGGAGACAATCGAAATAAAATTAGAACTCGACAACTCAATACTTTAATGCCATGTGAGCGTTTCATCCTGTTTTTCAGCTCTTTCCTTTGTTTTCCATATACTTCCATAATTTTTAAATTGCAATCAACATAATGTGAAATCAACTAGAGAATAGTAAATAGGGATAAAGAACCAATTATTGTTTTATGGTGTGGAATTTGTTGATCGGTCACCACAATATCATATATGTATGCCTGGAGTAGGCTTTCACCCATATAGCTTTGTCTAGGATTGGACCACATATTGGACCACATTATCTATAATTATATTACATTATTTCAGGACCAAAATTCCTCACCTAACTATTAGACTAGGTCTAGACTAGATAAAAAAATGCTTACCTTAATCTACAAAATATTATGTGAAAACACCTTTCTTGGGATATCTTTGGATTTGAGGTGATGGCATTAGGCCAACATAGGTCAGTTGTTTGGTGGATATTCCCATTTATATACACTTTTGGTGACTATTTAAACAAACAAGAGAGTGAATGGAAGTCTTGGAACCACCCACCTACTCACTCACCTTTCCCTCGACTATAGTGAAAAGATTTATTCCTCTGACTATTTGTTCATGCAAGGAAGGATTGTCAAGTGGAAAAATCATCATAAGTAGGACATAATCACACCTAGGCCTAATAAATCAATTAATATTGCCACATTCATCCTTTTCTCAACTAAGCCAATTATTTATAATGACCTATTGTCACAAATCATACATAATTTTTTATTTTCACCTGTAACCATCTCCCTCCTTAGGAAAATTTGGAAATTGTTTTCTTAATCAAATCAAAATTTAAATTTTTTTTGTAATATTAAATTCATTTAGAAAATGTTACATTAGAACCAACCATAGATTATATCGAGCCCATTCGTTTAATCTTCAACCAGATATCACATATTCCCGAAATTAGATTTGAAATTCTTTCAATAATATATATATATATATATATATATATATATATATATATATATATAGAATTTGTTTCGCATTTACAGAGGGCATGCAACCAAAATACATCAAAAAATTTCAAATAAGGTTTTTTGTAGGTTGGAGGCCAAGTGCTTGACATGTAACAAAAAGTATGATAGAGGGGAGAATGCATAAAACATGTCATATTGAACTAAAGAAAGATAAATATAGAAATATATGAAGTAGGAATAGTTGCTCAGGTAGGCCTCTGCAACATAGATTCTTCTTCCTCAATTAACGCTAGTCTGAAGTAATAGTCATCACCAAGCTGAGGAATTTATTTGGCATGGATGACCCCTTCGACTCTTGGATGCTTAGTAGGATGTGCTGATGTGGATGGAATATCTATTGTAGGAGGAGCTAACAAGGGCAAAAATTCGGTCCTAAGAAGAGTTGACTAATATTGGATGTCAACGACCATGCCTAACGAAGACAAGAGCAATACAGACTAAGATGATGAGAGAAATTTGATGCGAAGGGAGTTGGCCATGTCAGTGAGAATTACCTTGAGGTTCTTCCTGAAGTGATCCAAGTCAAGAATGCGTGCCTCCATCGCCAACATGTTATCGTTATGGTCCCTGAGGAGATGACCTAGGATGTTCCTCAGGGCCCAGGCGTGATTATCCACGAAGCGGAGCTCTGCAGCTTCAAGGTGTGATACCTGTCAATGTATCATTAAGAAAAACTTATATCAAAATGTTCAGCACCCAAGCTATGCCATGGGGGAGCATAGGCCTACCCCTACCACAACCACCAAGGTAAGGGTGGCCATGTTCCCAAACCTTTCAGCCAGAGTTTGTGGTCTTGTTGATTGTAGTGGGACTGCTTACTTGGACGTCAAGAGAAATGAACAAGTAGATAGCAGAGGGATGGAGCATGCATATACTAAAAGGAAGGAATTATGTATGGGAGATGAATTTTCATACTAAAGAAGTAAAGAAAATGTGGTCAATGGTAATTTCTTGCAGAAAATGACTTGATTGACTCTTAAACAGGGCAGAGCTTATCCCATGGAGGAGGAACAAGTGAGCTTCGTGGATTTCTAGACCATGTATTATAGTTGAAAAAATGAATGACAAGTTAGCCAAGTGGATTGAGGTATTTAATGCCCTACATTCGTAGGGTGGCCACCTTAACTCTTGGCTTGAATGCATGGTAGGGACGTTAGCTGGTAAATCATGTCAGTACCACCAAGGAGTGATCTTGAGGCTCATGGATTTGTGATCCATTGGAGCTCGGAGGGTAAAATGCTATGGTTGGTGTCATCTGCATCTGGGGATTTATTCATATACTATTAAAGGAAATAATTCAAATAATATATATATATATATAATAAAACATATATAAACTTGTTCTTATAAGTCATGCAAACTCCTTCATATATATAAATGTAATTATGTGTTATTTATTTTTAACACTTATCAGGGCTAATAGTGAATTAAGTATTGTTGGTCATTTAATTGGATTAGATGGTCGAAGTGTAAGTAGTGGAATTATATGTAGAGGAATCATAATTTTGATATTACTTGATATTTCAAGATATGGAAAAGGTTACATCGATGTCAAATGCTAGCGTAATAGGCCACAAGGATAAATGAAGTATATATGAGAACTCTGAGCTTTGTAGGTACATGAGTGATGATGTGGAATTTTGATGTGGTGAACTTGGTACAAAGAGCTTGATGTGGCAATTGATGTGGCATGTGTCATGGCAAGTGATGTGGAATCTTGAAGCATGGAAACTTGATTAATTGTGAAATGTGGCTTTTTGGGATTTTCTAGATCTAAATGGTTCTAGATGAATGCGAAAAACTAAAAAGTTGAATATTTGGATAAAAAAAGATATGAATCTTGTTGACTATTGCAATGTGGCACAAGGCGATGTGGACTGACGGTGCTTTGATGCTAAGGTGAAGGCCATGTGGTATTCTCATGGAGGTGATGTGGAGTGCAGAAGGTACAAATAGTGAAGATTTGGAAATCGAAAATATTTATCTCAATGAGAGTTTAAGAAATTCCTGGATTTGAATGCTTTGAGGGCCAACCTATTGGCTACAATGGAAAAAATTAAATACCAAATTTAAATGTTTTGAAAATCCCAATTGTGACCAGAAATCAAAAAGTCTATAATTTCTTATAATGGAGACTTAAAGGAAAATCTTAGATCCATATGCAAGGGGCAATGTTACTAACGTGTCTCATAAGGATGTGGTATCACTTAGTGGTGACACATGGGTATAGGATTTCCATGTGTTAGCCACATATTATTGATGTAACATTGTACAATGATTGTTAAATTATAGCAAGAAAAGGCTTCATTTGACTTGTGCCTTATTCCAATGGAGACATTTGAAATTCCACATTAGCGTGATGACTTGAGTTGCAGTTAGCAAGAGTGACATGGCCAAGTCACTTAGTTAAATCAGTCAATTCGAGTTTGTGGGCAAGAAGTAGAGTTTTGCATGAGTTGGTTGCTAAGATCTATAAATCTAGTGGAGTTACAGTTAGTGAAACTCAGTTACCTAATCTCTAGTCACAAATAGAGTCAATAGGAGTTCAGTTGAGTAGTTATAATTGTTGTTAACTCATTGTTCTCTCAGTTAACTTGTCAATTAAATAAAAACATCCCTATTCATACATGCAATTTTAATTTCCTAGTTGAGTTCGAGGAAAATACACATTGTAATTATTGTTGGACACCTAATCCTCTATGGGTAGGTGTAGAAGGCGAATGGACAAAAGGAGTCGAAGAGACCACTTGGAATGTGAAACCAAGGGTCACCTAATGTATTATATATATATGCATCTTTGTGAATAATAATGCATCTCGTGCTTATCTTTCTTATGTATTATGTGTTTACCATAGCCGAGTTTAACATTATCAAAGCCATGATCTATTCTCCGTGGATTTTGCAACCACTAATTGCCATAGTCTCCTTCCTCATTGTGTGTTTATGTATTAAGTTTTCTTACATTCTATCATAATAGCACTGGCTTGTGTTGCATACAACTCTGAAAATAAATTTGAAAATTCTCCCTACCATATTTGTCCATCAGCAGATTCAGCTCCTACCTCTGCTTTTGCCTGTCTCCAAATTTAGTAACTCTACCATATGCTCTTTTCTAAACTTGTCACTTAGACCATCTGTCAATTTTCAACAATTCCCTGCCTTTGCAGAAACGTTTTCTTTGTGGTAACAAATTCATGCATATCTGCTTTAAGACGCAATTGAAGTTTTTGTGTTGAGTTATGCTTGATATATTGAATGCCTCTATATTGGAGTCGTTGTTCATTGTTGAATCTCTGCATTAAATGAGGAGCAGATGAATACTAAAACAAAGTGTTGAATGAAGTGTAATTTATGCTTTGAACAGTCTCTCGAACCAATTTATGTAGTGTTTTGTTTGTTCCAACGCTGCCCCGAGCTCATTACCATTTTTTTTATCAATTCCAATCTCTTAATGAGAGATGGGTTGATGTTATAACTGGAGCAGTGTGTAACATGGAGACAATCAGAGTCAGAGTCGTAAGATGTAGCATTGCTTGAACTTGGGAGATACGGCATACCCAATCAAGCTGGGGGTGTTGCCGCTTAGAGAAAGCATGTGTTAGGTAAACTTGACTCGGGATAGAGTCAAAGTTGACTATGGTAAATAGTAGTGGTTTTGGGGCACATGGTTTTGTGCACCCATAGTTTTGGCCCATGGTATTGCATGTAATGGAGCCTATAAAAATGCTGGGAAGACTTCATTGTAATGTAGGCCTGGAGGTGAGCGATGAAGGCTCACTTGGCCGGATTGGTTAGGGTTTTGGCCAATGGTTAATGAAATTTCATTGGTTGGGTTTTTCCCCGGATTTGGGGTTTTTCCAGTTAAACATTGTGTTTATGTTAATTTTTTGTTGCTGGGTTCTTTATGTGTATTATTCTCTCAGTAAAATTGTTTATTATTCCTGCGGTAAATTTCTAGAAAATGGTATCGGAGCTTTTCCATCGCATTTCCTCGCTAAGGATAGCACCGACAACATCATCAAAATTTAAAGTACTAGATCTAGAGACAGAGTTACTAATGGCCATTACTAAACCATTCCAACTCTATGGCAATGAGCACAAGAATAACAGAGCTCTAACTTCATCATCAAATTTTACCCCTACAGAACTTAACTGACTGGTAACTGTATTAAAATCATTTAAATGGTCTGTAACAGATCCACCTTCTGACATCTTCATATTAAATAGTTGTTTCATAAGAAATACCTTGTTTGAGGCCGAGGTTTTTTCATATAGTTTCGCCAACGTCTACATCAAACCCTCTGTTGTTGTTTCCTTTGAAATATTGAAGGCAACTGACGCCGCAAGGCACAATCGTACTGTTCCGAGTGCCTTTCTATCGAGAATGTTCCATTCCACGTCTGTCATGGCCGTTGGCTTCTTTGCTTTTCGCTCAATGGTAGGTACAAATCTTTCTGATAAAGATAATCTTCCATCTGCATCTTCCACAACAGGAAGTTTTGGTCGTTAAATTTATCGACCCTAAACTTAGCATCTTCCGCCATTGCTCCCACACGAACCAGGAACCCTTCTTTCCTACGTGCGCCATTTCTTGAAAACACGACATAGCCTCCCTTCGACTTCTAGGCCTGCATGAAACTCCTAGCCGGCTGAGTTATTCATTGTTGTTGAACCTGTTGAAGGATGGACCGTGTATGCATTTCGTGAAGCTACTGTAGTAGTCTTATCCCATGGTATAATTTTTTTGTATTAATATTTTTGTGATTCATATTCTCCATTAACTCGGTGTGTTGAATGTTTATATTTCACACTTTTCCTCCGCCCTCCCTCACACGTTGTCACCTCCCCGCTCGCTCCCTCGTTGCTCTTCCTCTCATTGGTCACCTCCCCGAAACCCCTCACACACTCCCTCGGCCCACTCTCCCACCCTCCCACCCACACTTCCCTTCCCTTTGACAGTTTCAACTCCCCCATTGGCTCCACCTCCAACCACCTCTTCCCCACCTACTCCATCTCCCGCAAGTCCCTCTCCCCATCCACCTCCCCCTTCACTCCCACAACCCTTCACTCTCGTCTCCTCCCGCTCACCAGCACTCCTTCCACACTCTCGCTCCATCCTACACCGGACCTGCCTAAGGTGGTCATGTTAAGAAATGTGCTACGATTAATCCATTTTGATTGCAGACATTAACCCATTTATATTCATCTTGCTGGCAAACAAAGTGAACGGCTCTGTATCTTATGGATCTATGTGGCTTATTCATTTCCTTATTGCAGAGTATTAAGAATAGGTATTGCACAAATGGTTTGTTTGTTTATTTGTTAGAAAAAAAAAAAATTTAACCTTGGGATTAAGGTTATGATGATTGGAATTCAAGAATCCTCAAAATGGTTCGTTAAAAAAAATAATTCAGATTGAAGGATGTTTTGCTGGCTTTGTCTATTCTTTTTATCTTTCTTCTTTCAGCTTCCATGTTCTGGCCATTTCCCATATATTCCTCCTTGCATTAGGTACATCATTGAGATGCAGTAATTGAAGAGGTTGTTACTCATAACATTTCGTAGGTGCTGACATGGATTAGACACATCGTAGATGAAACAGAGGCAACGCCAGTCTATCAATGTTATTGTCATGGATTTTTTCTAAGATAGAATGATGGGTAAACAACTTAGATGAAAATATTGTTTTAAAATTGTTTTCAATTAAAAAAAAAAAACCTGGTATCAAAGCCACGATGTGTGGCCCTCTCCCACCATTAGTTTTTTGGTATTCTTCAAACTGGATTCTTTGCGATTTGACCATTAAATATTCGACCCTTTGTACACTATTTTAGCCATCCTCTCTTCCTTCTACACTGTCCTTCCTGCAAAAGAGTTACATTTACCACATAGTGAATTTTTCAGCTATATTCTAGCTGCAATCTCTACCCACAATCCGTTGGACAAATTTCTCTTAATTTTTCTGTGAAAATCAAGTCTGTCTCTCTACGTTAATATTTGCCTAGGCGTTACTTGTTGGGATTCAATAAGATGATGAGCTTAGTGAAAATCAGTCACCTTCACTAAGTGGGCCTGCAGGCTATTTTTAGGTGTAAGTCTATTTTTAGACATGGTGATCATATTTTAGAAGTTGCAGGATGCTATTTGTGGATGGTTGGTCAAGTTGGAAAAATAGATGAAATTATATTTTTAGAATATTGGGCGAAGTCTATTTATAGATTGTCGATCTAAAAATATAAGTGTCGATTATTATTAGCTCTTAATATTAATCCGACAATAAACATCAACTTATTCTCTTGGAGCACTTAATTTCAGTGTACAGATTTGTCAAATCAGTGGGCTGAAGGAATTACACAATTCCTAGGATTTACTGGTGGTTCATGCATGGAGGACTCAGTTAGAACTAAAGTGGAAAAGTTATGAAAAAGTTGGAAGAGTAGTTCATGGAGTGTTATTTAGTTTAACTCAGTTAATGGAGTTAAACTCATTTGAGCTAGTTGTATCTAGTCTAACTAAATGATACACTAGTGAGAGTGGAGTGAATTAATTAGTTAATTAATTCAAAAATAATAACTCATTAATCAACTGAAAAAATATAGCATTTAACTTCAGTGCATGTTAGTTCCAGTGGAGACCCAGCGGAGAGATAGGTGAAAGGGAAAGATGGACTATCCGTTGTGACTATAGTGATGTATTGATTGCACCACACACACATTGGAGTTGCCAAGAAGGATTGCTCAGTGCAAGCAAGGTAGATTTGAATTCATTCAGGGGTATTCTTTAGTAGGGATTGCGCAGTGGAGGCAGGCTATCAGGTGGCAAGAAATCAGTGCATGGATTTGAATATTTCTTCTTATTAGTGTGTGACGATTGATTATACTGAGAGCTTGATGTACTAAGCTTTGTATGAGATTGTTACATGATCTCCTTGATACATAATATATGATAGTTGGGGGTTTTAGCTTCAAGCTTTCCTGTTAAACAATTGTGTTATGTGCGATTGTTTTTATTGGTTCATGTGTTTGCAATTGAGTTTAAATTTCCGCAAAAGATTAACAGTGGAAGGATTATGTATTTAGCAAGAAGATAAATATTGATAGATCAGGAGAATCTGGATATATACATGCATCTTGTATATAATTTCTACATGGTATCAGAGTAGTGTTAATTCTTGAATATTGCAATTGTGAAGAATTGATGAGTTTGTGCTGGTGGACAATTCGAATTTGCTGCAGAAAATTCTTGGTGCGACAGTCGAGTATACATTGAAATGTCTTTCAATGGGTTGCAATTGGAGTATTCCCTTGATGGAAGCATGAATTACATAGCCTGGAAGGATAGGATGGAGGCAGTGCTGGAAGATAATGGACTGAAGGAGTTCATCAATAGCGATGTTCCTAAGCCGGGATCTAGCGATGCTACATTACTTAACGTATGGCAAAAGAAGGTAGCAAAGGCAAGAAGAATTCTGTTGGAAGGTGTGAAGGACCATATTGTGTCCAGCCTTCACGGGAAAGCCACTCCATTTTCAATGTGGAAGGCTTTGATAGATTTTTTCCAAAGCAGCAGCGACCAGAGGAAGTTGGCGCTAAAATATAAGTCAGAAAAATAAAAATGGAGAAGGGCGACAATATTCCAAAATATCTCATGAATTTTGTCCACTGTAGGGATGAAATGGGAAGTGTGGGGATTACTGGTGATGATGAAGACTTGGTGAGCTTGGCTCTCCTTGGGCTTCCAAAGAGTTGGCATAGCTACGAAGACTCTATCAATGGATGGGAGAAATTGCCGGGTTGGGAGTAAATTTGGTCGGATCTTGTGCAGGAGGAGATAAGGCGAAGTACCAAGGATGGCTCTTCATTAAAGACTGATGATGAAGAGAATTGTGCTTTGGCTACCAAAAGGAAAGGAAAGGGGAATAAATTCCCTCCAAAATCCGAGGCTAAAGGCAAGAAGCAGGATTTGTCCAAGGTGAAGTGTTTTCACTGTCACGAACATGGGCATTTCGCCACTAACTTCCCACACAAGAAGAAGAAAAAGAAGGTTGTTGGAGCTGCAGCAGGTGAGGCCTTAGCCTCTCAATTTGAACTTTATTTCTCCTTTATCTTATGCTTGGTTTCAAGTGCAATGGGATCGGTGTGGTATCTTGATAGTGGTGCGTCTTTCCATATGACAGGAGACAAGGAGTTGTTTAGTGACTTGGAGGAGAAGGACCTCCAAATGCATATAGATATGGGCAACGATGGTCGATACAGTGCGACCGGAATTGGGACCATTACCTTTGACAGGGAGTCAGGTAATCCATTTATGTTGAAATATGTTATGCATGTTCCAGGTTTAAAGAAGAACTTGGTCTCAGTCGCAATGTTGGAAGACAGAGGTTATGACGTTGTTTTTAGTGAGGGAAAATTCTTCCTTCGACATAAAACAATGGGTCAAACCAAGAGGATAGGGATTCGAGTTAAGAATATCTATAATCTAGAGGCATATGGCTGCACTGCAATGATGGGCAAAGCAGAAGAAGTGGTGAGCCGAGATGAGGGTGAATTATGGCACAGGAGATTGGGCCATCTTCACCATGGCGCTTTGAAGATTTTGTAGTAGATTTCTACTGGACTTCCCAAGGGTACTCTTGCACAGTCAGATTAGTGCAAGGGATGTACTATGGGTAAGTTTGTGAAGACCACCTTTCATGAGAAGGAGAATCATGCTTCGGTGATCCGTGAGAGAATTCACATAGACGTGTGTGGCCCTTTCTCGGTCGCTTCAACAGCAAAACACAGGTATTATTTTATATTTGTTGATGACTATTCTCGTAGATGTTGGATCTTCTTCATGCAGAAGAAGAGTGAAACATTCTCAAATTTCTACAAGTTTAAAGCATTGGTGGAGAAGGATTTGGGGAAGCAAGTGAAAGCTCTACGGAGTGATAATGGTAGTGAATACATCTCGGGTGAATTCAAAGACTTTTGTAGAAAAGAAGGAATTCGAAGAGAACTCATAGCGCCTCATAACCCACAGTAGAATGGGGTCACTGAGAGGAAGAATAGAATGATCGTGGGTGTTACACAAGCAATGCTGCATAACTAGGGCCTACCGATGCACTTGTGGGTGGAAGCATGCAACACTGCATTTTATGTGCAAAACCGTTGTCCTCATAGAGTACCTGGCATGAGTACACCTGAAGAAGATTTTACTGGTAAGAAGCCTAATATTTCTCATTTGAAGATTTTTGGCTCATACGTTTACATTCATGTGACAAAGGACGCCAGGAAGAAGCTGGAGCTGACTACAGAAGTTGGGATATTTGTGGGGTACACAAAAACACCCCATAATTATCATGTGTATTTTCCAGACAGTCGGATGACTATGGTGCGATGGGATATAAAATTCAATGAGGTGAAAACCATGAAGTTTTCACTTGAGAGGGAGCTACACTTGCATGCAGAAGAGGAACTTCTTGTTCCCAAAGATGAGCCTCTAGATGTGGATCAGCCATAGGAGGAGATTCATGGAGTGGAGGAGTCCACTCATTCAGAACCAAACCTCAGACAAGGCAGAAAGCGTACCATAGAAGCTGAGAGACAGAAGCTTGATGCGGCACATAATGTAGGAGTCCCTACATCACATCACAGACAGAGACAATCACCTGACCGATTTACTGGATACATGGCTCTCATGAGAAAGTGTATCATGACAGAGCAATCTTCTTTTGAAGAAGTAGAGCAGGAGCCCACATGGGTAGATGCCATGGTGGAGGAGTATGACTCCATTGTCAGAAACAGTGATTCGGATATTGTTCCAAGGCTGGTGGTGTTACACAGTAATTTTTCACCGTCCCACACATTGGAGGGCTCATTTTGTGACCTGTGAGCAGTGACATGCCTTGAAACCACTTTCATGACATCCCTCTGAACAAGAGCTTTCATTGCCCTGAAGACATCTCCTTGTGAAAAACCCTTAAAATGGCCCTTTTAGCATTGACGCGAGTAGGCAGTTCGGTACCCGCCAATGGGAAAAATACTTCAAGAGGCTGCACCGGTTCTTTTCTGTCCCATAGTCGCACTACATCGGCCAATTTGAGAGGTGTTTTTAAAAATATCTTCTTTAAGTTTCGTCTACTTGATCCATCGCGATATCTATCTTGAGTTGGGAGGTTTGGCTATGGATTTCCATGGAGAGGATGGTTTGCCACCTCTCGTGGAAGCTTCCTTGATGATAGGGCCAATCCCATGATTATATGGATCCCAACTCCTCTTCCTCCATTTATAAAAGCTTGCCCATCTCCATTGCAAGCTAGTCTTCAAGTTCCCAAATTTCCAAGAGCCTTATGTTGTAAGAGCCTCCATAATTCCCTTAAGGCCAATTTCAAGCAAGGAGACTATCGTCAAGGTCCGAAGAGAGAAGTTTGTCCCATCCTTGACAGGCTTTTCGAGACGTGTTCTGCTGGCGACCCCTCCGAAGGAGAATTCAGCGTCAGAACTATGGTTGTAATTTTCCTTTGATTGATTATTAATGAACGACTATTGGTTATGGTTCCACTTTGTTGTTATTTACGATAATGAGTTATGTCCCTTCTGACTGAAATATAGTTGCATCTACTGGATTTTACGCTTGCGTTTGTTTTTTTTCTCGCATGTGTAGGTGTCCCATCACGGATATCGTGGGGATCGTGATCTGCCAGAGTTGAGGAACGGGAGCGCCACCTCTTCTACAACGACTGTGTTGGATTCCAGGTAAGCCTTCGTCGCTAGTTGGTTTATTTGCAATTAGGAACCTACGCTATAGCGTGATTGATTGTTGCTAGACCCGGTCTGGGCTAGTAGGGATCACCTCTGTCCACAGAGGGGATTTACCTCCACCACAAATTGGCGACTCCGTTGGGGATTCGTTGGCTTGTTTTCGTTCGTTTCATAAGCTATAGACAGAGCCTGAAGTTGGCCAGATATCCTTCAAAATGTTGTTACTCTGCAATTGTGAAGTAGATCAAAGCCGCTTCAGTCAATCTCCGGTTTAGTTTGTAAACTGAACCCTTGGAGCACTGTCTTGCCTTTTTGGTTGATTCTTGATTCTCCTTGCTTGATCCGCTCTTTTGGGATGGTTCTTTTTGTGGATTTGGGTCTTTGATAGTTTTATCATTCACTGGTCTGCTTGTTGGATTGCTTCTTTTTTATTTTTGACTGGGAAACTCGACTGGCGCGCTTTTCAGCTTGACAGTTGCGCCCATTGGCGCATGTTGCTTGTGTATTACCCACGCCAATTCGTCTCTGGCGCTAGTTTCAGCCTCACAGTCGTGCCAATCCTGTGAGCTACTAGGGTTTGCTTAGTTCTGAGCTTCCTGAGCCTGGTCTGTGTGTTTGGTCTTGATTTTTCCACTGTTTGAGTGTTTTGGAGCCTGGATTGACTGGCTGTTACCTTCATCCTTTGGTTGTTTGCCCATTTCCATCGATTTTGCGCTTTAGCCCTAGGTCATCTAGGTGTTGTTGTGTGTCGAGCCTTCCTTAGGAGTTTTTGGTCTCTTTCGGTTCAGTCAACCTTCTGATTGCTTCTTTGCATTTATTTGGTGTTTTTTTCCTATTGTCTCATTGCGTTGTTTGAGTGATTGTTTCCATCTTCATTCGAATTTCGTTTCGTCTCGTCTTGGGCCTAGATTACACGGCTCATTTTTTAGTCTTTGGGATTCTTTCGCATTGAGGGACTTTTGGTCGATTTGAGGTCTGATTGTGATTGCCATTGAGTGGAATTTTCTTGGTTTTTCTCTCTTGTCATCATTTCTCGAATTGCCTTTTCATTAGTTTTCATTTTTTTTAGTGTACTTTGCTCTGAAATATTGAAAATATATAAAAAAATCTCTTTTGCTTTTCATTAGTTAATGAGAATTAGATCTTTTCGGTGTTAGTAGTGATTGGTAACTTTGAATGAAAAGCTTTTTAGTTTTCATTAGCTGCATTAGAGACATCATTGGTTGTTTCCTGTTCATTTCGTCGTTGTGTGAAAAGCTCTCAACTCTCTCATAAGTAGCTTTCATTGAATGAAATGATATACTGTGGCATATAGATTGCATTTAAGAGATTTTGAGACATTACATTCGCTAGGGCCTGAAAACTGAAACGTAATTGAAGATAAACTTTAAAATTTACTCAATTTACACTAAGGCAGCATTGAAATCTAACAAAACACATTTAGAGGTCTAGGCTAGAGACGTGTTCCGGCGTCTTAAAACCTAGTAGCTGTCGTTCGCCTCTTGGCTTTAGACAACACTAGTACGGACTTGTGCTCCCCGTACCGTCGCGTATATAAAGGGAGACCCCACTAGGTTTCAATCCTTTATCCATAGGAAGCCGAGTCTGCCACCCTATACCCATGATACACCGGACACAGCATTCGGGGAGATTGCCTGCACGTACGGAAAGTCCTTGGTTGATTTCTCTTTCATTATTGAAACCAAGGTGTATATTGCAGTTCACGATTATTTGGTACACCCTTTTGCCTAGTATTCCTGAGTAGTCATTTGATCTTTTCTGACTCCCTAAATTTGAAAGGATCACCAAGCGCTTGTCCTTTCACGCTTGTGTCAAATCTGAAAGAGATAGAGTCACCTTTTCAACCGTTTCTCGACTCTTAAAACATGAAACGGTAAAGTTTCTTATTTTTCAATGTGGTAAAAATTAATCACCCGCGATCACACACCCTGTTAGATTCTTCTTGTTGGCCGTTTGGTTGTG
This sequence comes from Pinus albicaulis, assembly GCA_034641835.2. Classification (NCBI taxonomy): domain Eukaryota; kingdom Viridiplantae; phylum Streptophyta; class Pinopsida; order Pinales; family Pinaceae; genus Pinus; species Pinus albicaulis. The sequence continues at coordinate 1,668,199,451 of CM076581.1, forward strand.
TGTCTTGACTCTTTTTCAGCCCGTGTGTGTGTTTGATCTTTTTCTCTTGTCGTTACTACCACAGTGGCGGAACCCTCGGTTTCGTCTACTGGTAGTCCATATACCGACGATTCATCAGAGGTTTCTCAATCCTCTGCTGAACTTCAGTAGCCCATTGTTTCTGAGCAACCCTTTGGGGGACAAGTTGAGTTTAATTGGCCCTTTTATGACCCTTGGTCTGAATTAAGAGTAGGGGAAGAGTTCCTTTCTCTTACATCGGGTTCGCCTTTTATAGCTGTTGTTTTTCCTCCCAGTCCTCGCCGTCTATTACGAGATCTAGCGGCAGGCTGAAACATGAGTGATTCCAATGAGGAAATACCAACATCTGGTAAAGACTATCAAATCTTTCCTCGAAGATTATTTCCAGGAGACAGCTCTGAACCAGCTGTTATGTCATCATCCGGTCTCTCATTGCTAGCAGGGTATAGATCCTTGGGTCAGATCATTTCCGCCGTAGCCTCTATGGGAGTGTCAGCTCCTTCTACGAGGCCGGTTGCTCCTTCATTAGGGATGTCTCCTTAGACACCTGTCACTTCTGTACCCATTCGGCCCACTGTCTGTGTGGCCGCATCTGCACCCGCTGTCACGGCACCCTCCGCGAGGGCTATGCCGCCTCCTGAAGACGTTTATATAGCGACTGCTATGCCGGAGAACATCTCTCCGGAGGAGTTTCGGTTGTCCCTACAACAACCGAACCCCGAGGTTGGACCATCCTCCCAAGATCCCAACCGCTCTTATTTTTCGCACTATGCACAGGATGGTACACCCGTGTATGCTTTTCCAGGTCAGTATGATGAGCACGGGGACATTTTACGTCTACCCGCTCCTGAGGCTCACTTCCATGCTCAAGGTTTACCTTATAACCAGGCTTATAACCCGCAAGGGCAACCTTTCCAAGGCCAACCTTCGGGCCAACTTGGCTATCCTTATGACCCACAGGGACAGCCCGTGCAAGGCTATCCTACGGGCCAGCAAGGGCCATCGTACGGTCTGCAAGGACAGTATTACAACCCTTCCGGTCAACCTGTGCAGCCTCACCCGGGGCCGGTGTATGGTCCTGGGGGGAAAATCCAGCCTTCTCAACCCATGCAACCTCAGTATCCTGTTCATCCAAACGTTGCACACCAGCCAGGACCATCTTACGGTCCCGCTGTAGGTCAACCTGGTTACCAGCCACCACCTGGCTCTATTCCTCCACCAGGCCAACCGGTCTATCCGGCACAACCCGGTGTTCCGCCTCTAGGCCAACCGGTTCATCCGGTACAACCTGGTGCTTCTCAAAAACCAGGTCAACCTACGCAACCGGCTCAACCTGTTCATCCGGGTCAACCTGTTAATCCAGGGCAGCCCCCTCACCCAGGTCAGCCTGCTCAACCAGGCCAGCCTATCCATCCTATTAACCCTGCACAACAACCGACTTATTCGATGCCGCAGCCAAATCAACCGCTGCATCCTAATTATCAAGCTCAGCAGGGTCCCACCTACCAGCAGCCCACTCAACCTCAGGGCGGCTACTATTCTCATGGTCAATATCGACCAAATTATAGCCAGCCCCAAGGGTCTAACTATCGTCCTCAACAACTCAGTTATACCTATACTTAGCAGCCAAATCCAAATGCTGCTTACACGGGGCCGACTCCTAATCAGGGTCCATACTCTAGTTATCAACCCCCATATGCTGGTTACCAGCAGCCGAATCAAGCTGGTTATAACACCTACACCCCCTACGGTCAGAATCCTGCTGGACAGAACCCATGGGGGCAAGGATATTCCCAACCAGCGTGGAGTACAAGTACTGGTCCTTACCCAGGGCCAGGTATGCCGTCTAATCCGCCATTTCCGTTCCTGGCTACCTTGGAGTTACCGGATGTTTCAAAATTAACGAATGATCCAATACTGCATAATCCTTATTGGCCTCCGGTTCCTACCAAGGTGCCCGGCGATTGCCCCAAGTTTGAGGGTAAAGCTGGGGAGGACCCCCAAGCTCATGTGATGACTTACCATCTTTGGTGTTCGTCCAACTCTTGGGTGGATGATTCAATCCGTCTGCGCCTCTTCCAGCGCACTTTGACTGGCGCTGCTGCTAAGTGGTATATCGAATTATCCCGTGGCATCTTTCAAGATTTCAATACGTTAGCCATGGCTTTTCTGACTCATTTTCAGTTACCGGTTCGCTACGAAGCCGGGACGCACCTCCTGACTTCTTTGAAGAAGGACAAAGCCACCCACATTTCTGATCACATTCATGAGTGGCGACGTCGTCGTAGACTGATCAAGTTTCATATACCTGATCAGATACTAACTCATTGGTTCACCACCTCCTTTGTTAACAAAATCGCCCAAGATATTGCTATGGGAGCGTGTGTGACTGAAGAACAAGCCATAGCGCGTGCTCAATATCTGGACCTTGTATATTCACAATCCGGCACGCTGTATGACATCTTGCCTGATGCTCCATGGTCTGGAACCTCTAAAGCCCCACCTACCCCAGCGGTGGATGGTGTTATTGGTTCCGTGTCTCAGAATTCGAAGAAATCTTCGAATGGGAAGTAGAAGTCCAACTCATCCAATAATTCTGCTCCTCCCGCCCCTACCGATTCTGGCAAAACTGCAGAGGTTAACGTCGTTCAGGCCAATCCTACGGAGAAAGCCTCCAAGGGGAAAAAGAAGGGCAAAGGTAAATCCAAATCCGACGCCCCAAAGCCGAAATCCAAACCGCGTACTGAGGATGGTTCTCAACGTAAACCGAAGTACCCTTGCCTCATTTGTGAAGGAGACCATTATACCAAGGATTGTCCACGACGATCTGAAGTTAGTCAACTTCTCAAAGGCTCTAAAGGGACTCAGCAGTTCTTAAAGAACCATTCCCGTCTCAGCAGACCCAGATGGTTGAACAACCTTCGCCATCTGTACCATTTGGGTCCCAAGTTTTTATGATGAATGGTGCTGCACCTATCTCTATTGCCACACGTTCGAAGGATTACAACGAATCGCGGCAGGCACCTGGGAAGGCAGTTGCGGATGGACCGCCTCCCCCACCTGTCTCCGGTTCGTTGGAAATTGAGAAGCCCACCCCTGAACTTGTTGTGAAGCCACCTTCTAAAGGTGTTTTACGAAGATCTTCTTACAATCCGAATGCCCGTGCCGCTCAACACTACAGTATTGTTGAGGATTTGGCATAGGCACCTTCTGCTATGCTTCCACTAGAAGTTCTTCAGAGTTGTCCTTCGCAACGGAAAGCTTTGTTGTCTGCAATCGGTGGCATTGATCCCGCCGATTCAAGTCTTCTCACCTTCGACTTAGAGAATTTCACCCCCCGACTTCCGCATCAGATCGCTCTTGTTATTCAAGTCGGGATCAACGGTCTTAACATCCATAGGGCCGTTGTGGATGAAGGTGCCTCTACCTGTGTTATGTCGTCCGCTTGCTGGAAAGCCATTGGCTCTCCGGCCCTTTCATCATCTCCCAAAGCCCTAGAGGCATTCGATGGTCGGGAATCCAAACCCCTGGGTGTTCTCGAGAGTTTAGCGATCACTTTACAGGGGAAGACAGTCAACGTAGAAGTAGAAGTAGTTGACGCTAAGCTTAACTACAATATACTTCTCGGCTGCAACTGGACTCATGCCATGCTATGCGTGCCATCCACCGTTTTTCGACTTCGTAAGTTCCCTCACGAGGGCAAAATCGTTACGGTGGATCAGTTGTCCTTCTTCACCTCCACCTCCGAGAACAACGTTCCATACGTGGATCAGATCCCAAATCCCCCTAACAGTGTAGGACCCAGTCTCTTCAAGGACCCCGTCCTCATGGGTATTTTTCTCGCTCCACCACCGCACACCGCTCAAGTTAACATGATCTCCAGGTATGATGACCCCTGGCTCATCCCTACGCCTGAGCAGGTGTTTGAGTTTGGAGAATCAATGCCCTTGACTCCGGTAGAAATTAGCTACTGTGAAATTGTTGCTGCATCTGATCCTCCACCTCCTCAGCATGCTCCTTTGAGCATGGCTCTAGATGTCTACTCTCAATCCCCCTGGCTTGGTTAGGCCGATTCGTTTGATCCTCTTAAAGAGACTTTTCCTTCCGATGAGGCCATTATTGAAACCATGTCTCTTGAAGAGTTGCCTTGGAGGGATGGACATCATCGTTCCTCCTTTATGCCCGGCCTGGGGGCAATGTCAGATTGTCTAAAGCGTTATGCATCTCAGGTTCCTACTCCTCCTCTCCAAACGCCCATTTTGACGCATGAGGTTCTTTCGGAAGGAAACCTGAGTAATATCACTCAAGCCATCCCGATCAACATCTCCGTTAAGCCGGGGATCGTTGAGAATATACACGTGGGAGTGACTTGTTCTCCTGATGAGATACAAGTCTATACTGATCTTTTTAAAGAATTCAGAGATGTGTTCGCCTGGTCTTACGAGGAAATGCTTGGGATCGATCCCAGTATCGTAGTGCATGAGATTCCAACCTACCCTGGTGCGAAGCCCGTGCGCCAACGCTTACGCCCAGTGCATCCTCGCAAAGCCGCTGCAATTAAGGCAGAAGTTGAAAAACTTCTGAACGCGGGCTTTATTTATCCCATCCCCCTCACAGAATGGGTTTCCAACATTGTCCCTATCGATAAAAAGCAGGGTACTATTAGGGTCTGTGTTGATTACCCTAACATCAATCGTGCCTGCCCAAAGGATAACTATCCCACTCCGTTCATAGACCAAATTATCGACGAATGTGCCGGAAGTGAGATTTATTCCTTGATGGATGGCTTCTCGGGGTATAATCAGATCAATATTTTACCTGAGGATCAACACAAGACTGCATTCATCTGTCCGTGGGGTACTTTCGCATATAAAAAGCTCCCGTTCGGCTTGAAGAACGCTGGAGCCACTTTTCAGCGTGCGATGTCTTACGCTTTCCATGACATTCGCCATATCGTTCAGCCTTATCTGGACGACTTGCCATCTCATTCAGCTAGGCGAGAGGACCACCCTGAACACCTCCGCCATATTTTCCTTCGCTGTAGGCGCTACAATATTAGGCTTAATCCTCATAAATACGTCTTTTGCATAGATTCTGGCCGTCTTTTGGGATTCATAGTCTCCAAAGACGGAATTCGCCTTGACCCTTTAAAGGTTGAGGCTATCATCAATCTCCCATCACCCTCCTCGTTATATCAGTTACAGAGTTTGCAGGGAAAAGAAAACTTCCTTCGATGCTTTATCCTGAACTACGCGGAGGTAGCCAAAGGATTCACGCGCCTATTAAAGCAGAACGTTCCCTTCCATTGGGACGAAATTGCTCAACAATCCTTTGAGAAGCTGAAGACGTTACTTGTTAATGCTCCTTTGCTTTGTCCTCCTGATTATCACCGCGATTTCACTTTGTATCTCGCCGTCGCGTTTAGCACCATAGCTATGGTTCTGGTGTAGGATGACGATGATGGAAATGAACATGTCGTTTATTATTTGTCAAGGAATCTTCTCGACATAGAAACGCGTTATGCTCACATCGAGAAGTTGGCGTTAGCCGCAGTACACGCTGTGCAGCGCTTTCACCACTACATCCTGTTGCGTATGATAACAGTGGTTTCGGATTGCAACCCCATGACATATATTCTCTCTCGACAATTACTGGGGGGCAAATACTCCAAATGGATTATTATCCTACAGGAGTTTGACTTAGAGTTTACTACTGCTAAGTCAACCAAATCGTTGGTTTTCGTGGATCTTATATGCTCACTCCCAACAGACTCCACTCCTTCACACTCCGAGGACCATATCCCGGACGAAACTCTTTTCCTTATCAGTACTCGCGACCCTTGGTATGGCGACATAATTGTGTATCTTCAGACCTCCACATTTCGGTCTGAGTTGACTAAAGATGCCCGACGTCGGATTCAGCATCAGTCTCAACCCTACCGCATTGTAGGAGATACCTTATACCGCGTTGGAGTAGATTCGGTGCTCCGTCGGTGCCTAACCTTGGAAGAGGCTGAAAGGGTCCTAAATGACTGCCACAGTGGTGCCTGTGGTGGACATATGTCCGGATATGCCACTGCCCAGAAAATTCTGCGAGCAGGTTACTTCTGGTCGTCCATATTCAAAGACTGTATCGTTGCAGTCCGTAAATGCCATGCGTGCCAGGTGTTTCAGCGCAAGATGCACGCGCCGCCTCTCCCTTTGCATCCTGTTATTACCGTCGGCCATTTTGAAAAATGGGGCGTAGATTTTATGATGTGTAACCCTCATTCGGCCAGGGGGCATGCGTATATAATTGTCGTTGTTGACTACTTCACCAAGTGGGCCGAAGCAATGCCTACACTAGCTGCCGACGGTAAGACAGCTACCCAATTCATCTTCAACCACATCATTGCATGTTTCGGGGTCCCTCAGGCCATCGTCACCGACCATGGTACTCATTTCCGAGATTATATGATGGCCGATCTGACTTCAAGATTGGGCTTACGCCACGATAACTCAATGCCATATTACCCTCAGGAAAATGGCCAGGTTGAAGCAGTGAACAAGGTTCTGGTCACTATGCTTCAACGAACAGTTGGTATTCACAAATCCAATTGGCACCTCCAACTGTTCTCAGCTCTATGGGCCTACCGGACGTCTGCAAAGAGTGAAATTGGATTCACACCATTTCAATTGGTGTATGGTCTGGAAGCAACTCTTCCGGTTGAATGCGAGATTCCTTCTTTGAAATTAGTTGTGGAACTTCTACCCGACACTTCTGCTGAGGAAGAGCGTCTTTTGTATCTGGAACGGTTAGATGAAACCCGCCGTTTGGCTGCTTTAGTCATTGAAGCACAAAAGAAGCGGGTCAAAGCTCACTTCGATCAATCAGTTTCTCCACGTTCCTTTGTCGAAGGGGACCTCGTCCTCCTATACGATCAAGTGCATGACAAGCTTAGGGCCGGTAAGCTCCAACCTATGTGGCATGGGCCCTATATAGTTAAACGAGTATTGAAGAATGGGGCTTATGAGCTTATAGATTATGAAGGAGTACCGCTGGCGCAACCCAGAAATGGGCTGTACCTGAAAAAATACTACGCTTGAAGTCATTTTTGGTGTGGTGTGTGTACATAAGTGTGTTATTTCATTTGTGTGCATGTGTGGTGTGGTGTGCGATGTAAACATCTTTCTGCTGATCGGGTCTTCCTGATTGTGCAGATGTCCATCAATCCGTTTGTTGGTTTCGCGGATGGTGCCTCCCGCAGTACCAGGAATCTGTCTTCGGCAGCCTGGGTAATTTACGATCCTGCTGGTGAGTTGGTCAACCTGCAAGGTGTGTGTCTGGGACGTGCTACAAATAACATCGCGGAATATATTGCTATATTAGAATTATTAACTGAGGCTATAAACCTTGGTATTCGTGAATTACTTGTGTATCTAGACTCACAACTTGTAGTATTACAGCTTAACGGTCATTATTCAGTCAGAAACCCATCCATTTTACGTCTGTATCTGCATATTCGTTTACTGGAAAGAAATTTTGACTATATCACATATAAACATATACCCAGGCATATGAATACACTAACAGATGCAGTAGTTAATTTTGTTTTAGATAGACATTTGGGAAATTTGTAAAACAACATCACATGTAAAAGAAAGATCCATTCAGAAATAGATATGTATATATATATAGATATCGAAATGTTTACATAGTGTGCGTTGCATAAAATCAAAAAATATACATGTTCGCCTTAATACATCTGGAGACGACATGTCTCTCAAAAATATGCATGAAATAAACCCTAGGTGTCTAATCTGCGTGGTGCTCATGATAACAAGTCACCGCACGCACTAGCTGTCTTAGGATGCAGTGGAGGTGACTAGGAACTCCCACCGTATGTCTTTGGTATGCTAGTGGGACATCTGCCAGCCGGGCGTAGTCTGGAATCCCCCGGGCGATCCCCTCGAGGTTCTGGATCAACTCTCCCCCCTCGGCACCCTCCGCCTGAGGGTTAGCTGCGGGCTGAGTTCTCCGTGAGATAGGAGACATACCGACAGGCCGCTCTGGGCCGACATCTGCATACACATAACAACTGTCTTTAGAACGAACATGTATTACAAAAAAAAAATCATAAATGCATAAAAATAAAAAAGATGATCTTACCCAACTCCTCGTCCCAATCATCTCCCTCCGGGAGTGGAAGATCTGGATCACCAGTGAAATCGGTTCCTGCATATGGCCAGTCTTCGACTACGATCAACTGACGCCGTAGCCACCCAAAAAAATCCGGCCTCCAGGACATCTGTTGGCCTCCTCCCACTCTGGGCATCAGTGCTGCCCAGCGAGCCATTCTCAGCTCTCGTGGTACCGGCTCAGCTACTATGGCCCCTTGGCCCTGGAATATTGGTAGTCGTTCCAGAATGAATGATACCAGGATAGAACCGTAGCCAAACTATTTCAGTTTAGCTTGCTTGCATTTTGTCAGCTGCCTCTTCATGTTGACTGTCACTGCTGTGGCCCAATCAAACAGTGTGGGACTCATACACTCAGAGGCTAGTATGAGTTGGAATTCGGTGGCTTCATGCGCGGCCTGCGCTCCTGCAGCCCGCGCAATGGTGTGTAGCACTACTCTGAGTGCTAGATCCTCGATAGTGTGAATGTCTACCTTTCCGCTTCCAGATCCGGTTTGTGCCCCTGGGCACACCCTCGCCATTACCTGCTCCATCTTTTCACCAGATGGTCCGCTCCCTGTCAATATGGGTACCAGACCTCTGCGCGACAGTCCGGTTATGAAGTATACATCAGAAACCTCCAGTTCCAATACTTGATCCCGCAGCTTGAACACTTGTTCATCTACATCCCAAATACTGATCAGGTACTGTAGAAGCTCAGGTTGAGCTCGTAAGCAAGGTGTCAGGAATAATTTCTTTAGTCCACAATTTCTAAGGGCATTCATACAAGTTTCATTCTCCATGGCTAATTCATCCTCTTCCCCATGCTCCCACTCTCTCCATTCAATCACCATTTTTCTCGGTTGTCTGCATCAACATGATCAGAACCCTTGATTAAATCTTTGTCATGCTTAAAAAAATCACTTAAGTTACTCATAATTCAGAAATTTTGGGCGAAAAATTCGGTTCCGCCGTTGGCGTGGGCCCTGTGTATATAAAATCCCATTAGCGTGGGTTCGTGCCCGATACCTGCGCCAATGGGCAAAGCCCTAAAATTTTAAAATCCTTCCACAGAAATCTAATGAGTAATGGAAAACTATTAAAAAATGGATCAAAATGGAGTACAGGGAGGCACCTCTTACCTGGAATGAACGGGAATCTGAATAGTAGCCCGGATTAGTCACAATCGCCATCAAAAGTTTGCACACCAAACGGATCATTGTCGTTCTCCAATGAGGTAAATAGTAAATGTAATTTTGTTTTTACCATTTGAGACTTATTTATAACTTTTTGAACTCCAATTAGGTTTAAAAAGTCATTTTTTATCAATATTTTAATATATTTCGTCGAAAATAGATTTTACGCTTGCCTCTGTGTGCAACAATAGGTTTGTACACGACTTAAACGGTGAAACGAGTTGTATTTTATACTTTTTCGGACTCTGTAAAAACACGAAAAAGTCATTTTGGAGTCATTTTTCAGCTCTTTTCTGACTCTCTAAACATGAAAAGATTGTCGAGGTCCTTTTCGTTTCGATCTTGTTAAAGTGGACACAAAACGACATCTACCCAGTATACGTTTACCCCTTTTTCAAGCTAGGATAGATTATTTACGAAAAAGGAATACCCTAGCCTATCACGACTAGGAGGTTTTCTCAAACATAGTTTTCTACCTTTTCAGATCTAAGGAAATATTTACGAAAAGGGACCTCTGGATTTTACTTTTCAGCTATCTTTTCAAACTCTCTAAACATGAAAAGACGCTGAGTTCTTCCTTTTTCAGACTCGTTAAACCCTGATGACATCGGATTCAGTCGAAATGGCGTTATTCGAGTCGCTCCTTCCTAGGGCTCGTTAAATGTACTAGGATGGACTTATATCACAATCATATGATATCCCCTTCAAGCTTGTCATCAAAAATAATTGGGGTACTCGCCAGAAATGGCGGGGAAAAATGGAACCAGCATCATTGTCATGTCGGCAGTATGTCGCTCTTGAACATGGGACTTGTCTGCATTCGTGTCGGGTTGGGGATATATCATCTTCTTTTTCACTTGCCTCCATGGGTTCGGGTAATCCCTTTTGACCTCTCATCTGCTCTTTGCCTCGTCACTATGACCTCTGATATTTTGATGTCAAATGCTGCCAAGTCCACTGTCGTGCCATTCATATGTTCAAGAGAAGTTGACCTCTGCAAATACCAACCTTCCTCTCATTCTCATCTGATCGTGGTTCACAAAAACATTATGTTTCTCTGTCTCGTGTCGATGATGTGGGAAACACTATGGCCCACCTTCGATCAAGGTCACTTCCTGTCGACTCTACCTCATTATCCGGGAAGCTGATCTAGGGACCCCCTTATGGTGCCTTGGAGCCTACATGCCTCAATGGTAGGTTCTTCTCATTCGACGTGAGGTTTTCATCATTGGCCTCCAATCGAATGATTCTACAAGTGTTCGATGCTATCTCATTGATTCACATGTCGTATATTGTACCTGTAGTACCTTGAGGGCCATTGTCATTATTGGTGGTACCTCTTGCGTCTGTTAACAACTTTCATCATTGGCTGGTAATAAGATGATGTTCTTGCATGTTCGACTTCAGCTCACCTATTCGCATGCTTGAACTTGTACTTCGTTCAGGTCGAGATGGAGTGCAAGACCCTGGATTGTGTCAGTTCTAATCCAGGCTACGATTTTGTGGATTATTATGGTTGATTACATGACTCACTTACTGGATGGTTGCGACCATACCTAAGTCTATTTATCGATCCTCACTCGATGGCTGCGTCCATACCTTGGATCTGAATTATTGTATACTATGTTATGGATGGCTACGCCCATACCGCATATATATCATGTATCTGAGATATCAGTTGTATTTCTTCGCACAGGTTTTCCGACGGCAGAGTTTCCAGTTGGACACGTTCTCGTAAAGCATTTCACCCCTATCTCTCTCTCGGGCCTTATCCTTTAGGGGGTATCTGTTACACAGTAATTTTTCACCGTCCCTGCAACCCCCGTCCCGCACATTGGAGGGCTCACTTTGTGACCTGTGAGCAGTGACATGGCTTGAAACCACTTTCATAACATCCCTCTGAACAAGAGCTTTCATTGCCCTAAAGACATCTCCTTGTGAAAAACCCTGAAAATGGCCCTTTTAGCATCGGCGCGAGTAAGCAGTTCAATACCCGCGCCAATGGGGAAAATACTCAAAAGAGGTCGCGCCAGTTGGCGCTCTGTCCCAGAGTCACACTCGTGCCAACCAATTTGAGAGGTGTTTTTTAGAATAAATGGCGAAATTTTCGTCCTAACTGATCCACGAACTAATATCTATCTTGAGTTGGGAGGTTTGGCTACGGATTTCCATAGAGAGGAAGTGGTTTGCCACCTCTCATGGAAGCTTCCTTGATGATAGGGCCAATCCCATGATTATAGGGATCCCAACTCCTCTTCCTCCATCTATAAAAGCTTACCCATCTCCATTGCAAGCTAGTCTTCAAATTCCCAAATTTCCAAGAGCCTTATGCTGCAAGAGCCTCCATAATTCCCTTAAGGCCAATTTCAAGCAAGGAGACTATCATCAAGGTCCGAAGAGAGAAGTTTGTCCCATCCTTGACAGGATTTTCGAGACGTGTTCTGCTGGCGACCCCCCAAAGGAGAATTCAGCGTCAGAACTATGGTTGTAATTTTCCTTTGATTGATTATTAATGAACGACTATTGGTTATGGTTCCACTCTTGTTGTTATTTACGATGATGAGTTATGTCCTTTCTGACTAACATATAGTTGCATCTACTGGATTTTACGCTTGTGTTTGTTTTGTTTCTCGCATGTGCAGGTGTCCCATCACGGAGATCGTGGGGATCGTGATCTTCCAGAGTTGAGGAACGGGAGCGCCACCTCTTCTACAACGACTGCGTTGGATTCCAGGTAAGCCTTCGTCGCTTGTTGGTTTATTTGCAATTAGGAACCTGCGCTGTAGTGTGATTGATTGTTGCTAGACCCGGTTTGGGCTAGTAGGGATTGCCTCTGTCCGCAGAGGGGATTTACCTCCACAACAGGTGGGTAAATCAGTTGTAGGATCAAGATGGATCTACAAGGTAAAGCAAGCTGCTGATGGGAGCGTCGAGAAGTATAAGGCAAGATTTTTTTCTCGGAGCTTCTCGAAGATCGAGGGGATTGATTATGAAGAAACATTTGCACCTGTCGCATGGTATTCTTCCATAAGGACCATCCTTTCTCTCTCAACGCAAATGGGTTGGCACATTCATCAGATGGATGTGAAGATTGTGTTCCTTAATAGGATCATTGAGGAAGAAGTATACATTGAGCAGCCTGAAGGATTTTAGATCTTCAGTAGCGAGTCCCATGTGTGCAAACTCAAAAGAGCTATGTATGGGCTGAAACAAGCACCTCATGCTTGGTACACATGGATCGACAGCTATTTCACTAGACTTGGCTTCACCAAGAGTGAGGCGGATGCAAACCTGTACCAAATTGTGGTGGAGGGTAAACTTTTAATCATTGTTCTTTATGTTGATGATTTAATACTAACGGGTGATGAGAAGTTGATACACTCATGCAAGGCAGATCTTGCAAAGGATTTTTTTTATGAAGGATTTGAGCCTCCTTCATTATTTCCTTGGATTGGAAATATGGCAGCGAGAAGGTGAACTATTTGTGTCTCAAGGAAAGTATGCCCAGGAGATACTTGAGAATTTTCACGTGCAAGGCTGCGAGCCTATCGACACTCCTCTTCCAGGAAATTGGAGGAAATAGGATGCTACATTGGCAGAGGTAGTGGATGCCACTGTTTATCGACAGTTGGTGGGTTCGCTCATGTATTTAGTTAATACAAGACCATACATATGCTATGTGGTGAACCAACTTTCACAAGTGATGGTTAAGCCTACCAAGCTCTTTTGGAAGGCAGGAAAGCATGTCCTGAGGTATCTCAGGGGCACATCTGAGTATGGCTTATGGTACAGACAAACAGATGAGGTGAAGTTGCATGGCTTCACGGATGCAGATTGGGTAGGCAGCCCAACAGACAGAAAGAGCACATCAGGAGGGGTTTCAGTATCGGATCTACAGTTGTTTCTTAGTACAGCAGAAAACAAAGATCCGTGGCACTCAGTTCAACGGAAGCAGAATACATGGCAGCAAGTCAAGCTGCATGTGAGGCTATCTAGATGAGGAAGATCCTAGTCAGTTTGTTCGGTTCACATTTAGATCCTACAGTGATACATTGTGATAATCAGAGTTGCATTAAACTCTTGATTAATCTTGTGTTTCATGATAGATCTAAACATATTGATATCATGTATCATCATATCAGAGATTGTGTGCAGCGGAAGATCATGTTGCTTCAGTACATTCCTACGGAATATCGAGATGCATACATTCTAACGAAGGCACTCACCAGGAGAAAATTTGAATACCATAGAGGCAAGATTGGGGTGAAGGATAATCCCTATCTTGTTGAGACGGAGTGTTGAGATTAAACAAGATGATGAGCTTAGTGAAAATCAGTCACCTTCACTAAGTGGGCCCACGGGCTATTTTTAGGTGTAAGTCTATTTTTAGACATAGTGATCATATTTCAGAAGTTGCAATATGATATTTTTGGACGGTTGATCAAGTTGGAAAAATATATGGAATTCTATTTTTAGAATATTGGGCAAAGTCTATTTATAGATCGTCGATCTAAAAATAGAAGTGTCGATTATTATTAGCTCTTAATAATAATCTGACAATAAACATCAAATTATTCTCTTGTAGCACTTAATTTCAGTGTACAGATTTGTCAAATCATTGGGCTCAAGGAATTACGCAATTCCTAGGATTTACTGGTGGTTCATGCATGGAGGACTCAGTTAGAACTGAAGTGGAAAAGTTATGACAGAGTTGGAAGAGTATTTCATGGAGTTTTTATTCAGTTTAACTCAATTAATGGAGTTAAATTCGGTTGAGCTAGTTGTATCTAGTCTAACTGAATGATACACTAGTGAGAGTGGAGTGAATTAATTATTTAATTAATTCACAAATAATAACTCATTAATCAACTAAACAAATACAGCAGTTAACTATAGTGCATGTCAGTTCCAGTGGTGACCCAGCGAAGAGATAGGTGAAAGGGCAAGATGGACTATCCGTTTTGACTATAGTGATGAATTGATTGCACCACACACACATTGGAGTTGCCAATGAGGATCGCGCAGTGCAAGCAAGGTAGATTTGAATTCATTCAGGGGTCTTCTTCAGCAGGGAGTGCGTAGTGGAGGCAGGCTATGAGGTGGCAAGAAATTAGTGCATGGATTTGCAGATTTCTTCTGATTAGTGTGTGATGATTGATTATAATGAGAGCTTGATGTACTAAGCTTTGTATGAGATTGTTACATGATCTCCTTGATACATAATATAAGATAGTTGGGGTTTTTAGCTTTAGGCTTTCCCATTAAACAATTGTGTTATGTGCGATTTTTTTTATTGCTTCATGTGTTTGCAATTGAGTTTAAATTTCTGCAGAATATTAAGAGTGGAAGGATTATGTATTTAGCAAGAAGATAAATATTGTTAGATTAGGAGAATCTAGATATATACATGCATCTTGTATACAATTTCTACATTACTGTGGCATTCTCTTATTGTGGTGTTATTTGTAACCCTTTTTTAGCTTCCTCCTAGTCCTGTAACTCCTATTTTCTTGCCATTATTCGCTGCTACATCCTCTCTCTCTCTGGCGTGAGTGCATTAAAATTTGTGTTAGTCTATTTCTAATCTCCACATTTGTGCTCTGAATTAAATAATGCAACAGTAAAGAGACCCTATCTTCTCCTCGTGACAAACTTCATGCTCAGTCAAACTAGATTTTTGTGGATTAAAAGTATGAAAATGCTTGGTACGATAGTTTGAAGGCTGCATTGGTGGATGATATCTTCGGTGTGTTGATGGCATGCCAAGTTCAATGCATTGATGGCATGCATGAATCTCATTCCAATTGTGCTCATGGTCCTGTACGTGGGCATGGTTGTGATGAACGTTGTTTGATGCAGAATCCCATACGACTCCTACACTACGGCATATTCCAGGTTTCTCCACCACTTGAAAGTAGATCTGTTATTTTTTCCCCTTGAGCCATGCCTCTTGAAGTACTCTGTATCGGCATTTTTCGTTAAGGTTGAGGAGAGAACATGAACCTGTACCTGGTCTGCATTTATGGTGACATTCTCTATGAATTCCAGAGCTACGTTATGTCAGTCATTGGCACTATTACGCATATGAGCTTCTTGCATCGTTGGTTGCTCTAAAAAATAAGAGAGATTGTTGAGTGGTGATGGGTATGGGGGAGGATTCTTGGTCTTCTTCCTTTGAAACTCTCTGCCTAAGGAATTATCGCTTGCAGACCTCTTCAGATGACTGAAATAGACTTCTTCATCAATGAATTTGTGAACTGCCTCAATTGGGTTTTCTTCAAAATCCATGGTAGTTGAAAGGTATGTGTGAAAGGCACTACCCACGCCATTATCATAGTACCCAACATCAGATTCAGGCCTGTGATCAATCTTACTAACTGGAAAACTTTAAAATATTAAAATAATAGTGAAATTTATGTGTGGTTGCTCCAGTCCAGTCAGTATGAGAAGGTTGCATATGAAAATGTTCAGAGGCTGCTTCACTGGATTGATCCATTAATTAGTTTGATAAATAATCCGATAACTAAGCATTCTTCCCACTGGTATGTAAGCATGAGGGTTTATTTCTTGAGGATCCATGGCGATGATGAGTTTGACCCTTATGGGGCTTCAGTTGAGAGTAGTAGTGTAGAAACCACACAAGAAATATTTCAATTTATTTGTTCGAGTGAGGCTTCTTTGTGGTTCGAATTAAGTGACATAATTACAGTATATCATCTTCCATAAGTTCAAGACCTTTTATGTGCCTATGTGTTGTCCTTTGAAGCTGATACAACAAAGCCACATGAAAATTTACTACTATAAGCCTTCTATTAATTAACGTGACCCCTTATAAGGGTGCATAAGGTATAAGGGTGTATAAGTTTTTTTGAATTTCCTTCTTTTGCTAAGTTTTATTTTTTAAGGAAAATGGTTAAACTTGAAAGAATATTAGAGTTATTGAGGGCTCTCATCATATTCACTGCTGACAACACAATAAAAATCAATAAAACAACTATTGCTAAAATTAAAAAATGTTTACAAAATTCACAAGAAAAGATTGATTTTCTGCAACTAGAATCTTAGCTACAGCGAGATGAGATTCATCAAAAGAGTCATCATTCTGAACTTGTTTCTATTCTTAACACAGTCTCTCGTCAACATCAAGAATATAAAGTTGATATTAATTCAGATTCAGTGCCTAGTTCAAGAGAAAATTTGTATACAGATGTAGAAGCTCGCGCTTCACCTCCCAAGCCCATCATTAGACCTTAGGTAGAGTTTGTCCATAACAAGCATAGAACTGGTCTTGGATATGACAAGGATTTTTCCTTTCATATTCTGGACAACTCAAAGCTCATAAAATTTTAGAGTGTCAGATTTCTTTATGATAGTTCACCTTAAGTTGTTCCAGATCCTGCTCCTCTTCCACAGCAACAACAACAGATTGTAAAATGACAACACTGTGATCTAGTTGGCCATTTGAGAGATCATTGTTTCTATCTTCACCCATGCAAGCACTGTGATTGGCACACCCATTCTTCACATAGATTCTTCAGAAACAAGCCTCCTTTAAGAACAAAGATTCATCTTGGATGGATCGCTTCTTGGCAATAGGCATCAACAACCACGAAGATGTTTAATTCATATGCCAGAAATTATTCTAGAATATTGAAAAATCTTGCAGTTGAGTTTCCGCCATCATCTCACCTTGTACCTGACAGGGGGGTAAATGGTGGTCATCTACAAACTTCAAAGCCACTTCAAGCAAGCCTGAGCCAAAAATTTTCATTCCAGATTCAGAATTGTAGCCAGAGACACAGCAGTTCAAGTGAGCCTGGGCCACAATCTGTCATTCCAGATTCAAAGTTGTAGCCAGAGACACATATGCCCATGAGAATTCCTTTGTTTGGTTGTCAGCGTTAAACCATATATGTGAGTTTGATATTCTTCCTCTTCAAAGAATTCGGGACACTTCCTCTAGCAGAAGACTTCAGCTTCTTGCCAGTTTTTGTAGAGTTCCCGGAAATGCATCAAACATTCTAGAGTTGGTGGTCATCCTTAAACCATCGCAAGCTGTATACCTCCCTTCTTATAGTTTGAAGGTCTCCCTCTTCAAAATATGAGAACTTCCTATAGAAGAAGACCTCATCTTCTTTCCAGATCTGGAAGAGTTCCGGGAACTACACTAAGCGTTCCAGTGTTGGTGGTCATCCTTAAACCACCTCTTTATGCCAACATTTCAGAGAGCTCATTCATCCTAGTGCTACCATGCATACGTTACAGATTTGTATTGCAGCTCTCTTCTTGGACTCACACATACCCCTTCGGATTAAGGGGGGAATGTTGGACACCTAATCCTCTATGGGTAGGTGTAGAAGGCGAATGGACAAAAGGATTCCAAGGGACCACTTGGAATGTGAAACCAACGGTCACCTAATATACTATATATATGCATCTTTGTGAATAATAATGCATCTCATGCTTATCTTTATTATGTCTTATGTGTTTACCATGGCTGATTTCAACAATTATCAATTGTATATTATTGAGTGTATAGGTTTTACATTGGAGTAGGTGAGAAATTCCTCTAGGATTTTCCCAAGAAAATAGGATATTTCCTTATATTTTAGGAGCTAATTTCCTCAGGAATTACTCAAGGAAATAGGAGAAAGGTTGAGGCCTATTTTGGCTAAGTGTTGGTGAGAGCAGGTTAGAGAGCAAAAGATAAATATGGCAGTGCAGGTAGAGATTTAAGGAATTAAGTTTTTATTGTAATAGATCCATATTCTCATATGATTTAATAAAAACAGAGGAGGGGATTTTTTCCCAGTTGGGTTCTCGAGTAAAAAAAATATGTTCATTATGATTGAATGATTGCATGTTATTATGTGATTCTATTATATGTTTTCCTTTCTATAGATTGAGTTGAAAAAATTTGTGTCAATTTTTTCAGTTTAAATTCATTAGAAACTGCAAATTTCGAGTTATTTCTACATGGTATAATAGATATTGAAGACTACAGAGAAACTAGGTTACGAATCCTCTTTCAGAAAAATTTGATTTGTAGAGTTTTTGGTGCATATTTTCTTCAATGCAGGAACAATGTCTTTCAATGGATTAAGGCTTGAGTATGCTTTGGAGCGAACCTTGAATTTGTGTGTTTGGAAATACATGATGGAATTTGTAGGGTGATTTAATTGTATGTTAAATCCC
Source organism: Pinus albicaulis (assembly GCA_034641835.2). Taxonomy (NCBI): domain Eukaryota; kingdom Viridiplantae; phylum Streptophyta; class Pinopsida; order Pinales; family Pinaceae; genus Pinus; species Pinus albicaulis. Next base: position 1,668,218,016 of record CM076581.1, read on the forward strand.
TACCATTTTAATATTTCAACCCAGGGGTTTCGTAAACTTAGAAGCAAACCAAAATATATTGGACCCCAAATGAAACTATTGTATAAGGTTTTTTTTAGGATGGAAATAAAGAAAGGAAATTCATATTACAAGTATAACTAAAGAAAATTGCAAAAGAAATCACATGTAAGAAAACTGAATTAGATTCTAAGGCTGGAAGTTAGATTCTAAGGGTGGAATGAATGAATGCCATGGCCTTTCTAAAAACTTATAAGGCTAATCTTTAACAACTATAAGAAGAAAAATATGATAATCTAGAAGTCGGGTAAACCTAGAACAGCTATTGATTTAGTTATCAAGCAAGAAAACTATGAGAACTAGTAAGCAAGAAATTTAATGATAACTAAAGTGAAAATCTATTAGAAGAAAACTATGATAATATAGAAAACAGTAAACTAATATAGAAAGTAGTAAATAGCAACTAGTGATTTAGTTGTCAAGAAAGAAAACTAAGATAGCTAGTAAGAAAGTAGTTTAATGACAATGAAATCAAATCTAGGAAAGTAAATCACACTTATAGAAAGTAAATTACACATGCAGAAAATAAAGCACACTTGCATGCAAGGAAATAAAAGAAATCAAACAATGTTACAAATGTATGTGACAACCGATAAGCATTGGTTCTTGTGTAACAATACTTTTATTTTTTGTTGCATCAAAGTACATGAAAACATTCTTTTCAAGTCCTATAATAACTATCAATGAATTGATAATTTGCAAAGCATATAATATTTTGAAATCATGTAGGAATATACAGGGTAAGTTCCATAGATCAAGAACCAAATTTCACCGCTCACAAACAGGTCACAAATTAGTACACCAGTATAATCACATGGTTAAAACCCTCAAAGAGGGCAACAGTCCACACCCTGAGCCAACGCGGCCACTTCAGGGAAATTATTAATATAAAAAGAAAAGTTACATATTTTTCTCTCCTAAATGGTTACCGAAAAAATGACCCTCCATGCTCTTTAAATAGAGATCATGGACCAATCAGGTGTTAAGCCACAGATCAAGTGTCGTTGATACCGAGGTGAGAGATAACCGTCAGATCACTACAAATCGTGACCGTTAGATTATAAGTTACAAATGTACATTGTAAAGAAACACACTTTAACTAACTCTACACTAGACTAAGTTATTCTTAACTTTTTCCTATGTGTCAGAATATCCTAACATCCCCCCTTAAGAACAACTTGGGATAGGATTCAAGGACTTACAAAGGTGGCACAAAAGGAGCCTATTTCCTATGTGTTGAAATATCCTAACATCCCCCCTTAAGAAAAAATTGGGATAGGATTGAAGGATTTACAAAAGTGACACAATAGGAGAAGGAAGGAGGCATTAGAGAATATCCCCCCTTAATGACAACTTTCCTGAACTCCAAGCATGGATCAAGTGTCGTTAATACCGAGGTGAGAGATAACTGTCGGATTATAAGTTACAAATGTACATGGTAAAGAAACACACTTTACCTAACTCTACACTAGACTAAGTTATTCTTAACTATTTCCTATGTGTCAGAATATCCTAACAAATCATACTGCAACAATAGTTGATTGGGAAGAATATGTGAGTTGGAATGAAATGAAAATGTGTGATGATGTATGAAATGTGAATATGAATTGGTGTCCCTTTCCCCCAACTAAAGGTGTTTTTTAGTTTATGACAGTATGAGAAAGGGAGTGAGGAATTTTCCAAAATTACAATTTTAGCATTTTAATGAATTGCATGACTAAAAATTAGAAAACAACATGCGTTCACTTACCTTCAATGTGGATGAGTTGTGAATTATTGAAGAGTGTGGTTGTTGATGTTGGATCATGGAGTAAGTAAACAAAGTAATTTGATCTGCTTCTTTGTTCTCTTTGTGTTGATGACAAGATTGTGATCTTTATTTATGTTGTTACAAAATGATTCATGTTGCAAACTAGTGAAATGATGTAGTCTCCAATCGTTACAAAACTCAATTGTACAATTCTAGTCATGCGAATAAATGTGTTGATGTCGAGAATGAAAAGAAGTCATTGGATTACCGGTCATTAATGAATTTCGTTAAAAAATGCGAGGTAAACTCACCATTAATGTCAATGAGTGCCAAGGTACCTATGTACATATTGCGAAGGGCGAATAGATGAGTTGATGTCGAGCCACTTGCAAGATCCAATGATCAAGGGACGTTAATGTATTCCCATGATTGTCAGCGAGAGAACTTGTCATTAAGGCATACAAGCCTCAAGGTACTTGAAAGATAACTCTAGCATTGAACCTATATAATGTGTTGATGTCGATAGGCCAAGACTTGTTAGAAGGGAGGCCTTAATGAGTCCTCCATCATCTAACACGAGCATAAAACAATAATTTTGAAGGAATATGGATGAAAATTTTTGCAGTGGATCAAGGTTTATTTGAAAAAATGAAAAGGAAATGGAATGAATCATTTTTGTAGGGGATCTTAATGTTTTTATTGTTGGGTTATAGGTTAGTGAAAGTGAGGCAGGAAAATGACTGTGAAGGAAAATGAGATGAAGATTTTATTGACTGAATAAGTAGGAATGCAATGGTAAGACTAGTATTTGAGAGGTTTTCAAATAGTGTGATGGATCTAATTTAGAATTATTTATCCAAAATCATGTGCTCATCCTTTGGATATTTCATATTTGATGTTTCCCTGATCATATTCTTAAGAAATGTGGTCTTTGAGAGACACTGTTTGCTTATGGTCATCTGTTTGTCTTCCTGGAACCTGCAAAAACTTAGAACTTTTTTCTGACATGAAATGTAAGATTATCAAAAGAGAGAGGTTATCAATATATCTATTTATGACATTCAAAAAAAAAAATGAGAATTACTACTAATAAAACAAATTCATGAAATAAAACCAAATGAATTTTTACCTGTTTCGAAACAAGTGCCTTGGTTTACCTGTCATGTCTTGTTAGAAATTCATTCATTCTTTTGTTATTTCAAATATTGATTAATACTCTCTCCTCCTCTATATTTCATCGATAGATTCCAATGACGTTTGAATCACTTCAAACAGACGTCGTATGAGAAATCTATTGCCATTTGAAGTTTTAGCAAAACAGTGAAATTGGGGTGTATGGGTGCCACATGGCAGCACTAGGGAATGCCACGTGGAAGCACTAGAAGGTGCTACATGGCATATGTGTTGTTGTGGATGCTGACTTGGCAAAGTGAAGTGGACTATTGACTAGACAAGGGGATGTGGCAGACAACTAGGCAATGATTGTGCAATATTGGCTAATGGTATGTTACCACGTGGACCAATCGAATGTCGACATGTGGCAGCAAAACCCCAACAAACAAAATTCAAGATTTTGGGAGAAGATTCAAAGTGTCTATCTGCTCTAGGGAACTTGTCAATTAATTTCATGACACCAAAATATTTTATTTTTATTTTAACTCATCCTCTTACCAAAAAAATGGATCTCACAACCAATTTTTTTTCTATAAAAATGTTGAAAATGCGACAAGATGATGGAGCTTAGTGAAATGAAGTCGCCTTCACTAAGTGGGCCCGCAGGCTATTTTTGGCGCAAAGTCTATTTTTAGACTATGTCTATTTTTAGACATATGGAGCATGGTCGAGGGGTTTCAGTATGTTATTCTTGGAGTATTGGTCATCATGGTAAAAATAGATGGACCTCTATTTTTTGACCTATAGGTCGAAGTCTATATTTAGACTGCCTATCCTAAAAATAGGGAAGTCAAATATTATTTACCCTTAATAATATTTGGACTATAAACTTCAGTTTACTCTCTTGGAGCACTTCAATTCGAGCCTTGGAAGTGGCTCATGCATCTGACAGAGGAATTACGCTATTCCCAAGGGTTTGGTGAGCACATGCATGGTTGACTTCAGTTAGGACTTCAGTGGCAGAAGTTTGGTGGAGTTAATGAGACGGCTAGTGGAGTTGTGTTCGGTTTAATTTAGTTGAACTGGTTGAGATTAGTTTAACTAGCTAATCAACTAGTTATGAGTGGAGTGAATTAAATATTATTAAATTCATTAATTAGTAACTCATTATTCAACTCAAGAACACATCAGTTCACTACAGTGCATGATCAGTTCAGTGGAGACCAGTGAAAGAGGTAGATGAAAGGGTGGAGTTAGCTATCAGTGGCGACATCAGTTGTGCATGATATTTGCACCACACTTGGAGGAATTGCCCATGATGATTGCGTTGTCAAGCCAAGGAGATTTGAACCTTGGATCTCTATTTAGACAGGCCATGATTGCGCAATAGAGGCAAGGCAATTGGTGGTGAGTTTTGAACCAGTAACCTGTTCAAAACCAAGCTAGTTTGTGTGTAACTTCATGAGATAGTACTGAGTACTTGTGAGGAGTATTGTACTGATTTTTGTTACATGATTTCTCCATTATAATATACACAATAGCTGCGGGGTTTTCAGCTATAAGCTTTCCCCATACATACTGTGTTAATGTGTATGATGATTTGATGTGTTATCGCTTGATTTTATTTTCCGCATGTTTGATGATCTGAGTGGAAGAGATTATGTGTTGCATATGAATTCGAATTGTATGTGATCGGGATAGTCTCGGTGGGTAATTAATTATTATTCAGCAAATTTCTATAAAAATTGTGAAAATATTGATGCCAAAACTTAAATTATTTGTTTTATTTTATTTCTTTTGTTGCAAGTTGAAAGCATGGAGAAAATTTTCTAAATTCTCTCTCTGAAAATTCTGGACTGATTTATTTTCTTTGAGGAAGAATTTTTTGACTAATTTATTTTCTTTGAGGAAGAATTTTTATTTAATCCGGTCGTCACAAAAATTTCTGAGAAAATAACTGATTTAAATCAGCGATATCTCCCTCATCCAGACTCCGATTCGACTGATTTTTTTTTTTTTTTGGGTTATTTTTTGCAAATAATTCACATATCAAATTTTTGTTTGCAAAATTTTCATATTTGATCTACAAACGCGCCACACACAAATTATAAACAAATATATTTAACAATTAGAGATCAATTTTTTTTAAATTTTAGAATCAATGGTAAATTTAGATCTCTTAGTCATTTTTATTGAAAATTTTTAAAAATAACTTGGTTCAATATTCTTTTATGATCTTCCAGATCGCAGGGAGTGCAAGAAGAGACCATACTCGAGTTTATTAATCATTTTTTTCTTAAATTTAAATTCAGAAAATAAAATGAAAAAAATCAATCTCACTTGAAATTATTGCTCTTTAATCTTCTTTTGTGCTCCTTTCTCACAATAGTTTATTTTATTGCAATATTCCTACCAAGGGCTAGTAAATAGGTGGCTCCTACTGCACCACAAAATTGCAAATTTATCCTAAAAATCACAAAAACTTGTTTTTATTTCTTAGTCCTGTTTTACTAAAGAAATGAAATATTCTCATAAGTATAAGAGAATTTCCATTGCATCCATTTGTGTAACAAAATCATGAGTAAACTAATATCCAAGTTTGAAAAATAAACCCTAGTGAATTCTTGGACATGATTATGAAGATCTGATGTTAAAAATTGTAGCTTAATGACTAGTTGAGACCAAATTTGAATGTGATCTTTAAGTTTTTCTTCTTCTTCAACTGTCATAGCATAAAACTCTTCAGATCTTGTTTTTGCAATTGGATTTATTATTACTATTATTATTATTTTTTAATAAATTTAATGATTGGGGATTTTTTATTTGTGGATGTTTTATCTTATTTCTATGTTTTCTATATGCAAATGCAAAATAAACTTAAATGAAAATACCTTAATGCAGTTAATCTTAAATGAAAATGACCCTAAATGAAAAATTCTTCCTAAACAATCCTCCTAACGTAGTTACATCTAAGTTTGCTTCCCCGGAAATAGCGCCAAAAATGTAGGGTGATTTAATTGTATGTTAAATCCTTGTCATTTTAATATGTCAACCTGGGGTTTTATAAACTTAGAAGAGAACCAAAATATATGGGACCTCAGATGAAATTTTTGTAGAAGGTTTGTTTAGGATGGAAAGAAAGAAAGGAAATGCATGTTACAAGTATAACTAAAGAAAACTGCAAAAGAAATCACATGTAAGAAAACTGAATTAGATTCTAAGGGTGGAAGTTAGATTCTAAGGGTGGAATGAATGAATGCCATGGACTTTGTAAAAACTTATAAACTAATATTTGAAAAACTATAAGAAGCAAACTATGATAATATATAAAGAGGGTAAACCTAGAACAACTATTGATTTAGTTATCAAGCAAGAAAACTATGAGAACTAGTAAGCAAGAAATTTAATGATAACTAAAGTGAAAATCTATTAGAAGCAAATGATGCTAATATAGAAAGTAGTAAACTAATCTAGAAAGTAGTAAATAGATACCAGTGATTTAGTTGTCAAGCAAGCAAGCTAAGATAGCTAGTAAGCAAGTAGTTTAATGACAATCAAATCAAATCTAGGAAATGAAATCACACTCACAGAAAGTAAATCACACTTGTAGAAAGTAAATCACACTCGCAGAAAATAAAGCACACTTGCATGCAAGGAAATAAAAGAAATCAAACTATGTTACAGATGTATGCGAATTGTGGTTGATCGGGATCCGTCCATTCCTCAATGAGCACACATGAACAACTGTCATATGTTAAGAATCAAACAACACTCATAACTCATGATTTGGAGAAAATGATATTACTCATGCTGAATGAACAATCATAAATCTGATGCTAATGAATAATTGAAAACTTGTTATCTTCCTTTGAAGGATTCTCCTCCTATTTATACATAAATTAGGGATATCTTCTCAATAAATGTAAATCCCTTAAATATCTACTAGATCCATACTTGTCTCAACTGATCCCTAAATACTAGATACAAATCCCATGACACGTAAAGATCTCCATGATATTTCTCCTTGGAATATGGTCCACCTCTTGAGTTGAAATTCGAATTTGTGCTTGGGAAACCAAGTAATACGCTTCTAGAACCTCCAAATAAGCGTACACCTGTCACAAAACTCATCACACATATATATGTATATGAAATTATGTTAATTTCCTAGTTTTCAATCATAAATTCACTTAAAAATACATAAAATAAATAACTTTGGAAAATTATTATTCTAAACCGTATGACCATGAAGATGGGTACTTGATGTAGGGTTTTAGGCTAGATTGTTATGAAATGCGGGCTAAATGGTTGTGAAATGATGGAAATATGGATGAAGATGGAAGACAATTTTGAGACTCCACAGAAGTTGTCCTAGATTACCATGGAGTATTAGAGTACACAAAAAATGATATTCCAAAACCATTAGATTCTGATGCACAAGCACTTTCTCAGTGGAAGAAAGACACAAAAAAATCCAGGAGGATTATTTTGGAGGGTGTTAGAGATCTTGTGGTTTCGATCTTGCATGGAAAGGAGACTCCATTTGTAATGTGGAAAACTCTCACATATATATTCCAATGCAATAGTGATTCCATGAAATATGCATTGACATATAAGCTCAATAACATTCTAATGGGAAAAAATGGAATTGTTGTTCAATACCTATCCAAACTCACTCAGGTTCAAGATGAAGTTGGAGGATTTGGATAAAATGTGCCATCATCTAAACTTGTGAGATTATCACTCCTTGGCCTTCCAAAATCCTGGCACAACTATCAGAATCCAATTAATGGAAGAGATAAGATACCATATTGGGAGAGACTTTGGTACTATTTGGTGTAGGAGGATATTAGAAGAAACACTAGAGATGGTTTCATATCCAAAAATAATGAGGAAGAAAACTTTTCTTTAGAAGGAAAAGGAAATAATTCCAGGGGCAAGAAGGCCCAAGGCAAGGCATAATCTAGCCAAAACCATGGCAAGAGGAAAGACCTCAGTAAAATTAAATGTTTTCACTTCCATGAGTATGGAAACTATGCAACCAAGTGTCCACACAAGAAATTCAGTAAGAATCATGCAGGAGCAGCAAGAGGTGATGCTCTCACATAATAATTCGAGTTGGATTTCACCCTCATTGTATGCATGGAAAGTACTGTATGAGGCAGTGTATGGTATTTAGATTCCGGTACTTCATTTCAAATGACTGGAAGTAAGGAATTATTCAGCAACCTAGAGGACAAGGAGCTACAACTACATATAGAACTTGGAGATGAAAGGAGGTATAGTACCAAAGGGATTGGCATTGTCACCTTTAAGAGGTAGTCAGGATCTCATCTTCACCTAAATAATGTAATGTATATGCCTGGTCTAAAGAAAAATTTATTTTTTGTAGTTGTACTTGAATACCATGGATATGATAAGTTTTTTAGTAAAGGGAAATCTTATCTTAAGCATGTTTCTACTGGACATGTAATAAATATTGGTGTTTGGAATAAAAATATCTACAAGCTAGAGGTGGATGCATGCGCTGCATTGAGTAGTAAAGAAAAAAACGTTCAGGGTCGAGATGTTGGAGAGATCTGGAATAGGTGCATGGGACACATGCACCATGGATCTTTGAAAATAACGCAATAGATCACCACTACAATTCCAAAATACACCCTTCATCAACATGATGTTTGCAAGGGATGCATTCTTGGAAAATATGTTAAATCCTCCTTCCAGGGTCAAGATAGCAGAGTTGGAGCCATCTTGGAGTGAGTTCACTCAGATGTGTGTGGACCAGTTTCTACAGTCTCAATTGTAAAGCACAAGTATTATGTGATCTTTGTAGATGATTTTTCCCACAAATGTTGGATCTATTTTATGAAGAATAAATATGAGGTTTACTCAAAGTTTATTGAATTCAAAGCCTTAGTTGAAAATGAAACTTGACAGAAAATTAAATCCTTGAGAAATGATAATGGAGGAGATTATGTTATTAATTCCTTCAAATAATTATGTACCAAGAGGATATTAGAAGGGATTTGACTACACCTCACAACCCACAAAAAAATGGGGTGGTAGAGAGGGAAAGTAGAAACATTGTAGGGGTTGCAAGAGAAATGTTGCATGATCAATGACCACCACTTTACCTATGGGTAGAAGCATGTAATACAATTGTTTATTTACATAACAGGAGCCCTCAAAATATTCTTGGAATGATCACACCTAAAGAGGCTTTCATTGGGAGGAATCCATATGTCTCCCACTTTAGCATTTTTGGATCCATGGTCTATTTTCATGTTTCCAAAGATAGCAGTAAAAATTTGGAGCCTGCTGCAAAGAGGGGAATTTTTGTAGGATACGTAGAGACACCTCAAATTTACCGGGTGTATATTCCTTCACTCAGGATGACTGCGATGAGAAAAGATATCATATTTGATGAGGAGGAGGACATGAGAATCTCTCTAGAGCGAGAGGTCATAATTCCACCAGAGGAGGAGATTTTAGCTCCGAAGGAGGATCTCCATACAGATCCACAAGATTTTGTGGAGTAGCCACATTTGGGGGAGTAGAGTGGAGGCACCCACTCACACATAGCCTTCCAGAGTAGGGAGGAAGAGAATCAGGGAGGTAGACAGATTGATGCAGGATGCTCAGAAGCATGTTGGAGCTCCTAGATCCTTGCGTAGATAGAGGATATTACCAGACAAATATACTAGATATATGGAACTTATAACAGAAATAATTGATTCTTAGCCTTCTTCATTTAAGGAGGTAGTTTCCCAGAAGTTGTGGGTAGATGCCATGGTGGAGGAGTATGACTCCATCATGAAGAATGATGCTTGAGAGGTTGTACTTCAACCTGAGGGAAAATTTATTATTGGCTCCAAGTCGGTGTATAAGGTAAAACATACAGCTGATAGTAGTGTTGAGAAGTACAAGGCTAGATTTGCGGCCAAATTCTTCTCACGAGTGGAGGGAGTTTATAATGAGGATACTTTTTCCCCTATCGAAAGATATTCTTCTATCAATACCATACTAGCATTGACAACATAGTTTGGGTGTAAAATCCACCAAATGGATGTTAAGACTTCATTCCTCAATGGAGTGGTTGAGGAAGATATCTACATTGAGTAGCCTAAGGTATTTTGAGACATTTGACAGGATACACATGTGTGTAGACTCAGGGGAGCCCTTTATGGTCTCAATAAGGCACCTCGTGCTTGGTGCACTCGCATAGATTCCTATCGCAATGGATTGGGATTCACTAAGAGTGAAGCAGATGCCAATCTCTACTACATTTTAGCAGATGATAGTCTGCTAATATTAGTCCTGTATGTATATGATTTGATACTGACAGGAGATGATATTTTGATCCAGACTTGCAAGGAGGCCCTTGAAAAATAGTTTTAGATGAAGGATTTGGGCTTGATGCACTACTTAATTGGTTTGGAGGTGTGGCAGGAAGATGAAGACCTATTTGTTGGTCAGTGGAAGTACACCTATAAATCCTTTAGAGATTCAATATGCATGATTTCAAGCCCGTGGAAACTCCTCTAGCTACTAATCGAAGGAAAGAGGATGTTTCTATAGGATATGAAGTAGATGGAACTATTTATAGATAGCTGGTAGGGTCCTTGATGTACTTGGTGAATACAAGGACCAATATTTGTTTTGCAGTCAATCAACTTATTCAGTTTATGATGGAGCCTATGAAGCTTCACTGGAAATCAACAAAACATGTTCTCAGATACCTCATAGGCATAGTATATTCTGGTTTATGGTACAGGAGGATTGATGGAGTGAATATACAAGGTGTCACAATTGTAGATTGGGTAGGGAGTCTTTTATAACTTAGAAAAAACCCTGAATGTAGAAGGAAAAACTAAGGTAACCTCTAACCTATTTATATCTAAAGGTGACCCTTCAATCTGGAGATGGGTCTCTCCTTAAAACTATACCACTCATTGCCACTCAACAGTAGTTAATTTAGCTCATTGGTTGGATTTAGTTGGTAACAAATGAAATTTGTTTGGAAGGAAGAGGATAGGGACCATTTCGCATGGATTATTTGACATAAAATTTCTATCTACATGTTATTTGAACAAATTTAACAAAGGCAAGATAGATTTAGGTTTCTTAGACAAATCACCATCAAGTTATGATAGAAGATAGTAGGGAGTAAACATAAAAAATAGAGCAACCATATGATTTTTCTAAGTGACATTTAAGTTGAAAAACATATGAGTAGTTTGGAAAATGTAAATCTGACCTTTGAGAAATAATTTGAATTTAATCACTTATTTCCAAATATAGAAGACTTATGGATCAGAGTCATGGCTTAGAAGAAAAAATATACACTAGAAACAGTGATAGGAAACTTATTACACATGAACCTCTGCAAATTGTAGAAGTAACAGTTCACAAAAAATTCTATTAATATCAAAGGTATACACAATACACACGGTTTCTGCAAAAATTTACAACCCTTGCTTATTACAAAATCACAGTCTTTATTGAGTACATACAAAACTATATCCAAGATTTTAGAAAAAACTTAATGACAAAGTCTTAAAATAACTGAAAAAATATCTAATTTAACCAAATAAATTATATTATTCCATCATAAAACAAAATAATAATATTTTGTATCTACAAATTATGTTGTTGCTATAAACCTGGCTGAAAATAAGGATCAAACTGATGACTAATATCTTGCCCAGATTTTCTGAGATCCCTAACTCATCATCATGTGTATTATGGTAATATTTCCCTTGAAATATGGATTTGATCCACCAAAAAAGGAATATGGTACTCTAATCCTTCCTTCGGGTTGCATCTGCTGCAAATTGCTTCTTCATTGCCTCCAAAAATAGTTTTCTCCCAACGCTGACATATTCACTGGCACCTCTTCAAATCAGGAGAAAAATTGGGATCATTGATGGGCTAGCTATCATTGCTTCATAAAAACAGCAGAAAATTCGGGTTGTCAATCCGACTGTCAACGCTCATCAAAATTGGAGCAAGAAAACTGCTGACAGACTAATTGTTAGTGCACAATAAGAATTCCCTTGAAAATTGCTGGAAAAACAAAAATTTGCTCTCAAGATGATTAGTTGAGTCTGCTAGCTACCTCTAATAAGTTATCAACCTTACATTTTCTCCCTTTCCTAGTTTTCTTTGCCTCCTTAGCAAGCTTCTTATCTTGACACCTAGACCTCATAGAACTTGTAGTTTTTCTCTGTTTATAATTAAATATTTTTGAGGTGTATCATCTACCTCAATGACCTAAATTTCTAGCTTAGATTTTTGTTTAAGCTTATTTTAAACCTTAGCTTGTTCATAGGTCTTGTATGTGGCCTTTTTCCTCCATAAATCTCAGCTAAAGTAGGATCCCTATCATTTTTTTCTTTCATTGTCTCAAGTTTAGTAGCTTCAACCTCTTCTTTCTCAACTATTTTAGTATTTTTAGCTTCTACAGGTGAGGGTGTATGGGGAGGGGACAATTTCTTATTTTATATAAGTCTCCCACTCCTTCTCATATAAACCCTTTCTAATTTAGGAACTAGAGGGGTGGGTTCATTCATCATATCTCTCTTTTGGCTTCTGTTTTGGATAGATGAAGTAACATGTGCTATGTTTTGGGGTCTTTCAACCATTTTACTTCTCTTTTTGTTTCTACTAGTGGTTTTGTATTCTAGTAAGAGGGATTCTAAAAAACTCCCCCAAAATAGAAAGTCATCCCACGTTTTGTAGATTTTTCTTAAATTATTTTCAAATAAAAATTTAATCAAGAATTTATGATAAATAAAGTTGGAGGAAACATCTGGTTATTCCCTAACCCTTGCAGACATTTTCTTAACACTCATCAACAAAAAGAAAGGAGCATTCATCCTCACTTGTCCTGCAATGTGAGCAAGGAAGCGGAAATTATATAAATTGACTCTGTTGAAGCATCCCTCACAAGTGAAATATGACTATGTAATCCTCAGGAGAAGGTTTCATTCATCCTTCAACCAAGTTATATGTATCTCTGAATTATAGGGCCTATCCTTGTATTCTTCCTTCAATAAAAATGGCACATCAATTCCAGCAAAAATGTGGCTTTTAAACCATCGTTCTCCATCCACATGGAGGTTTGTAGCCTCGAAAACCACCTCTTTTGTGACAGGAAAATAAATCCCTTCGAAAATAACCCCCTGGTCGTCAAATCCTTTATGGAAATCCATAGCAAACCCTTCATGGTAACCTATACATCGGAAGAAAAAATCCTCCCATCCAACATCCTGAAATCACTCTTGAAATTTTGGATATGCCTCAAGAAGCTTGGGTCCTTTGGGTTCACCTCTGTGCAACTTTATGCTCTTCCCCATAACGTTCACCATCTGTAATGAATGCAACGAAATTGGGAGTGGTATTCGATCAAAAATCATGGATTACCCCTGCATAATAAAATTACTTCCATTGTCCATAACACATGAGATTAAATTGTGACAATCAATCCATCACACAATAAAATGATTATTTACAATACTCGTTTACCATGAATATTTGTTGGGCATGGCCCAACTTGGTCCATTTTGGGTCAAAAGACTCTGCAACTCAAGGAGCAGAGTGTGCGATTCAATGAAGATAAATTAACCATGTGGAGTTTAGGGGCTTTGGGGTGGGTCAAATCCCCTCTTTTTGTAAAGGGATCTAGTTTATTTTGTTGGTTTTGAGTCCACCCATGGTATGTGGACCATGGTTTTTGTATGATGTAAAGGCTATATAAACAAATGAAATATTGATTCTAAGTAGTATTCAAGAAGAATTGTACTTATGATGAGCACAAATTGTTGAATATTTTTCTTTTTGTGTTTTGGGCCAAGGGAAGCCTCCGCAGATGTGTTCGTGGAGGCCTTCAAGAGTCTGCAACTTTGTGTGCATACCACCTGTAGCTATGTGTGTATTTTAGAGTAATAATATGTATTGGAGAGACTTATCCTAATAAAAGAAGAAGAGTTTGAAGACATATTTGTGTGTATGCATTGTATTTTCATATTATCAGTGATTGTGAAGTTATTTATATGCTTTATCTATATTTTAATGATGAATGCATAGTGTGCATAAGTATTGGTAGATGAATGAAGTATAGTATGTTAGAGTACATAAATGCATATATGTAGTTCCAAATAAGCATAAGTAGAATTTTAGCAGTAGATCCATGTCATATTGTCCCTCTGGGTACAGAAACCTGGTTTTGACATCCCCCAATAATGCCTCAGGTGAGATTGTGATCTGCATTGCAGGTCATTGCCGAAAGGGCTGGTAATAAAAGGTTTTGTTGGTGCGCAGCTAACCCTGAACCTAGGTCGATACCCCTTTGAGCCAACAAATTTTTCTGTTGTTGGGACCGTGATCTCATTGAGAGATATGTGGATGTGGCATCTGACCAAGAATAAAATGAAATACTGGGTAGAACTGAAATAATGGAATTCGCAATTCAAAAAAATAGAAATCCACAAATAACGACTGAAGCTTAGTTGCAGAGGTATATTTTCACTGAAAAACAAAATATTTTCTTCACGACTCTTACTAATGAACTACACAAATGGTTATAAATGTTGACTAAGAACAAGACATGTCTTAAGAACAATGAGCCTACTGCATGGAGCCTTTAATTGTTACAGCGACTCAAGGAGACCCATAACAAAATATCAAGATTTGTTGATTTATAGATCGACAGTATCCTAGGAGGATTTATTATTGAATTCACAGTAGACACATTTATATCTTACAATGAATCTCAGTGAATATTCTTCAATGGTTCGTGATCTACTGATGTTGAGCCCAGGGTGATCGCTGAAGGGAGGTCGGGCGAAACAGAAGGGAAAGTCCTCAATCAATCTTTCAATTAGGAAAGCAAACTCTACATCATTCCATCAGACTCTGCTAACTCAATTAATCAAATGAGACACATCCTTGGAATGTAGTAAATAGAAATTCTGGTAGGCCAGACTTAGCTAGAGGGGTATTCCACCGTGGATCTCAAAGATGATGATAAGTAGAAAATCGTGGCCGAAGGCTCCATTATCTCAGCATCGGGAGGGGGAATGTCAATGGGAGCAGGCGTGACCTCTGGTTCTGCCGAAGAAAAACTTGCAAATAAGGGAGAGGTGGAATCATTGCGCTTGGGCTCGAAGCATATCACTTCTAAAGAGGCAAGGTAGTCATCGAGGCAGGGACATAGGTGGGTATAATGGCCATGGAAATCACACAAATCACAAGGATGATTTGTGTGCAAAGACTTGAGTTTTGGGACTGAATCGAGTAAATTGACATAGACCTATGCGATATCAGACTCTGGAAACGCTTCGTTGACCATGGGCTTGAGATGAGAAGATTCAGGACAGGTATGTGTGGCATGACCGACAACATTACACAAAGCACACCAGGTGGTATGCTTTGGAGGCTAAGGAGGAGTAGGGGTTTTTTGGGAAGCCTTGTATTTAGGTGCCTTCTTGCGGGCTTTTCCCCCCTCACCTGAAGCTTTCGCAATAGGATTAGGTTCATGTTGAGGTGGTTAAGGCACAGAAGCAAAGGGAGGGGTCATGGCGACCATTTAGACCGGGGTCAAAGCATTATAAGGTTTGGGGCTGACCAAGCAGGATAGTGGTTGGGGGATCAATGTACCAAATGAGGATCCCCAGGTTCATGTTAGGAAGAGACAAGGTAGCCATAACAGGCACCAAAAATACTCCAGGAGGGGGATCTAGAAACAGTATCTGACTGGAGGGGTAATGGCTAGGCGGGACGGCTCCAAGATGGTTAAGGCCAAGGGGAACCGTTAGGCTCATGGACACCAGCTATGGATGAGGGGCCTTGAGGAGGGGGTCCTGAAGGCTAAGTCGAGGTGCTAGGAGCAAGTTGTGAAGGCTAAGGCTGCTGACTAGTAAAAATGGTCTGCTTGAGGTTGGACCGAGATGATTGCATCATGCAAACATTCGACGAGCTAGGGATAGAGATATAAGGAGGGAGACCAGGGAATGAACCACAAAAAGAGGAATTTCATAGACTCTGGGTGAGACACTAGTCGGAGGTTCGACTATTTGTTTATTGGCCACCGAAGATATGATGGAATCAGGGGAGGTCTGAGACTTCGGTTTGTAATATTTCAACTGGTCGATGGTGACAATCTTTCCATTGTGAGGAAAGCACATCTTACAGTAAACCGTAGATGCGACATCAGACATTGCATAAGTGTAGCTACGACCCAATAGAATGGTGTAGTCTAAGGGGGCATCAATGACTTCTACGTCAACATAAATAGTCTTGCCCACAAGAGTAATAGGATAGTTTCGGAACATGCTAAGAGGCTGGGAAGAGTGATCTTCCAACGCTTGGAGGTTGATAGTGGAAGGGGCTAACTCAGGAGATCTGATTTTCTTCCAAATCGAAGAGGACATCACACAGGTGGATGCCCCCTCACCAATGATACAATGAGAGACATTGGCATTCCAGACCTTGATATGGATTTTTAAGGTGACGGAAGCAAGAAGAGGGGGATGTTCTAACTGGTCAACATTGAAGACAAGTCATCTATTATACTATAGGAGTGAGAAGCTTTACCAAAAGTAGTGTTTTGACATAATGGTCCCTTGGGGATCTTGGTATGAACCTCTACCTTAGGCTGAAGGATCAGTAAAGGACCATTGGGTGTCGAAAGAGGCTCTGTGGGACTTGAAGAAGGGGGCTCGGTAGCAGACGTAGCAGGGGGCTTGTTGTACTTACAGGACCAAGTATGAAGGTTGAGGTCAATGGTAATGGGTTGGTTAGAGTTCATCATGAGGATCTGGTAATCAGATGGGGGAGGTTGAGTGGCCGCTTGACTTTCAGGGGATTGGGTAGCCACATATCCTTGCTGGGGAAAGGATTGGTAAACACAGCCGGTTGGATAGGGGCAATATTGGGAGGAACAGAAGGGGAGGCTTGCTGTCTTCAGGATGTTGCTTGAGCTTCCCATATTTGATGCATCTGAGGTAAAAGAGGATAATCATGGGTGTAGTGACCATAGACACCACAACAATAACAAGGTTTATTCGTGCGAATGGGCCTATCCTACTTGGTTTGAGTTCCATGTTGTTGGGTTGCAATGTTAGGTGCATTCCCTTACGTATTGTTTCCTGGATTACCTGGGGAAAATTGGTTTTGGTTGTATTTCCTCTTATTTTTGGAATTAGGAGGATTAGTCGCACCCTGTTGTGCATACACCTGGCCCTGAGGGGGTGGTGGTTGTTGTTGCGGGGGTTGAGAAGGCAAGGGAGGATGAGATGCTAACGCTGGAGGATCTAGAGCATCAGGCTGCAAATATAGAAAATAAGGAGGTTAGGTAACATTTGGGTAAACAGGTTGGGCAAAAGGAGGAGGCATGACGTATCCTGGATACACGCTACCGAGAAGGGGGAAAGTGTTGGAGGAGTTGGCCCCTCCCTGAGGGAAACGATAACCCATGGGAGGATGAGTGTATGGATGAGAAAGGGCTCCAACGATACCGGTGGTGACATGGGATGCCCCTGGTGAATTAGCACCACCGGGTCTAGGGAGATCAGGTAAGATGATATAAACATAACCAGACTGTGTTTAGATCACGTCATACTTCAACGCAATCTAGAGGGAGGCTCCTCAATCTGAGGGAAGTGAGATGTGACATATTTTCCAATAGTAGGAAAAAGGGATCTGAGAAACCAATCCATGTAGACATGGTCTTCGAAGGTAGGGACTTGACATAGGCTCTTTCTTCTCCGCCATTCTTGGACATGATCAGATAGGCGGGTCGCAGACGATTGACGGAAAGAGGTCAAGAGTTCGGTACCATTGTCATAGCGAAGGGGAAGCTAGAAGTAAGACAAAAAATCCCTAGAAAGGATCGAAAAAGTAGTATGAGAGGAGGGGGCCTAGTCAACATACCACTTGGAAGCTTCTCCAATAAGCGTACGCTGGAAAAACCGAAGATGGACGCAGTCATTGGTGATGGAGTTAGACAAACACCACATGTGGAAAGAACAAACATGGTTGGTAGGATCCTCTCCAACAATACCTTCAAACTTGGGGATGTCTAAAGGGAGCTTGGTTGGCAAAGCAGGCCAACCAGGATCATGGTGTATGGGGTCGTTAGTCAACTGGATAAAATTGGGAAGACTGAGGCCTGCCATATGAGGGAGCAACGGAGCAGTCGAGATAGTTCTTGTTGTGGCATTGCTAGTAGCATTCCCGACATTAGGGCCAGGGCTACCACCAGCATTAAGTCCTGAACCAGATATGGTGAAGGTGATAGGAGGAGAGCCAGGGATAGAACTAGAAGGGGAACCCAATGAAGCAGAAGGAGAGTCAGAATGGGGACTCGGTGGAGGACGAACTCGAACCATACGCAGAGGAGTAAGTCTTCCTAATGGAAACTGAGGATGAAGGCCTTGGAGTCTTCAGGATAAACACCTTAGGGGCGCAATGATGGAAAAAAGATACGGATCACAAAAGGAAGAGATACCAACAAGGGAAAGGAGGTGCAGGATCAAATGATTACAATGTTGAAACAAGGGCAGGGAGGTGCAGGATCAATACATTACAATGTTTTAGTCTTGGCCTGGCGGTGTAAACCAGACGCTCTTCACTTAGGGTGTGTGTGTATGTGATAAGTGTGTTAATTTTGATTAATCCCAGACGTGTGTAGAGAAAAAAGAAAAAAAATGTTGTATAACTGTAAATAAATTTAAAAATGGCAATAAAGGAAACTGAATACGGCAAAAAATAAACAACTAAAGATGCATCAATTTAAACCCAAGGGGGAGGGCTTCCCAACAACTAGTCTATGGGTGGGCGAAATATAGTCAAAACACACAAAATGGCCAATGGGTCTAAATTCGCAAGGGACAGGGATCTAAAGGTCAGATCTGTTGGAAATAGGTGCAGAAAACAACAAAAAACCAGAGGGAAAAGTGCTGCAAAAAAGGTGGTGAAAGGCTACAACCTGAAGGGAAACGGAGGGGACCCTAAAGGAGGACCAAACAAAACTGAAAAGAGGTGTTTTGTATGGATGAATAACCTATCTCGAATGGATCTAAAATAATAGGTTCAAATCTGAAAAAATCGTTGAACACACTAAAATCTTAGAAGACCTACTTCAGCTAAACTCCTCCTAAAAAGGTGGAAGCGTACTAAAGCCCTAAGGGGCTTGGTTCCTACTTCAACGAGTAAAACTAAGCAAGTACAGGTCTAAGATGGGTGGAGAGGGAGGTCATACAACGCTGAACAGTAGCCCAGACAAACCCAAAAAAATCACAGAAAAACTCCCCCAAAAAGTACAGGTCACAAGTTCTGACCTATTTTCAGTTGAGGTCATAGGTTTGAGGCTTTTTTCTGCGTCTTGAAGGTTGAGGTCACAGGTTTTGGCCCAAAAAGTGTGAACTGCACTTCCGGATGTCTCGGGAGAAGGTTTCAGAAAAAATTGTCATTTTTGCTGCAGCTGATACCTGTTACCTGCGTAATAAGCCCAGAAACACACATAAGTAAGAATTTTTAATGTTTTATGGTTTTAAAGGTTGAAAACAACATCAAGAAATGAAAAATAAGAAACTGAAGAAAAACCCTAGGGGTTGAAGCAGCTGGTCATGTAGGGATCTGAAAAAGGACAGCGGTAGTAATTATAAACTCTTGTGGAGTCGCCAATTGTTAATGTGAATTCTAATCGCAAGCGTACGAAAAAATATCACTTTAGTTGCACATAAGAAACAACCCTAACATCAAAGATGGCTGTCAATTTCCTTAGATATGCAGTTAGTGATCAGAATAAATGCTACATAAATCTAGATCTATGCAGTTAAAGTCATTAAACAGCAAATAAAAGCAAGATTTGCTCCATGCATCTAATGAACAAGACAAGAATGTTTTTTAAAGAATTTTTGTATAATGACACCTGGGAATGGAACATAGAAAGAAGTTACCAGTCCCCCTCAATGGGATGGGTTCTTGTATGTCCTCAGTGCTTCAGATCTAAGATCTCTCTCTCTTAATGGTGTAGAAAACCCAGACAAATATGGAACTCAAGGGGAGCTCACAAGCAAAAAGGTAGAAAAATATGATAATGATGGAGGATCAAAGTCAGACCAAAAGTATAGATCCAGAGTGAACTTTAGGCAACAAAAGGTAGTGAATGAATGGAAAAACCCTTCTATTTATAACAAAATATTGAGTTAGTCTAGATATTGGTGCATAATTAAAATATTATTAACCAAATCTAGATCCAAATTTTATGGAATATTTTATTATTATTTTTGGATGGAAAAAGAATTTGAATTTGGTCAAATCCCTTTATTTGTAAATAATAAATAAATAAATTTTTTATTTATTATTTTAAGAATGTGGTTTAGTAATAATTAAATAAATAATGATTTATTCAATTATTTATAAATGATTTACTCAAATTTAACAAGGAATATTTAAATAATGTTTTAAATAACTATTCCTAGAAAATAATAAGATAAATAGTGATTTATCTAATTAATTTTCCAGTTTTGGCTAAATATGACAAGGAATATTAATTAAACTGTGGTTTAATTAATTATCCCTTGAGGAAAATCAAACAAATCAGGATTTATTCAATTATTCCTCATGGGGTTTCCTGTTTATAGCATAAACAACTTAATAAATTATGGATTACTAAGTTATTTTTCATAGTGAAAACAATTTTACTAGGGTAAAATTGGTCTTACATGGTGTACTTTGGTCCATCTAATAGTAATAGGTTAGATGACCAAAAATTGGTGTAAAAGAAAGTATCTGAATCCTTTGAAGTTATGGATTAAAATGATTTTATGTGAAAATGGGGTACTATAAATGTAGACATATTAATGTTTAGGCTCAAGTCTCGAGGTGTATCTACAAGAAGTGGAAAACGATACAGAGTATATCGCGAAAATTACATTGAGACTTATTATAGTTAGCTGTTGAGTGGCTCTAAGAGCGAAAAATAAATAAGTAACCGCACAACCCCTAGAGGTGTGTCGCAATCAGGCATTCAGAATAATCAGGGCACCTATGGGTTTCCCATCCTGCAACACCCCTCACCCCCCATCCCACTCCCTACACTTTTCCTCCACCTCCACCTCCACCTCCACCTCCCCCACCCCCAGGAAACATGGCTAATGATATCAAGCTACCAATCTTTAGAGGACTCGGATCATAGGATCTTGAGCAATTTTGGTTTGCAATTGAAGTTGTATGGAAATCAAGACAGATCACCGACAAAGATATCAAGAAGGTGCAGATTTTCACCGCGTTGTAGGAGAGAATGTTGACATGGTAGATAAAGTATTCCATAATGAATTAGGGTGCTTCACTGGATGATACGAAGAAAGCACTGACTACATAATTTAAGAAGCCAAAATCGCAGTCACAGTGTGTTGGGTAAATTTAATTTCTTAATAAAAACAACTAATCACATATTCATTAATTATCAACCGAGGAACGTATTTTTATTTCAAGGAAATTGGAAAAATATATGCATAGAAAATACCAACATCTAACACCGGTTCTACATGATTATGTTATACACTATCAAGCTCATTCGAAAAGAAATAAAATGCAAGACTTGAAAACAATACTAAATCTCGAAAACAGAAAATAAATGACAGGAAAATAATTATGCTAATCACACGAATTAAATCAATACTAAATTAAACCACACATTGCTAAATTGTAAGTTTAACCTATTACACCCAACATAATTCAAATGTTAATCTAGAAAAATAAATTAAATGAAATCTAGAAATTGCAACAAACAACAAATATGGAAAATGCAGCAAACAACAAATTACTTTTAAAGAAAGGAAATCTACTTTAAAGACAAATAATCGAAATTCAAATAAACAAGCATGCAACTAAACTACTTGAGATGTTCAAGGCAACACCTCATCCAAGGTAGTGGGCCCAACTACCCAAGACTCAGTTCTTCCTTGAGAAATAATTTAGGTCAGATTACAAGTAACCGATGTAGAACTCAATGGATAGTTTCCTTCATTAAAATATATGAGAGAAATAATTACATCTTAATGAAGCTCTTGCCTTTGTCTCAAGTTCAACAATTATTCATCTCATATCCATCAATTGTTCATTTGTTCATCCAACAATTTTTCATATGTTCCTTTCTTCTCTTTGATCTCTGTTTTCATTTAAATATAGAGAGAGAAAAGGAAAATTACAACTAACTTGATTACAAAATTATTTACCATTATAATTGGAGAATGTCTACAAAAAATTGATCAGCAAGATCAGATCTGAAATATCATGACTCAGCTGGAACAAGTCGAATCTGGTATTGCAATTGGAAGAATTTGGAAAACGGCCACAACAGCAAATCTAAGAAAATTTCCTTCAAAGAACCTTCTGTTTATCTCAATCTAAACTGAAGTTTGGAAAAATTCTCATTGAAAAACTGAATTGGTTCATTCTGCACAAAACCTATGTCTCATATTTTCAGGGTTCATCTTAATATGTCTGAAATAGCCAATGAAAAATTGTCGTTTTTTATCCCAGCGAATTTCTGAATTTGAATAGTTGGATATCGAATTTCCAATCTAGAAGAGATCTTGGAGGCTAAAAGTGTGAGTGATGTTATAGAAGATTAATAAACCATATTTGAAAAAATCATGCATGATAATTATCAATTTATTAGCAATAAAGGATAATACGTATTACTTATCCATAAGAGCATAAATTATTATAAAATGGAATTAAATGATAAATTATGATAAACAATGGTAGAAATTGATGATATAGACATTATAAAGTGGTAATAATAATAAGAATTTAGTGGCCCAACATACCACCAAACTAAATGTGTTGCATGTCCTCATGCAACCCAAATCCTCTGTATTAACTAAGCTGTGATACAATAATCAAAATGTTCACCCCAAGTCATTATATTGATGGAACAAATGACTTCTTCCTCAAATAATAAATATTCAATTTCAGCGATGTCGGTTAAGGCATAAAAATTTCACATTGACTTTCAACCATATGTAGATCAATTTACAACAAAATATGATACAAGGAACTACAAACTTCATTAACCATTTTCTCAAAAACTACAAACCAGATTTTGCTAAAATTTTGCAACTATGTTAATGCTTCTCTAATCCAAAAATCAGATCGTTTTGATCCATGGATCATGAGATATAAGAAAAATGGTTGTAGGTGACAGTGCATGATTTCTGAAATTTTACAAACTAATTTAGCTTGAAATTTTTTGGGTTTGTGTATTTGAAAGATACCTCTTTGCTTTCAAAAAATCACAAGAATTCAGTTCATATTTTTAAATATATGCGCAAATCAATTTTGGCACTGTATAAAAATGAAATTGTATGCCTTAAATGAGAAAGAAATTAGAAAACATCCATCATGTGTAGAAATTCCTCCCCCAAACTGGAGAAATAGCATGCCCTCATGCTATACTAGAAAACATATTTAGGTAGTTGCTACAATCGTTATGCTTGGTGTACAACAACATGGAATAAGGGAGGTTTTGAGAAGGAATAAGGAGATCGATGGATGATGGCATAGTCATAATAAAGAAATGAATGAAAGTAACACTCCCCCAAACTGAAAACTTTTGTGTCTCTAAAAAATGGGAAGTGGTAAAGAAGTGGAATGAATGAAGATAAAGAATGCTCAATGGATTTTCATGAAATTCTCCTAAATCTTTAATAAATATAAACTTATGCAATGTTACCTCAAGTTTTACCTTCGTATAAATGTGGAATGGCATGTATGGATTGGAATTTGTTGAAGCTAATGTAGGCTGAGATGATGCTGAAAGTGATGCAAAAGGTGTAAGCCATGCAAGTTGAAAGTAAGTACAAAGTGTGGCAGATTTTTGTTCCCCCAAGCGTCCACGACCATAAAGCACGGGAAAAGAGGAAAGGACATTGTGGAATCATAAATGCGGCAGAAAAATAATGAGAGTAGAGTACATATGGTAGAAACGGTCAGAGCAATACAAAATGTAAATATGATTAGGAATTGACCAAAAAGAGTAAAACAGAGATTTAAGCATTATGAGAAAAGATTTGGTGGCAAGATATGATGAAATCATGACAAGAAATGTATGATGATGACTACTGATATCATTTGATCAGACAATTTTTAATATAATTCATATAAAAGTATAGTTTACCATGCATATTGGTTAATATAGATATAAACGTTGTTCAAATGGTAAATTCGTCTTTGGAAATGAATCAATGGGAAATATTGGGATATAGAATAATTGGCAATGTAGTACAGAACTTCAATACCATAAGCAGAGCCACTGCTGCCAGCAGGCATTCATAGCCTCGACGGGGTCACTTTTTAACCCAAAAATGAGCCAGGATCCTCTATTTAGTATTTAGATAACTGTTTATTTTTATAAATATTTCATTGTGCTCGCATGGTAATCAGATAATCACAGTGCCAATCACCAAGATATAACAAAGTGATCAGGTCACACTAGAAAATTTGGCCCAATTTTCGACGGCCACTTCGTCGCTATTCCAACACATAGTCGTTGCAAGAGCGACAGTTCGAGGATGGGAAAAATGTGGTTCACCATTACATCGCAATTTCGACGCCTTGAAAAAGTGTCGCACTACTGACACTTTTTCTGTCGCTTCCAAACAAGCGTCGCTCTTCTGAAGTTTCCCAAACCGTCGCTCTTCCGACGTTTGTAAACTGTCGCAATTCCGACGAAATGTGGTCCAAAGTTTTGAACGTCGCTCTTCCGACATTTGTATACCGTCGCTCTTCCGACGTTTGTAAACTGTCGCAATTCCAACGAAATGTGGTCTGAAGTTTTGAATGTCGCTCTTCCAACGTTTTTATACTGTCGCTCTTCCAACGTTTTTAAGTTGTCGCAATTCCGACGTCGTACAAAAGTG
Organism: Pinus albicaulis; assembly: GCA_034641835.2. Classification (NCBI taxonomy): domain Eukaryota; kingdom Viridiplantae; phylum Streptophyta; class Pinopsida; order Pinales; family Pinaceae; genus Pinus; species Pinus albicaulis. The sequence goes on from CM076581.1 coordinate 1,668,242,871, forward strand.
TCGCAAGACCGACGCATTGTAAAAGTGTCGCAAGACCGACGCTTTCCAGAAGCGTCGCAATATCGACGCATTTCAAAAGCGTCACAATACCGACGCTAGGAAGAACTGTCACAATATCAACGGACGTCACAAGACCGACAAAAATGGAAATCGTTCAAAACGTCGGAAGACCGACGCTTACAAAGCGTCAGTATACCGACAGTGGGTTCAATTTTTTTTTTTAAATGAAACTTTAAAACAGGACAGTAAATCTCCAATATTTGTTATGAATTGTGGGTGTTCCAATTGTTATGAACATAATTCGACCATGAAATATTAATATAATAAACCACCCCACAGCGCTTCGACTATAAACAATCATATAAACATGGCTCTGTATTTCAAAAAACAGGTTTAAAATAGAAACAGGGAAAAATTTTCTTTTTTCTAAGTAAGGTTAATCTATTAACAATGGAAATAAAATTACAGCATGACCGAAGTCAAAAGCATTGCCTAGAATTATGGAAAATTTGTCAAAAAATCAAAAAAGAAGACTGCCCTCATACGAGGAAACCAGTCTTGAACGTTTTTCAGGTCATTGCATTGCCCACGCAGGGGAACCATCGTTTGATATCTTTGACAATTACAGTGTTTACATAATTCAAAAATAAAATAGAGGTCTAGCACAGTAATATAAGCAAAAACATGCCCAATTAAGTGGGCCGCGAAGCAAGAAAACCAAACCAAAGAGAAGCAACTACTCATCCGGTGGTTCTTCGACAATTCGGCACCATCCTTCGGCAAACATAAAAATGAAACTTTAAAACAGGACAATAAATCTCCAATATTTGTTATGAATTGTGGGTGTTCCAATTGTTATGAACATAATTCAACCGTGAAATATTAATATAATAAACCACCCCACAACGCTTCGACTATAAACAATCATATAAACATGGCTCTGTATTTCAAAAAACAGGTTTAAAATATAAACAGGGAAACTTTTTTTTTTCTAAGTAAGGTTAATCTATTAACAGTGGGAATAAAATTACAGCATTACCGAAGTCAAAAACATTTCCCAGACTTATGGAAAATTTTTCAAAAAAACAAAAAAGAAGACTGCCCTCATACGGGGAAACCAGTCTTGAACGTTTTTCAGGTCGTTGCATTGCCCACGCAGGGGAACCATCGTTTGATATCTTTGACGATTACAGTGTTTATAGAATTCAAAAATAAAATAGAGGTCCAGTACAGTAATATAAGCAAAAACATGCCCAATTAAGTGGGCCGCGAAGCAAGACAACCAAACCAAAGAGAAGCAGCTACTCATCCGGTGGTTCTTCGACAATTCGGCACCATCCTTCGACAAACATAAAAATGAAACTTTAAAACAGGACAGTAAATCTCCAATATTTGTTATGAATTGTGGGTGTTCCAATTGTTATGAACATAATTCGACTGTGAAATATTAATATAATAAACCACCTCGCAGCGCTTCGACTATAAACAATAATATAAACATGGCTCTGTATTTCAAAAAACAGGTTTAAAATAGAAACAAGGAATTTTTTTATTTTCTAAGTAAGGTTAATCTATTAACAGTGGGAATAAAATTACAGCATGACCGAAGTCAAAAACATTGCCCAGACTTATGGAAAATTTGTCAAAAAATCAAAAAAGAAGACTGCCCTCATACGGGGAAACCAGTCTTGAACGTTTTTCAGGTCGTTGCATTGCCCACGCAGGGGAACCATCATTCGATATCTTTGACGATTACAGTGTTTACGGAATTCAAAAATAAAATAGATGTCCAACACAGTAATATAAGCAAAAACATGCCCAATTAAGTGGGCCGCGAAGCAAGAAAACCAAACCAAAGAGAAGCAGCTACTCATCCGGTGGTTCTTCGACAATTCGGCACCATCCTTTGGCAAACATGTCATTGTCCATGGCGGGAGCAGCTTCAGAAATGGAAGGTTCAGGATGTCTAGGCACTATCTCCACATCACGAGCCCTACGAACCTGAGCATCCATTTCCTGCACATTCACGCCACCGCTCCCCTCCTGAAGGCCCGAAAGCTGGGCTTTTTCTGAGCTCAGACCCGTTGGACGAGTGCATTGTTCCTCCACTTGGGCCTCTTCACGGAAAACCACGGTGATTGAAGTTGTGATTTTTGGGCAGTTCAGAGAGAAATTAAAGGAAAAAATCACAGTGTCCGTCGTGGGAGAAGGTGAAGTGGTGGGGAAATGAGGAGCGGGGGAGCCCATATGGTGGCCAGATCCTAGAACCCGACCCCGCTCACTTCTAGTGTTTGGATAGCAGCTTGTGTAATAATCACTGGAGTGGGAAGACGACTCGGTTGAGGGGATAGAGGGAGCACGCAGGGGTTGGCCTCTGGTGCTACCCCTGCGGCAACGTATCCTTTGACGCAGGCGAGGCATGGGTGCAGTCTCAGTAGTGGGCACAAGACGATACGGAGAAGCGGGATTCCAAGAAACTGAGGAAGATAGACACAGACCAGACCAAGAGAAATGCAGATTTGCACCGAGGTCTAAGCAGCAGTTCAGCTGGCTTCTCCTTTCTGTCAAAGTGAACAGGCAGTGTAACCCAGCAACCGGAGAGCATTTGCAATTCAAAGGTTGCGGCTCGTCTGAGAAACCATAGCGAAACGCCATTTTATCGACCCGACTGCAATGGCATCAAAGAACACCGGTCATAAATATCTCATTAATGAGAGCCGAAGGCTGGAGCATATTGGAGCATGCAGAATCGCTAACAGGAGTGGAGGTCCGATCTTGAACAGCGTTAAAACTTAATGCGATTGATATGAAAACCTTGGAACTTAAATATCGATTGATTGAACAGCGTTAAAACTTAATGTGATTGATATGAAAACCTTGGAACTTAAATATCGTCTGCCAACCATGACATGGGTGGGCAGGTGTCTCCACACTTCACCACATCCATGTCCCATCGCCTTAAACACCATCCAATGCACCTGCATCCTGGAACAGGGAAATTTTGATTGAAGCGCGGGTTTTGTTTAAAGTTTGGTGGTCCCGCACCACGGCAAGCCAGAGGAGGACATGTGGCAGAAATTGATTGGAGCATATCCTTGTTTGGGCTGCTTGGGCAGTGGAAATCCGGACCCGAAAAAGATTAGGGAAAATTTGATAATAAATTCGTGTCACAACTCTCTCTCTGTACGCCAGCCCAAATTTGGACTTGAAAAATATTAGGGCGGAATTCATTTGGTTTTCGTGTCACAAAATTGGCCGACGTCAACAGGCCAATTTTCAAATAGCAGAGGAAACTTTGCAAAAACAGAAAAGGAATATAAAAACGAGGATGTCAAGATGTTTAGATGACTCAGTACAACTATTATTTGTGCTTAGTAGACACGACACTGTATTCTTAATGCATTTTCTGTAGAATACTAAACATATTTGTCCAAAATTTGAGATGCAAACTATAGTCTCTACTACGTTTGGAAAATTGGAGGTTTATAAAAGATAAACTGCAAACAGAATTGTACCACTATGATAAGAAGCTGTCAGAAGCATTCCTTCTGCTTCACAAACGTGGAACTACCTTAAGAATGCTTATGGTTGATATAAATATTAGAGCATGACAGTTAAATGTAGTAGTTATGCTAAAATACTGAATAACAGCTTGAGAGTGCTCTTCAGATACTGTACGAATGCACCAAATTAAAGTTGTACCATTACTAAAGATAAATGGCCAAAAATAGTCAATTTTGATATCGTGAAGTTATGTCTTTCTCGGTAGAAAATTGGGGATAGGATGGAAAATATGAGAGAACTAAGTTCCAAGGACTAAAAAAACAAGGCCAACATAGTTTTGCCTTGAATCAGAGACAAAACAAAGCTGCCCAAAAAAGTGTTTGCCACTGTCATCACCCCGAGGAGCGCAAAGTCAGTTGATGGTGCCAACCATTTGACGAAGCAGAGAGAAGATACATGGTGCCAATGGTTGTAGCACAGTTTGTTGACGTGAGCCATCATTGTAACAAAGCAGATTGATGGTGCCAATTGCTGTAGAAGTCCATTGAGAGTGCAAATACTGTAGTATAGAAATTTGAGAGCACCCATTGAAGCTCCTATATATAGCAAAGTCAAAATTTTCCTATTGAACAAGTTTGTATAGTCAAAGCCACAACAAGATCAGATAGCCACAATCTTAAATGAGAACCAGAGCCAAATCTAAGATAGATTCACGTTTAGCAAAACAAGACAGCCATTGAAAGGATCTGACCACAGAACCAGATCATGAGAGATAGCAAGATTCTTGCTTCCATTGTGGAAATGTAGAAATTGTACAAGGGCTTTACTTCCAGCAGATTTCATTGTGACAGTAATTGCTATGGTGTTGTAAGCACTCATTAGTAGAATCTTAAAGCCATTCTGGAATTCTTTTAACCTAGAGAGGGTTTTCTCTGGTTATAAATCCTCATGTTCAAATTCCATTGTGGATTGGTTGTGTTTTATATTATGTTTTTACTGTCCGCAGTTGAATTTTCGCATAGAAAATTATCAATCTAAAGTGAGCAATTTTGCGATGTTTCTTTTGCTTCCTATTGTGAAGTATTTTGCTTAGAAATCTACTCGTTGTAATAGAGGTCTTGGGAATAGAACAGGGGACTTGGGTTTTTTGGAATCAAACTTCAGGTTACGATGCTCATTTGAAGAATGGCATAGTGAGCCTTAGCATGGAGTTGTTAGTACCAATTTGAAGTGCAGGTAGGGCATTGTACAATAGACCAGTTAGATTTTTGGACCCTAATACAAAAGTTTCTTCTTCTTTCAAAACATGTTTCTCCTTTTCTGTAACCAATGTGGGTCTTGTTATTGTTTCAATTGGGGATGGATGAGCATTTTTTATTGCTCCAGATGATCACACTCTGGGTAGCCCTGGAGGCTATTTGGGGGTGATGAGTCCAATAGGTCTCAATGAACTGTTGCCCTCGCCGGGGAATACTATTGCAGTGGAATTTGATACTATTTTGGATGTTGAATTCCATGATCCTAATGGAAACCAGTACCTTCAGCTCCAGTACCTATTCACAAAAGAGGGTGCCATAGTCATTCATGCGTGCAGAGAGGGTGAATTGCAGGCATTGCAATAGGAGGTTTTGTTGTTGTTGCATTGGCCACTAGATTGTTTGTCTGGTTTTGTTACAAGCGCAGAGTATTGAAAAGGACAGACAAATTTAGTTCAGATATTGTGAAATTGCCTCAGAAATTCACCTACAAAGAGCTCAGCAATGCTACGAAAGACTTTTTTTGAATGTGATTGATAATCGATAATTGCAAGCAAGGGTAATCCCCTTGTGAAACCCAAATTTTTGAGCATTTTCTAAAACCTGATGACAGAGTCATTGTAATGAACAAGCGCCTAGGTCCATATTTGTCCAAATCTACCAAGCACCAAGATCTATAAAAAAAAATCATAGTATCTGCGAACTAAGAAGAAGAGGAAAAAAATGTATTCTACTTACCTGTTCGAATAGTGGTTGGGGTTTACCACGGAAAAAATTTGACAGAGCCCATGTAGCATTTCTTATCATTGAAATTCTGGCAGTATCATTCAACTGGGCAAGAACCTGCCTCAGAGCTCCATGACTAAGGGCAAGATCCCTAAATGTTGCAAAGTCTTCAGCAATATTTCCCAAAGCCCAAACAGCCTTACACAAACACCAGTTGAACTCAAAGTTGGGTACTAGTTTTTTAAATCAAATTCCAAAATTATAGACATATAAAGATAGTTGGGAAGAATAATTTTATGCCTCTAAAATAAACGTGCTACCTATTCTCGAACATTATCATTCCCAGAGGTAAGAAGTTCCACAAATATAGGTAGTGCCCCGTAATCAATCACAACCTTTGTATTCTCAGAGGTTCTTGAGACTATATTAGTCAAAGCCAAAGCTGCTTCAAACTACATTATCAATCACAAGGTATCACCATCAAAGCTATAATTTTAAGATAACAATTTATCTACCATTGAAACTATAATTTTAAAATAGATACACCTAGTGATATAGACACCTAGTGAGAGTAGAGGTTAGGAAATTATAATAAGAATTATTACAAGATATCACTCACGGTGCAGTTGATTGTTCATTGTCTGTTGTAACTATAATTTTAAAGAAGACACACTTAGTGATATAGACACCACCAAGTGAGAGCAGAGGTTATGAAATTATAATGAGAATTATTTCAAGATATCATATTACTCATAGTACAGTTAATTGTTTATTGTTTGGTGTAATAATTGTTTATTATTTATAAACAAAATCAAACATATTATGAGGGACGGTGATGAAATTGACAACGGTATCATAACAAACCATAACGGGCACATCCCCTGGCAAGATAGACTCTGAATAAGAAAGAAAGAAAAACAAAGTGATTACTTACAAGATCATAGGCTTCCTGAAGAACAAGATCCAGAGCAGCATCTGTAACCCCTAAAGCAACACCTCTCTCTTCAAGACGAATCACTACATCTTTCATATGTAGTCTAGCAATTTTTATGAGCTCATCACAAGAAAGAGGATCAAATACAACTATCTCATCAAGTCTATTCAATAGCTCTGGCCTGAAATGTCTTATAACCTGCAAAAATATTCAAAGGCATGTCAAAGCACTGCAGCCAACTTCGTGATAAAATTATATGAAAAATATGCATACACAGAGTCCAGGAGAATGAAACGGCAGGTGTATTGGATGTTGCCGAAATGTAGCAACTAAAACGGCAGGTGTATTTGCAATTGCGGAAATGCAGCTACTATAACGGCAGGCCTGTCAACAGTTGTAGGTGTGTGGATTGTTGCTGGTATTTTCAGACCGATTCCATGGAAATATACCAGAAACCAGTGGTATGTCAAACCTATAAGGTAACCTGAGAGACTGTGACCGTCAGATTAAACAAGTAACAGGTGTCGTGCCTAGATAAGAAGTGTTGACGAAAAAAAAAATGATCTCTTTCAAAACAGAAGGCCTATCGGCCTAAATATCTAGGACATGTAGCACTCCATGATAAAGACACATGGTGTGTGGATTTGACTTTTTCAGGTGGTCAAGTGGGCCGAAAATAGGTGAAATGTGGCACCACTTAGAGATTGACATGTGCCAATTGGTACAAGTGGTAGACAATTGGCATGCTCAAACAACGAGGTGATGCAGGAATGGAATGAGGGAGAAAATATCAGAAAAGCCCCAAATCTATAGAACTAAAGCTCATCACCAACCTGAGATTGACAACTTTACATGATGTAACCTATAAAATCGTAAATTGAGAAATCATAGTAACAATAAAGTAACCTATGTAACAATAAAGTCGGATTCATCCTAGGAGTGGTAATGGGAGAAATCATAGTGAACAACAGGAAACATGCAGAGTTTCTTACAATCAAATAGATGAAAAACCACATACAAAAAACCTAGATAATAATCATGAACAAGCTTAATATTGAATTATGAACTGTAAAGGAACTTACAAAATGTGACATTACGAACCTAGTCAAGCGCACAAGCAAAAATATCTTGGACATGACCCTGGTTGACAAGTTGTATTGCTCATGATGCAAGAGGATTTGTACCTGCACTGCCAAGTCAATCAAAATCCATCATTATCTATACAATAAACACAAGTAATTGATGTAGTATTTTTTACTCTAATATGCATTCTTATGATAATTTTAGAACATATGTTGAAAATGTCAAAACATACCTGAATAAGCTCCTCTTCGTTTCAAGAAAAATTTATTGGAGTCGCATGAACTTGGAACAAGCCTCCCACGATCTGAAAGAGTAGCAACTAAGTCAACAGTGACTTTTTTGTTGCTACGATGGATCAAGGGAGGTTTGCTCCAAGATTAAATCGCTCCAATAAATTATTCTCTACTAAACAGGACCAACCACGTGAAGGTGGAAGCTCTTATGGCCCCTCCCCCCCCCCTCACATCACTCTCAATTCCCCAATACCCAATCTATATTTCATTTTTTACTTTCATGAGCATAAAAAAAAATATTCAATAACTAATAAAAAACAATTCAACAAAAAGTACGCAAGGAAACATTGAAATTAATGCTTGACATAAAAATAGTATGATAAACGAGTTTTTTATATAACGCAAAAAACGTTCCAAGTATGGTAACGTTTGTATTATAATAATACAATATTTTACATTATCAAATTTTCTTTTTCTTCTTCCTATTTCTAAAGCTCCTAATTACATCATCAATATCATCGTGCTCTGCTCCTGTTTCGTGCCTTTCAACTCGCACTGCTGACCTAGTTGCGTAGTCACGATGTCTGGTCTCATCCAGTGATGGGGCATCGCCTACAAAAACAGATAATATTAAATTTTAATTGTCAGTTTTTAAATATCATTGAACTAGTTCGATAATATTAATAAAAAAAATTGCAATGAGATTATTTACCTGGTGCACCAGTTGTCGCCGTTGGGACTATTGCCCTGTCTTCCTCTCTGGTGGTAAGATCCTCAAGGGAAACATTCTCTGTCATTTAAAAAAAAAACGTTATAAGGACAACCATCAAGGTATAATTAGAAAAAATTATAAGTGGAAATTAATTACCGTCACGGCCCTCACTGATAGCAGCATTGTCGGCCTGGTCCCCACTACAATGATCAGGTTGCACGTGAGGATTATCTACATCTGGCTCTAAAACTGGGTTATTTGCCTCGTCGGTAGTGCTGCTCCCCTGATTTAAACAAAGTTGTTAGACATTAAATTTATGGACGAAAACAAACATATTTAAAGGTTAATGTTTTACCTTATCAGGCATTCTGGATCTTGGGACCTGCCCCAAGCTTCTGCGACATTCAACTACGGCTTGATAGCCGAAATGGAAAGCGATATTTTTATCTTCCTCTATAGTTTCTGTTCCGAAGTCATCACCCTACATTACATATGATTGTGTATTTTTAATCATATTTTATAGGATTACAAAAACGTTGGAAGGCGATACAATTAATTATAATATGTTTAGCTACTTAATTACAATTCTTGCAGCTAATTTCAAGTAGCCGCCCTGGCCTAGCTTGTGATGGCCCTTTTTCTCAATCCTAGCTTTGGTTGCCTTTGAGGTGTCAGGAAACCTAGCATCAAAAGATTGAATTCAGATATGACGTAGCACACTTTTATTTTAGACATAAAGAAAATTAAAGCTATTGAATTAAAGTTGTAATTTACCTTGCGGGTCCAGTTGGCATTTTTCCTTCTTTCTTTGCCCTTTTCTCTTTTTCGTCATGGATGAGTGCTCTCCACTCACTCTCTGGAACTGTGAGAGGACGCTCATATCTAGGGTTAAATTTCAATTGCATCCTATAGGTGTCCCTGGTATATTTCAAATATTTGTCGGCTACCCGAGCCACCGCTGTTCTGTCAAATGTGTCGACCCCAAAAAGGGCTTCTAGATAATCTAGAAGTTCTTTTTTCAGGTTGGAATTCTAGGAATTCCACCTTGTGCATATGGTTGGGCCAAAAATTACCAACGCATGGCTCTCCAAAAACCTGTAGAACTCATTTTTTCCTACACAGAAAAAAGAAGAAGAAGATATTATCATTAATTTAAAAATAAAAATCATGATAAATATGTTTTAGATAAAGTACATGAAATAGTTAAAATATTAAAATTTACTTGGGAGTTGTACATGCTTTATAGGGACACCTTCATCGTTCACCAACAACGTGCCATTAATGGTCCCTGTGGAGCTGACACGTGTAGCTCCAGGAAACACAATAATGTAGTTGGCCATATTAGCCTCATCATTGCCAACACGTTCAGCGGTTGGTTGGGTGTCTGCTTGGGCAGGGTGTGTTTCTTGGCTGGCACCTAAAGGAGTAGAAGGTGTACGAGAGGGTTGCTGGGAAATATCTTGCCCTTGTGTCCCACTAACACCAACACCGGGTTCAGCAAGTGCCAGAAAACGCTACATACAAAAGAACTTTTTGTTAGTTTAGTCAATGTAAAAATTAAAAATCAAACTATCACAATTCATCTCATGCAGAACAAAAAAATATCCTTTTGACTTTTTATTATTACCTGATATCTTTCTAGCTGGCTCATAAGTTGTTTTATCTTCTCTTCTGTTTCAGGTGTTTGAGGCGCGTCTATCAAAGTATTAAATTCTGACCTTGCATTTCATGCCTTTTTTCGCAACAAGAGCACTGGAGATAGGGATGAAGAAATCTCTTCCTCATAGAGGGAATCATCAGGCGTACCATGGCTAGGTGTCTGCATATTTGAAAAAAATTAATATTATTTCAATTATGTAAATAACTAAAATACCTGAAGATAGAGCAATGCTGGCACTTTACATGTTCTTTCGTTGGCATCTTTCCGCAATCATCCCGTCTCGGGGTTGTTCCTGTGCTGCCCTGATCAGTCTGCCACATTGCAATAAAATTATAAATGTAAAAACTTGAAAACAATATCTAACTTGAAAACACAAAATGAAAACTGAAAATTTTTCTAATAAGACACCAGAAGACAGAGTTAGAGTTTCAAATATGCCTTGCATTGAATTCAGTCCTAGAAACATGCCATTGCACATTAAGGCACCCAAACAAGAGACGAGTTGACAATGAAGACCTTATTGAATATATTGTTGGAGCAACTTCTAGTAAACTTGTTGTGAAGACCTTGAGGATATTTTTGGAGCAACATTGTTGAAGCTGATGGTATATCATTGTTGGAGACGATCTTGAAGGGCCTTGAAGTGAAGCTTTTGGAGCAACTATTGAAAAAATCCTTAGAGCATTTAAGTAAGGCACTTTCTATCTTCCATCACCTTTTTCCTTTCAATATCCTTTAAACTATTTTGTTGATATTTAATGTTTGAAATCACGTTATAATTCCTTGATTATATGTGTTTGCGGACTTTCCCTTTGAAATTACCCAAAAATACCCTGGAAATTTTATCTTCAGGATGCATGTCTGACCCTATTGTTCAATATTTTGATTGATAGTAGTAAACATAGAGAGTTAGGGGGCTCTTGACTTGGTTTGGTTGGGCTATTAGATCCCTAACATCTACTAGGGAGAAACCCCCTTGAGTTGGAGGAGAGCTAGCCCGAAGTGAAAAGAGGTTGGTGAGGTGATAATGGAGCTATTGAATTACACATGGTATCACACTTTAGCTTTAGGACTTTATCTTGAGAAGTGCGAGATTTTGCTATATCAATTCTCAAATTGTTTACAAAACTATTGTTAAGAACTAATAAGAAGTGATGTTGAGGGGTTTTGGGTATAAGAAACAATACCATTTAAAAACTAGGGTTCTCAGTCCTTGGCATTCCTTCACCTGGGCCTAGGGGCACACTAGAATAATTTCACACTAAACCATGCAAACCTAAAAGTAACTTAACAGATCCATAAAGTAATAATAATCATAATTCCTAATTTCCTATTGTACGATATGATGCAAATTATTCAAACATGAAGCAATGAAGACATGCGATGTCTGAATTTCAAGATTGATGAACCAATACAAGAAGTTAGAAACTACAACTTTGATTCAATACTCTGTGTCCTAACTCCAGGAAGGAATCTAGTTTGTAGTACAGAACATGCATCGTGTATTGTCAATTCTTAATTGACAACAACTAAAGGTCATCTACCTCATCAATTCCTTCCCATTTTGTGTTTTTATGTTATATTCCTTATAAAAGTGTCAAATTTCTCTCAAAGTAAGCAACCACTGAATAAAATAAAAAACAGTGGAGATATGATTGAGAAATGGTCATTTATTTCTTGAAAGGATCTTCACGATTTCTTTGGTTTTTTTTCATCTCAAGAAACAAGAAATGACCTAAGAAACTATCGTGATGTAATATAAGAAACAACACGGTGCAATGGCCATTTTCAAAGCCAAATGATGTCCATTGAGGACATGGCCTTTATTTGGTTCCTGTTTCATAGGAGTTTCGGGTAGAAATGAAACGTTGTTGTACCATTTCCAGTAGTAAAAAGGGAAAACCTTCTTTTTCCATGGCAAACAATTTACCTTTCCTTTTTCAAGATAATCTAAATCACAAAAAATATGAACTATACTGCACACATTCTTGGATAATGTGAAAGTGGAAAAGGAATACCCTACACAAGTGATTCACACATGTACACTTGAACACTAATAGATTTTTGTATTTGAAATGCAATGCTTGTTTTCATTTAAATGTAGGGTTTTTAAAGCAGGGAGAAATAATGGTTGCCAATTTAATAAGCGTCTCTTTGGGAAAAATTTAAATCTTGTATTGGGTGATAAAGATAATAGAGGGTATTGAATCTCGATTCTTGACATTGTGTTTAACTTGAATAACTCAAATAATTATAAATATCAGTGGATGAGTTCTTTTTTCAAGTATGTCACTCAAAACTCTTATGTCAAAGCATTGTATGATGGCTAGCATTTGCTTGTTTCACTTTCTTCAGTTCAATGTAAAAAGTATATTAATATATTGGAGCATGAATGATAACTACAATTGTTTGCTCTGCAGTATATCCAGCCCCAAGATTATGAAAAGTTTTCTCAAGTGGAGTTGTTGGTTATTGATGAAGCAGTTGCAATTCCATTGCATGTTGTAAAGGCTCTACTCGGGCCATATTTAGTGTTTCTGTGCTCTACTGTAAATGGGTAATAATTATAAATGAGCCAACCAATATCACAGATTTTGTAACCGTTCAGTTTCTATGGATAGTGATGATGATATTAACCCTATATATCAGTGACCTATATCTATATGAGAATGATCTCAACATTGACCTTGATATGGTTGTATGGATGTGACCTTTGGTATGTCATCAGAAAATCCCCAAATATCATAAAATCCCCAAATCTGGAGAACTAAAGCTCATCATTTTCGATCTGGAGTACTACCCTTGTGATAAAGTTGATGACTTTCGATCTCCCATTCTCTACCACTTTGCACTTCACCTTCAATATAGATCAGACCATGGGAAATTCGTTACTGGGTGTTGAGATGGATGCGTTTGTTGAACTAAAATCCATAGCTTAAACTTCATGAAACTGGTGGAGTCAAATTCATGCAAGCACAAATACATCTTACACATCCTCTTTGAAACTCATCCGAAAGAACATTGGAATACATCTAGAGAGAACCCTATAGCCTAACACAATCCAATGGAATTGACCAAAAAAACCCAAATAGAGTCAACCCTACTATAGGAGGAAGGGCCTGCAGTAAGAACTTACCATTTTGCAAGAGCTGAGGGCGAATGTTGTTCTGCAAGAGCTGAGGGCGAATGTTGTTTTGCAAGAGCTGAGGGCAAATGCTATTCTGCAAGAGCTGAGGGCAAATGTTGTTCTACAAGAGCTGAGGGCGAATTTTGTTCTGCAAGAGCTGAGGGCGAATGCTGTTCTGCAAGAGCTAAGGGCGAATGTTGTTCTGTAAGAGCTGAGGGCGAATGTTGTTTTGCAAGAGCTGAGGGTGAATGCTGAAGGCGAATCCTGTTCTACAAGAGCTGAGGGCGAATGCTATTCTGCAAGAGCTGAGGGCGAATGTTGTTCTGCAAGAGCTGAGGGCGAATGCGCACGTGATATCAAACGTTAATGTAGTTTTTAATAAAATCATTTTTATGTAGCACGCATTTGATTTTTGCATTTCAAATCATTTTTATATACATTTTATTTTTACATTTCTAGCTAATACAAGTGACAAACAAATTTCTACAAGAGGTTGAAATTTTTACTAGAATAGCCATGAAAGACTAATTAAAATGGCTTAAAATGCAAGTGGATCTTCAAAATAAATGTAATTGAAGGTTCTCCCCACTAAATTTTTGCAAAAGTGCTTACATTATTTAATCTATCTAGGATATTTTTTTGTATTACACAATCTAAATTAAATAATGAAATAGTTGGGTAGTATTATTGTTTCAAATTAGGACACAATTTTCAAATGGTGATGAAGTTTCATGTGATGATTAACTGACAATATTCTCCTTTCCTATCCTTGAAAAATTATACAAGGTTTCCTGCGGCCACATGAAACCCTAACTCATGTAGCAGCATAGGACCAGTCCTCCATTTTGCCCGTCATAAGGCATTTTGCACGTATTTGACAACTAGAATTTGTGGATTCCCGTTTTCCATGACGTGCTAGGAAGGATAGAAGACTTAATTTTGACGTTTGAAATTTTTTCAAAAACGTTCTTACACCCTTTAATTTCCACTTACCAATAATTTTGCAACACTAGTCCTCTTCGCAATTGCAAGGTTGTACTCAAAAAGTAAGGAAAGTTACTTTTTTGGCTCACTCAAAATTAAAAATTTAATAAAGGAATTACCACTTATCATTATTGATATTTTAAAATTAGAATCAATTTATTTTTCCCCTTCCTATTACAAAAAGTTCACAAATCCTTTCTTTTACATAAAACACCAAAGAAAGAACAAAGCCCGTTGCCCTGCAAACTTCCAAGGTTGTGATTAGTGAAGCAGTGAAAAAGTATGGCTATAGCACTAAAAAATTAGAATGCCAATCTGCCCCAACATGAAGTAGTGTTAATATAGCTGGTGGCTTGGCTTGATGGTCAAACAGTGAATTACACAAGCACAAAATAAAAGCTTTAGGCGTCTAGTTCCTTACACTCGCAGTCTCAAGGCATTCAGACTTAGGCTGAGCTCAAGATTGGCTCCGAGGAAACTAGATTGGCTCATTAACCTGCCATATTTTAATTTCATAAGGTATGTTCGAAGTTTGAACTGCTAGGGTAATTTATTATTTTGAAAGCATAGTTCTAAATTATCTCTTATTTTGTGAGCAATGTAATCTATTAATTGTAAGCAGATTCATTAAAAAAATTGAAACTGATTTTAGCATGAATGATGACAATTTATATATTAATTGGTTTTTAAGAGTATTTGTATTATGTAGGAGCATTGGAAAGAAAAATCAAGACTTCATTTTCTTTTTTCCTTATTTTATTGGGCTGAATTGGAGAAAATTGAATATGAATAATGAGTTAATTGTAAGATCAATGGGCCAAGGCCATACATCAACATTGACCACAGTGGGGAAGTATAAAAGCATGGATATTCATGCAAGTATATTTATTAATGTAAGATCAAAGTTAACTCTTAGCTTCACTAAATAAATAGAAGGCAAAGATCTAGCATCAACTGAAACTCACGTGAAAAAGTAGATGAAAAATGTACAATCATCCAATGGAGAGGTAATCTATAATTATCTAGTAAGACTCTTGGCTATGCCTTGAGACTAAACTAATTCTCAATATTTTTGAATAATCATCCATTGGAATTTAGTAGGAAAACCATAGTAAATCATTGTCCAATGGCCACGCAAAAATATATAAAAAATAATATTTGTTGGTTGTTTTTCAATAGGTGGACCATGATGGGACCACTGAGAAGGTGGGGGTGTTTTTTAATCATGGAAGTGAGGTTTAGTAGATTGATAGTCAAGTTACCTTTCCCTATAAATTTTCTCGATCAAGTTATTCATTCATTGAACTTTGATTCATTCCTACTGTTTTGATACACAATCCAATCCAGTTGAGTCTTGAGTCTTCATTGAGAATGGCATTCATAGGTTGTCAAGAAAGAGTTTATCATGCACATGCACTCTTCTTTTATTGGTATCTTTGTAACTATGTTCAGCCTGAGTTCTATAGTTTTAAATTATCATAATAGTTCGTGATTATTAGGCTTTTATTTTGTCTTTTAAGAATTTTAATTTAATTATTATTAATCATTAAATTTAAAAAAAAAAATATATATATATATATATATAGTTATTATAGTTATTAAACTTTCAATAGAATTATTAAACTTTCAATGGTACATCAACTTTCATACATGAGAAAATAGATACTGACAAATGGTACATCATGGCCTGATTAATTTCGCTCGGCAATTTCAAATGGTATAACATTTAGTCAACAGTAATCATTAATTTCTGCACACAGAGACTAATTTCTCTGGAAGCCTGAGATTTATTTGCCTTGTTATTCTTATAACTACATAGACATAATTAATAGAGAGATTGAGGACAAAAAAAAAATCTAGCACTTAGTCTCCACTACTCAACATGATTTTGTGAGAAATAATACATAGATTGATTTCTCTGAGTGCCTTAGCGTTCTTTGGCTCATTATTTTAATCACAACAACAATAAAAAATGCACTGAGGATCTGTTCTTAGTCCGATTATGCAATTTTTATAAGACAGATTATGCAATATTAATAATAAACATAAATTTATTGCAATTTAGGGAAAGCTCGTTCATGTTTTTTTCTTTATATTGGAAGGTTGCTTTATTTTTGAAGTAATTTTTAGTAGATCATAGCATATATTGAGGAAATATTAGTTTGACAAGAATCAGTTATTTCTCTTGAAACTTTAGGTATTAAAATTCCATGACACAGATATATCACACCCCAAAATCCAAAGAAAATGGAAGAGCGTTCAATTTTTTTAATCAAACTTTTATTGGTGAAGGGTTAATTTATTACGAGAACGTCATTAATGAAGTGCAAAATTTTAAATGTAACGTTTGTTGACTAGAAAAATAATGACCAAAACATCAAAAAAAATTGTGTGACGGGTAAAGAGAAATCCAAATTCCAACCCTGCCTACCACCTGTTGGTGAGTGGAGGTTATTCACTTTTCATTTACAGCTTACCAGGTTACTCATGTTACCAATATTTTCACATGGCTCACTTTTAGGTGACTACTTATTGTACTTCTTCTTTATAAATAGCAATTGGTAGATAATTGTATTATTTGAAATCTATAACAAATCTAGGCAACAAAATTACAACAAATAGAAAATTATGCAAAAAATTCACCAGGGCACTAATGTGTGGATACCCTATCATTTCTTAGATCCTCATAACTTACCAACACCTACTATATTGGTATACACATAATATGGCATTTACCTGAACTATTTCATATGTATCTAGAAGTAAATAAGTTGTATGACAATTGTTATGGTAGATATAAGATGTGTATTATAGTTTATATTTCAATTTTTCTTAAGTAGCATGCATGTGCGGTTCATATAGTGACTACAATTACCAAATATATTTCAGTGAAGATGTGAATATGATCTCTCATTAGGTCCTAATTACTTAAAGCATCATTAATTAGCTTTCCAAATGAATAAAATATGATAACAAATTAGTAAAAACTAGGAAAACAAATCATGCTTTAAAAAAATATGGCACAATGAGTCACACTCTGAGATTTATTTAATTACTCATCAAGTGTCGCTACAACATATATATGATCACCATTACCATATAAATGGGACATGTGACCATCATTTTGGTTTCGCAAATGACATTCCACATCATGAGCATTGTTTAGGGTTGAATGTGTTGATTTTTTTTAAACAAATCATTTATACATTTTATGGAAATTATAGACACAATTTATAATCACATTACAAGCTCATGATGTATGGATATTTCTTATCATTTCTTAGATACTCACAACTTACCAACACCTAATAGATTGATATACACATCATATGGAATTTACCCCTAGAATGCCACATGTATCCTAAAACAAATTAGCTGCATGGCAATTGTTATGGTGCATATATGATGTGTATTACAGTTTATCTTATAATTTTGTTGAAGTAGCATACAAAAATTTACATAGTGATATGAGAACCACTCTCTAGAGTATACATCGATTTTGTACACATGGCTTTTCAGTTGCTTTTTAAGACATATCATTGGTGATGGTCACATGATTATATAATGAACCATTAAGTTGAACTATGAAATTATTCATCACAACACACACACACACATATTGATGAATTAATAATTTTTCTCATATAATTTTTTTAATCTATTTTGAAAAAAAAAAAATTATCTATAATTATTTCTAAGAAGAACAAGAGAGAAGTCCTTACCATATCTTCGTAAAACATATAATATCATGAAAATTAATCTATTTAAATTTCATTTCCAAACATATTCATGGAGTAAAATGAAGATTAAAAGGAGATATTCATGGATTTACCTATAACATCACCTCATAATTAAGAATGTAAATGTATAATATTGATGATACATAGGTTAGGAGAAAATTAATCTATTGAAATTCCATTTCCAAACATATTTATGGAGTAAAATGAGGATTAAAAAGAGATATTTATGAATTTACTTATAACATCACCTCATAAAAGTGTAAATGTACAATATTGATAAAATTTATTTATATATGATAAATAATAAACCTTTATCTCACATGTATCATATAGTCTTATAAACAAACACATTCTATAATATGCAATAAAAGTGAAATTACACAATCCCCATGGAAATAAGACTTAGTTCAAGCAAAAGAAAATAAAAAATAAACCATAAGTGACACAGATTTTGCAAAGGCATATAAGTTTCGTTATACCGACGGCGACCAAAGCGTCGCTATTGCTACAGATGCCTCCAAACGTCGCAATTGCGACACTTAGACATTGTGTCGCACTTGCGACGTTTGGAGGCAGTTGTCGTAATAGCAACGCTTTGGGGCATAGTGCCGCAATTGCGACGTCTTCCTCCAAACGTTGCAATTGTGACACTTTGTCTAAGTGTCGGTATTGCGACACTTTTATCTAAACGTCAGTATAGCGACGGTTTCGGGCGAGATTGAAAAAATTTGGGGAAATTTCCGACATTTGGTCAAAAGTGTCGAAACCAAGTGTCGGGATTTCCCCCAAATGTACTAGTCTCAGCTCGTGATGAGACCTCTTGTCCTTCTAATAGTTATGACAATCTAGAAGGCCATTACCCTAGTGTGGTGGCCATAATGGGAATGCCACTTGTTACATCCTTATGATCATGGCACATTGGCTCATCCTGAGACCCCCTATCCTCTCTAATAATATTTATATTAGATTTTCATATTTTTATTATAAATGGAGAGAGGCTCATTAACTCCTTAAGAGCTAGGGATAGTGTGAGAAGTAAAAGAATGTCAATGAAAGTTATGCGTTTATCCCCATATCATCATACCAAAGGGAATTATCAATTGAAAGTGTGAAAGATAAACTAGCATGGTATTGAGATAGTGAATCATTTTATGATGTGTCCAAATATATTCAGCAATTCATTATATATATGAACCATGTCAGTTTCGGAATAAAGATAACCATCAAAGTTTTTAAAAGTCATAATGTTGTTAATATCAATGTTTTTCCTTTATATTGGGTAAAAATTTTCAATCAAAAAGATGGTTTTCATGGAAAAATGTATGAAGGAAAAATGGTTATTTGATTGAGATCAAATGACAACAAAAATCACAAAATTTCATTTTATTGAACAACAGTTGTTCAATCTATTGAACAGTAGTTTTTCAATTGATTGAACTGCAATTATTAAGCACACAAAAAGAAATCATGGTTGTTCATTTTCTGAACAACAGTAGTTCAATTGATTTAATAGCAAAAACACACCAAAAAATTTGTGGTGGTTCAATTGATTGAACAACAGTTGTTCAATTGATTGACCAACAAAGACACACCAAAAAAATTTGTGGTTGTTCAATTGATTGAATAGCAGTTGTTCAATTGATTGAACAACATCTATTCAATTGATTGAATAGTAGTTATTCAATTGATTGATTAGCAAAAACACACCAAAAAAATTTGTGGATGTTCAATTGATTGAACAGCAGTTATTCAATTGTTTGAACAGCAAAAACACACCAAAAAAAATTGTGGTTATTCAATTGATTGAATAGCAATTATCAAACACACAAAAGAAAATAAAGCGCAGTTGTTCTCTTTTCTGAACAACAGTTTTTTAATCGATTGAACAGTAATTATTAAACACACGCAAAAATGTTGGACACCTAATCCTCTATGGGTAGGTGTGGAAGCCGAATGGACAAAGAGGAGTCCAAGTGACCTTGGAATGTGGAATCCAAGAGTCACCCCATTGTACTATAAATATACATCTATGGTTAATGGAAATACAATCAATGTTTATCTTTCTCTTGTGTGTGTGTTTCACCATGCTTTTGCCTAACATGGTATCAGAGCGGGCGAATTTTGGCCCTGCTCCAATTTGAGCTACTGGTTTTGTGGCCTCCACCTGGGTGTGCATTGTCTAAATTTTATTCTTTCCATTATGATCCTAATTATCTGCCATATTCTCTGCACATATAATGCCCTCTGTTATTGTTCTATGGCTCTGCTACACTAACGTTCGCTCATGAAATGCGCTCCCTTGAACAACGTTGTGTATTATGACATTCCCTTGGCCAAATTCATAGATTGTCTTCCATCGCTCAGAAATTTTGCGTTCACCTTGGTCTACCATCACTCAGAAATTATGTACATGCTTTATTGGTGATTTTTCACCTTTCTATTATTGATCGTTCACCTTCTTTTTGTAAAATGGGACAGATGAAAGAAAAAAAAAATTGAATGAAAGTTGTTCAGGAGAGGTCCTTTCATGGGCTTCAACGAGATACGAGAAGTCGTCAAGTGTCCTCATTTGTTCAATGCTAAGCGGCATTATAGCTCTTTATTTAGAAGATAATATAGTTTTTGGGTTCAACACATTACATTCCTACCCAAAGATATTATAGTTGTTGGGTTCAGCACATTACATTCTTCTCGATAAATTTATTTCTGTCGTTGCTCCGAATTCAAATTTCGTCATCGCACCACGCAGGCTCTTCCCCTCCATCCACTTCTCCTCGACTCCGAGTTACCACCTCTCGTGGCTCCTTCATTCCACAGTCAACAGTCGGTGGTGGTCAACCGAATTTCCACCGGGCGTCAGCTGGGAAGTTGGCATTACAGCCAGACTCAGCCTCAAAATCAGCCTTCTTCTTTGTATTTTTTCATTGGAAATTCACTTCAATCCTTCACTCATTAATTCTATTGGGATTGGGGATGACCCCACTTTAATGGGTAAATAATCCACCAGTCTCTTTACAGGCTCTCCTATCCTGTGCCATTCTGCCCATCCATCTCTTTAAGAAACCTCTCCTCCTCTTCTTCTTTTCCCACACAACATCCATTTCCCATTTCCTTCAGTGGATTCGTACCAGTGGTCCTCTGCTTCGGGCCACTGTGTCGAGCCTCCCAAGCTACCTCGGTCCCTATACCACAGTTCTGAGCTAGACGGGCCACTTCCTCTCGTATTATAACCCTGACAGTCATATATTGGCATCGTGACCACGCAGAGAGAGTAGGGAGGAGTGTGGTGCTGGACCGAATTTCCTCCACTTCACCAGTCTCAAGACTGTCCCTATCCCTAAGCTTCATATTGTCTATGTGTTTGGAGGAGCGAGAATTTGCGACGAGTTCAATACCTACATTAAATCATTTTTGAAGACTTTCCTTGACTGGTGTGCATATCGTTGAACCATGTTGTGATCCATGAATATTGTGCTCCATGTCATGGTCTGATCTGTGTTTAAAGACTATTGAAAGGTCGTGAAACTGTGCGTTGAATTGTTCACGAAGGCCAGGACCTGTGCATTGAAGAACTGCTCAATTATATGATTTGGAACTGAATCATGTGAGCTGCCAGAGTTGAAAAGACTGTGTTCTATCCTGCATTAGGATCTTCTTCGTTCAATTAATCTCGAGTCATATATGTGTGATATTATAGAGTGGAAATCGGGGAGTGATGCGATACCATTGAGAGCGGTCTGAACCCAATATTGGAGACTTTTTAGTAGCAATGAATTCGAATACTCAATGTTAGACAGAGGTATTTTCAGCGTGAATGACATAGTAAAGAATAATTTTGAAGAGTATAGAGTTTCTTTCGAGTCACACTTATTTTCATCATTTCTTATAAGATTGTTTCAAGAAATACAATGCAAGTAATGATTTGTGCTAAATTTTAGTGTAAATGATTTTCATTAAAGATTCTGAGTAGTTATTTCAAGCTACAAAACTGTGTTGCAAGTTGTAGTTGTAAAATTGTAAACAATGGATAGAATTAAAAAAGTGTTGGAGTTCCTAAAAACGCTGATATTTTCTACTTCTCATGACACATTAAAAGTCAGCAAAGTTTCCCTCACATACATTCAGATATGTCTACAAGATGCACAAGAAAAAATTGAGTTCTTGCAGCTTGAGAAAAAACTACAGAAAGAAGAATTACAGCAGTGGAGTCATCAGTCTGAACTTTTTCTTGTTTAAAACATTGAGAAAGACTCCCAATAGCAACAAGAAATTGCACATGCAGTACCCATTTTAAGAGCAGATTTAAAGAAAGAAGAAAAAATTGAACCTGCACTTCACAGGCCCATCATCGGACCTTGGGAAGAGCTTGTCCACAACAAGCACAGAACTAGTCTTGGATATGACAAGGAGTTGTCCTTTCATATTCCAGACTACTCCAAGCCCATCAAATTTCAGAGTGTCAGATTTCTTCATGACAGTTCACCTTCAGTTGTTCCAGATCTACTCCAAGCCCATCAAATTTCATCAGACCTTGGGAAGAGCTTGTCCAAAACAAGCACATAACTAGTCTTGGATATGACAAGGAGTTGTCCTTTCATATTCCAGACTACTCCAAGCCCATCAAATTTCAGAGTGTCGGATTTCTTCATGACAGTTCACCTTCAGTTGTTCCAGATCTTGCGCCTCTTCCATAGCAGCAACAACAGATTGTGAAATTCCAACACTGTGATCGACTTGGCCATATGAAAGATCATTGTTTTGATATTCACCCATGCAAGTACTATGGTCGGCACACCCATTCTTCACACAGATGCTTCAGCAACAAGCCTCCTGTAAGAACAAAGATTTATCTTGGATGGATCGCTTCTTGGCAATGGGAATCAATAGCCAAGATGATGTTTAAGTCAATGTCAGAACTTGTTCTAGAATATTGAACAAACTTGCAGTTGATTTTTCACCATAATCTCACCTTGTACCTGATAGGGGGGAAAATGGTGGTCATCTACAAGATTCGAAGTCACATCAAGCGAGCCTGAGCCACAACCTGTCATTCTAGATTCAGAGTAGCCAGGGAGATAGAAGTTCAAGTGACCCTGAGCCAAAATCTGTCATTCTAGATTCAGATTTGTAGCCAGAGACACGAATGCCCATGAGCATTCCTTTGGTTGGTGGACATCCTTAAACCATCACAGGTTGTATACCTCCCTTCTTCTAGGTTGAAGGTCTCCCTCTTCAAATATGAGGGACACTTCCTCTAGCAGAAGCCTTTAGCTTCTTGCAAGATTTGGAAGAGTTCTGGGAACTGCAATAAGTGTTTTGTTCCAGTGTTGGTGGTCATCCTTAAACCACCTCTTTATACCAACATTTCAGAGAGTTGATTCAACCTAAGTGTTTCCATACATACTTTGCAGATTTGTATTACAACTCTCTTCT
Organism: Pinus albicaulis; assembly: GCA_034641835.2. Taxonomy (NCBI): domain Eukaryota; kingdom Viridiplantae; phylum Streptophyta; class Pinopsida; order Pinales; family Pinaceae; genus Pinus; species Pinus albicaulis. The sequence continues at coordinate 1,668,266,263 of CM076581.1, forward strand.
TGGACTCACACATACCCCTTCGGATTAAGGGGGGGAATGTTGGACACCTAATCCTATATGGGTAGGTGTGGAAGCCGAATGGACAAAGAGGAGTCCAAGTGACCTTGGAATGTGGAATCCAAGAGTCACCCCATTGTACTATAAATAGACATCTATGGTTAATGGAAAGGCAATCAATGCTTATCTTTCTCTTGTGTGTGTGTTTCACCGCACTTGTGCCTAACAGAAATATTATTGTCCATTTGATCGAACATCAGTTGTTAAATTGACTGAACATAATTTGTTCAATTGATTGAATAGCGGTTATTAAACACGAGCAAAAAAAATGGATGTCCATTTGATCGAACAACAGTTGTTCAATTAACTAAACAACAGTTGTTCAATTGATTGAACAATAGTTATTAAACACGCGTAAAATAAATCAGAGCTGTTTTTTATACCGAACAATAGCTACACAGTCGAAGACGGGACAAACAATGTGCATTCGGGAATGGAACAACAATTGTTTATTTGATAGAACAACAATTGTTCGTTGGACGGAATAACAGTTGTTCATTTATAGCAACTACACATTCACCAGCGAAATGGAAACCACAAATTTGAAGGAAGAAACACCTGAAACACAAAAACATAAGAGAAATCAGAAAAGAAACAACACTTTATAAAAAAGAGTAAATAAATAAATAAATTAAGTTACAACAGTTGTGGTTTTAGTTGCAGTAATGTTGTTTCCTAAGGGAACATCAATCTATTTCAAGGAACAACAATTTTTCAATGGTGAATGAATGGAAAAAACTATTTTTTGAAAAAAAATTCTTTGGTGGAAATGACTTGAATTTTCAATTCTTTATTTTTCCTGTTATGAATCCGTCAAGTAATGAAAATATCTTCACATCGTTTTCTTGTTGGCAGGTATTAGTGGGACATTTGTGGCAAGATCTTATAATACATTTTAGACCATGACACCTAAAAAAACTTAACATCATATGATATTAAACTTCTTAATATATGTTTGGATGGAATCCCTTATTTTATTAACATTGTCTTCAAGAATCAATTTTCATAAATGTACTTCATTTATTATCCTCGAACCTGCAAAAAAATGAGAATCTACCTGCAATAAAACATAAAATCATGGAATAAGAGAGGTGTAAGGGCTCCCTTAATACAATAAATATGAAAAAAAATAACAAGTAATTATTCTGTAAAACAAGTCCACATAAATATAAACAAAGCAGAATTTATATGTCACATACGGAAGAGCATTGGTCGACCATACTAACCAACAATGTTTTAATCATAAATTCTTTGTTTTTTGTCTAATTTCAGTGATTCCAAAGTCAAATTAAAGTTGTTTCAAAGATATATCACCTATAGAAATAGGTTATAAAAATTCCATGATATGATATGTCAAATTTACTTAGAACAGCATGCATAACAAATTCATTTTCAATTTCTCAACTTAGGCCAACAGTTGATTTTTTAAGCATAAATTTTTCGTTTGATGATGGATTGAATTGATTCAAACTGGAGATTAAATTATTTTCATATATATGTGTGTGTGTGTGTGTGTGTGTACGTGTGTGTGTGTGTGTGTGCGTGTGTGTGTGTGTGTATGTATGTATGTATGTATGTATGTATGTATCTCCAATATGTAGACATTTAAATAACTGTTAAATTATTCACCGAGATTATCCTGATCACACACTATTTGAGCTTCATGCATAATACATAACCTCTTCTACTATTGATCATCAATTTGTGGAAATTAAACAATCGCATGCGCACATTAAAACCATAAACAATCACACATATAAACACAGTATTTATGGGAAAGCTTAAAGCTGAAAACCCCCAAATATCTGTATATTATAATGATAGAGATCATGTAACAATAATAGCACAAAGCTCCTCACAAGCTCTCAGCACTATCTCACGTGCTACACACTACACAAGCTCAGATCAAGCAAGTCACATGCTCAAATCTCCTCCACCTGTTAGCCAGCCTCTACTGCGCAATCCAATATGGATAATCATGAGATCAAGGTTCAAATCCCACCAGTATGTAATGCACAATCCTCATTGGCTTCTCAATCAATGTGTGTGCAAATCTCATGCACCAGTATAGTCACAACTGATAGTCAACCTGCTCTTTCACCTACCTCCATCACTGATCTCCACTGAAACTGTCCATGCACTGAAGTTAACTGGTATGTTCATTAGTTGATTTATGAGTTAATAATTAGTGAATTAATTAATAATTAATTCACACCACTCATCACTAGTGTATTAATCAGTTAGACTAAATACAACTAGTTCAACTAAGTCAAACTTAACACAACTCCATCAACTCCACCAAACTCACTCACATGAGTTCTAACTGAAGTCATCATGCAATAGCTCCACTTAGACCCTAGGAATAGCATAATTCCTTCTGTCAGCTGCATGTGCCACATCCAGGCATCAAACTGAAGTGCTCCAAGACGATAAGATAATGTTTATAGTCCAAATATTATTAAGAGCTAATAATATTCGACATATCTATTTTTAGACTGGAAATCTAAAAATAGATTCCGCCCAGTATGTCTAAAAATAGAAGTCCATCTATTTTTCCAACTTGACCATCCCTCCACAAATAGCATCTTGCAACTCATAGAATCATGATCGACATGTCTAAAAATAGACTTTGCGCCAAAAATAGCCTGCGGGCCCACTTAGTGAAGGCAAATTCTTTCCACTAAGCTCTGTCATCTTGTTGCATTCTCAACACAATAGAAACATGATTTGGAGGCAAGAAGAATTGATAGGTCAAATATGCTAGTGAACAGCCGAAAAAACAAAGTTTTGAGAATGCTGATTTGCGATAGGTAGTTAGTATTTTGGCCATAACTTTCTTATACGATATCTAAATAGAGTGATTTAAATTGATTTTTAAACTATAATAATTGGGGAATATACCATAGATACAAGTTTTCAATATCTAGTCATTTGGGCCTCCAAAAATGGACTGTCCCAATTCTGTTCGTGAGCTGCCTACTAGACACCCTGTCAATGTCTTGGTTATAACTTTTCGTTTCAAATCCAAATGGAATGTTTAAAATTGGATTGTGAAGTAAACATAAATAGCTACTCAATATAGAAATAGGTTTTAAAAATATGCCCATTTTTCCCCTCAAAACATGACTGTCCTAACTATTTTTCCATAAATCTCATGAAGTCCACAAGCCATAAAATATGATAAACAAACAATTTTTTTCAAAATGTTGATGGGTGTTTGTAGAAATGTGATTTTCAATATAATATGTCTACATAAACATATAAATTCAAATATATATCACCAATATCGATTTACACAGCGTGTTGCAGCAAACATAACTCTTTTTTATTTATTTTTTTTTCTGCACTAACCTATTTAGTTTGAAAAAGATGAAATATCTCTACGTATAAGAGTACTTTCAATGGAACCATTTTCAAAACCAAACCTCAAGTATATACATACCCAAATTAGAAAAATACACATTAATAAATACCAGGGTTGGAGATACCAAGTTCCCTTGAAACGATGGTGCCAAAAATTGTTGAAGTATGGAGTGATGATGCAAACAAATGATGGAGTGAAACCAATCTTCAATATAGCCTTGACTCTCTTGGTTTCCAATGGTTTTCATATCATGAATTTCTTCCATGAATTCTGAAATTTTTGGATTTGAAGCCTTCTCAATCCAAGGAAAATTTTAAGGGTGAATTTTAGCCCAAAAGCGAACTTTAAGGGATTTTAAATTTTGGAAGGGCGAATTTTGTATAAAAAACACTTTTTTTAATTTTTGCATAGTTAGCCCAAAAATTATTTTAAAAATAATTAATTTTTATATTTTAGCCAAGTAAAATAAGAACGCATAAAACGTGAAACTCTGGATTCGCCTCCCATTTCACTGGTTTGGTCTTTTTTCTGTTGCATTCGCCCCCGATTTCTTGGGTTCGAGGGTTTTGGAATGTCATTAACCCATGGATTGGTCTGCTTTCTGTTGCATTTTCCCCCGATTTCTTGGGTTCGAGGGTTTTGGAATGTCATTAACCCATAGTGTAAGCAAATGATGAGGGCAATGGAATCGATTTACTGAGTTGGAGGGTTCTGGAATAGCGTTTATCTCCAATTACGTTTACGTCGATGATGAGGGCAATGGAGCCGATTGACTGCGTTGGAGTGTTTTGGAATGTCATTTACTTCTATTTTACGCTGTTGATGAGGACAATAGAGGGTTTTGGGTTGCATTCATCCCCATTTCCATTTTCTGGCTTGGAAATTTGGAGGGTTATCGGCATTCGTTGATTGAATGAATGTGGAACATGAGAATTTTCAAGAGAATGTTTGTTACAAGAGATGTATCAAGATTTAATGACTAACGACAATGCAACCTTTCAAGAAGACCAGTTGACTATAGGGTCAAGTTGTGGACCGTGGTTGGTATGCCAGTGTCATGGAGTCTAATGATTGGACGATATGCACAGAATGGATGGGGTGAACCAAGACCGGATCACTTTCAGAACTTTGTATTGGATCAAATTACAATAATTATAATTACAAATCTCAATAGTCAGATAATAGTCTGCCTTGGAAAATTGGCTAAACTGGTACTGGCATACACGACTATAATTTTCCCTCATAATTTGAACGAAATTATGGATTTACCATTTATTGACTGACTGATGTTTATTTATAGTTCTTTAAATGGAAGATAATCTGTATTTTCTTATGGGTTTGATCTTGTTGTGTGTGCACCAAACTATATTTAAAGCCATATTTAGTTTGGAGATTTGTTCGGCCAATACACTCCCTTGTCTTTCTGTCATGCTTTGAATCTTCAGTAGAACAGGGGAAAAAGTTAAAAAATTCAACTCAACGCCAGTCCAACTGGTATGTGGCAACAGTATTAGACTATAGTGAATCTGTCCAGTGTCAATATATTGTTCCTGGGGACTACGTATTGTGTCAATAAGTGAAATCAGGAAATATGACCATATCTTGTCTCTGCCATTTTTAATGCTTCATTGATATGGTGGTTCAGATGGCAATGATTCATCTAGAGAGAAATCATATCCTATGCGATAAGATTGAGTGCATAGCGTGTCATTGTGTAAATATGAATTGAATAGATGATGCCCACCTAGACGTATTTCTCGTTTTATAGGGGATAAAAGCAAATCCATAATGAAAAGCCACTGAATCAATACTGAGACAAGCAACAAGATGAAATTCTAGTGCGTGTCTCTTGATTGAAATTAGATTTTTTACCATGCTTTGTTACCTTGGAAGATGAGATGTTTTAGCTGGATACTGTGTTATGTTCTGTTCTATTCTTTTTGTTGATATCTTGTTATTTTAAATGATTATGAAGTTTAATTTCTGTAGGGTTCAACAATTTCTGTTAGAGACCAGTACGTGAACCTTATCAGCAATATATTTTCAGTCTCAAATGTTAGGAGTGTCTCTGATTGAATTTTCTCCCAACTCTCAGGCTCTTTTTCGTGATCATTTCCTTTCCAACTTCTTTTATATTTCTCAAATTTTTCTTGCATTATAGTTTCTTCCATTTCTTTGATTTGTCTGAAATGTTTTATACAATCCCATTGGATAAAATATTTATCTTTTTGCAGTCCTCATCTTTGGCCATGAGTGGACACTAATATATCAATTAAATAAAAGTAAAATTTTGAGCTTTGCATTGAATACAAGAATTGAACAGAAATTACATGGTTAGTCAATTATGTTATCCATACTATTGCATAAACAACTAATCTTGTAATATTATAGGTTTAAATTAGGTTGACATCCTCTTACTTTTGCATCACAAATTCTGCTCAAGAGAATGGGATTTGCATTGTAATGAATGGACACGTGTCCAATGTAATCTTTAGAGTATGGCATGTTCCTAATGTTAGTTCATATTTTTTGCACAAGTATACTGTGTTAGAGGTACAAAGAATCAAATCAACCCAATTTCAGGCCTTAGTAATAATTTTTAGGAGCAAAAGTCAAATTTGGTCAATTTCATAAAAAGATGAATGTTGTGGAATATTATACTCTGAAAAGTTTTTTTGGATTCAGTTATGGTAAACTTTGATGAAGATAAGGTAGCTAGCGGGATATATCAATGCATTTAGGTGCCTTGTCTGGAAAATTACTTAGGATTGTAGTAATTCTTGTAATCTAGTTTAGGAAGGCACAAGTAATAACAAGCTTGCCTACCTAGTAGCCAAGATTTCATTGCATTTATGAAGGGGTTTGACCACTAGAGATTTTAGTTGCACAGAAAATGACCTTGTCTTGCATTTGGAGTTGTAGAAGGTTGTAGCAAGAATTCAGTCGATACGTCAGCTTGATGTGGCTGATGTTTAATTGGTATTTTAACCAGAGATTCACCTGATGTAAACATACTCAGGTAATATGTTTTCATATTTTGTCCACTTGTTACTGATTTTTTTATAAGAGCTCCACATTGTGTCCCATTAGCATTTATAAAATGATGTAACCTTGATGCAACTTGTTGTTTTCTACACTGAATTTGAAAGGTGCGTTATGGTTCAGTTATGGAGTTAGGATTGGTGTTATGTTCATGATTTCATTCGGAAAATGTGAAATTGACAAGTTAACTTTATTATTACATCAGACAATAGGCTTGGTTCAAGAATTAAAAAGACAGCTTGATGAAAGAAAGGACTATCTACAAGACAGTGAAATGCAAAAAGGTTGTCATGGTGAAAATTACACATATCAACAAGAACATCCAGGTGCAGCTGCAAATTGGAAGTTAGAAAAAGAATATCCCAGCTCTGTCGGCACCCCCTTTCAAGCTAATGAATCTGCTGTAAGTGTTATCACTGATGAATCTGCACAACAGGTCACTGGAATGGTTGAGATTGAAGCAGAATTGCAAGCTGAGCTAGAATGCATACAAATGGATTTTCTCCAATCAAATTCAAAGTATCAAAGGAGTACATCAGGTTCTAGTGAGGTGAGTTTTATGGTGATTCTATACTTTAGATTTATCATGATCCTTTTGGGTTTGAGTAATTCAGTTGATGTCTAGTGTTTTCCAGTTTCCACACATTAAGTAGAATTTTTAATGTTGATTTTCCACTAAGAAAAATAGGTGTCATTAAGGATATTTCTATTTCAGGGATTGTTAGGATTGTATGCTAAATTGCAGGCTATTTTAAAAATCCATTTAGCATGTGAATGCCTCTAATGCTGCCTTTTTTCAATAGAAGCTGTAAAAAGATTTTATATCTGCTAGCAGAGTGAAACAATGCAACGTTTTTCTTCCAGGAAAATGCCCTAATTTCCTTAAGAATTTTTCTTTTTGTTTGCATCAATGAACACCTCCAAACTAAGGGGAACATTATTTGTAAGTTTTCCTCATTGCAATTTTCAATTAAAGTTGGGACTTGTTGAAACTTCAATGTATTTGCCCTTGTTTTATCCTTACCCCCTACACAATTTTGGATATATTTTGAACCACCTAAAGTGTTTTCCTTTCTTTTATTTACATACCACCTGTTTTGGACGAGTTATTAGATAAAGAACACAACTTATTGAAATTGTTTTAATCTTATGTGTCACAATATCAAACATTTGGTAATGACTTCTATAACATAATTCTTGTTCTAGATTATTTCCTTTGTTGTGATATAATTCTTCTTCTCATGAGGGTAAATTGAAGCATGCCAAACTCAGTTAGATGTAATTTGATCACTAAAAAAATTAATCATAGACACATGTTTTCATGAGGGTAAATTGTTTGTTCTCATGATGGTAAATTGAAGCATGCCAAACTAAGATAAATGTATTTTGATCACTAAACAAATTAATCATAGATACATGTTTTCATTCAACAGATTCATGACGAGAGGAATAAAGCTGTTAAGAAGCTGCAAGATAATAGAGATTCACGCAAAGAACATATTTGTGATGTTTTGAAGCTTAGCGATAGAGCCAACAACAGTTTTTCTTTTGGGAGATTTTGGAGAATGTTGGTTGATAGTTTAGGCCCTGTGATATCAAAATTTTTGTTTTCAGGCCTTGTTCATGAGAAGGCTACTGAACAGTAAAGCTGTATGTGGCCTGGTTTTATATAGCAGTAGACAATAGTTGTAAATTTAAATTACCTACATTTATCAAATTGAAAAAAAAACTGTACAGGAAAATAACCTTCTTATGGGTCTAAAGAGAGAAACAGTGTCTACCTCCAAATATTGTGGTGTGTTTGGTGGGCTGCGCTATGTCAGAACTAAACACAACTAGAAAGGTGGCTTTCTTATCATAATGGAGTGCTGTTTATGGTAATCTCAAGACCAGGATCATATTACTCTGGTACAACATGATGATTGGCGCCTGTTTCCTGGGCAACTAGAATAAATAATGATGTACATGATTAGCCCATTCAGCCACAAACATCAAGTGTATTGTATGTCAAAAAACCTTCATTTGTATTTATATTGTAAAAATGTGAATTCTTTTGTACATATTTGGTGAGTCACCAAATTGAGCAATTGGGAAGAAAAAATTTGTAGCCATATAATATTTTTTTGTTTGAGTTGGCTAGAATCTCATATCCATATATCTAATTTTTACTCTTAGCTACCAAGATGTTATATTGGTTGCTGGCTTGTCTTTTTAATTTTGATAGTTTGATGCCACGTTAAGGGAAGTGCAAGCTATAGTGAAAATGCTTGTAAATTGTGAAGTTGCTTGGTATGCAGACAATAGTTTCGGTTGTTGATTACTTGCTTGTCTTTTTAAGATTTGGGTCAGGGGTAGTGGGAAGATAAGATTACTCAAGAAATAGGTGTAATATTCCTTTTCGGGAATATTTGTAAAGCACAGTAAACTTTAACCAGAGATGGACTGGGAGGGCATTTACCAGATATTTCACCTCTGAAAAGAGGATGAGATCTGGAGGCTATCTGGCCCTTTCCAGACTCTGTCTAAGAGTGGGGGGGAAACACAAGAAGTGGTACAGAAATCAAGATGCAAAGGGAAGAAATAACAGATTGCAGACATACAATAGCACACACAGATATTCAAGAAATAAGAGAGCGCTAAGCCATTTTATTAATCTGAAAAGAATACATAGGAGTACAATAGTGATCAAGCATCTAAATTTGCACAAGATCTATTTTCCAAATGCTGCTGTGTTTCAGATCTGTGTTGCATGGGATAGTTGTGACTCAGAACTGCGTCCAGCTGATGTCAACGACGATGTCGCTGCCCAGATGGGCCCCCTTATGGATCTGCGCCTTCCTCCAGTTAATCACGCCGCCTCTGGCTGGGATCTGCAATATTAAAATCACCCGCTGATCTAGAACTTCCCTCAACAGACGCGGCACTTTATCTCTTACCCACGATCTTTCAAGAATACACCGAGAGCTTCCCAATTACGGACCGTGTCCTTCTCGGCATTCAATGAATGCATGGATCCTCCACAGATGCAGCGTGGTTAATAAACACGCCGATCCGTAACAAATACAGTGGATCAGTCTTTCTACACAAATGCTGGCGTAACTACCTCACCCGAGCAGGCACTCGAAGTCCCCTGGGGCTGAAGGCGAGATCTCCAAACGGAGACACTCAATGCGCTAAACAGCGTTGCAGATAGGCTAAACAGCCAGCGTGCTTAGCAGTCACAATGACAAGATTTGAAATACATAAAATCATCCATGCCCCTTAATGAAGACATTATCTCCTTAATATAGCGTTTGGCTTCTCTTGAATCCTTCGACCGCCTCAACCCATGATACCACAGTAATATTCGTTGTTGCATGTGCCTCCCCTCCTGATACCATGGAATTACCTCTTTGCTGTGTGCCCAACCACGTGCGTCTTATTCGTGGCCCCTTTTACTCATGTTTTATTCATAATCTAACTACGTTTATTCCTAAGCTAACCACTTAAGGCAAAATTGACAAAAATTGAATATTCCCATTAGCTATTGCTAATTGGGAATATTAAAGTCTCCCCCCATAGAGTGTTGCTTGTCCCCAAGCAACTGTACTGATGGATGCTGCAAGATTTTCTCATTCTCCTAAGTCGCATCCTCATCCGGCAAATTCTTCCACCTCACCAAGAACTCCTGGATGGTTCTGTTTCGTAGTTGCCTTTCTCTAGCATCAATAATCACCTCGGGTTGTAATACCAAATGACCTTCATCATCTATAGGTGGCAGCTCCTTTGTTACAGTCACCTACTACCCCAATGCTTTCTTCAGACATGATACGTGAAAAATATTATGAATATTGCTGCCTTGGGGCAGCTCCAACTCATATGCAACCCGTCCAACTCTGCGTATCACCCTATATGGCCCATAAAAACAAGGCTTGAGCTTCTCATCTCCATTCTATTTCAGTGATGATTGTCGATATGGCTGTAGACGTAGGTAGACCAAGTCTCATACCTCAAACTATCTTACAATCCGTCCCTTATCGGCATATCGCTTCTGCTGGTTCTGCGTTGTAGCCATGTTATCCTTGAGAGCGCGGGGAATGTCTTGACTCTCCTGGATCCAATCTTTGGCTCTCGGAGCCTTGCTAGCACGCAACATCATATCAAAAAAAGATAAAGAATGGTACCCATACAAAGCATAGAATGGTGTCATACCGATGGACATATGATATGTGTTATTGTAACAATACTCCCCTAGATGCAGCCACTTCAGCCATGCTTTCTGCTGCCCACTAACATAGTTACGCAAGTAGCCCTCCAGCCACTTGTTAACTATTTCAGTTTGTCCATCTGTCTGTGGGTGATAGCTGGTGCCTGGTGTCAGCTCCGTCCCTACCAGCCGAAAGAGCTCCTGCCAGAATCCACCCATAAAGCGACTGTCCCTGTCACTGATGATGGTCTTGGGAAGACCATGCAACTTGAAAATCTCTTTAAAGAACAGCTCCGCCACCTGTGCTGCAGTGTAATGTGCGGATATGGAGAAAAATTGTGCATACTTTGTCAGCCGATCAACGACGATGTATATGCAGTCCTTGCCTTGCACCGTGGGCAACCCTGTGATGAAATCCATCGAAATGCTCTCCCATTTCCCCTCCGGAATGGGAATAGGCTGCAACAAGCCTGCGGGATGGTTCATCTCCCCCTTGTTTCTCTGGCAAACTTCACACTCCCTGATATGCTGGAGCACGTCCTCCTTGAGGCCTTTCCATGAGAACCTCTCCCGGATTGCCCGATAGGTTTTGTTAAACCCCTGATGTCCCGATAATGGTGAGTCATGAGATGCATGAAGTATCTTCTCCTTGAGCTGGGAGCCCTCTGTTAAGAAAATCCTATTTCTATAGTAGATGATTTCATCTATCACCCTATATCTATTGTCGATCACCTGACCATCCAGAACCTCACATGAAAATCTATCCTTGGAGTACTCTACCAGGAGTTGAGCCCTCCAGTCTGTATCCAGGCTCATCAGAGATAACGTAGCTAGTCTACATGAAAGTGCATCGGCTACCACGTTATTCTTCCCTTTGAGATATTCAATGTCAAAGTCATAGACCTGGATCTTGCTGATCCACTTTTGTTGCCTTTCCTGTAGCTGTTTCTGCTCCAAAAAGAACCTGAGGTTGTTGTGATTAGTCCTTACTCAGAACCTATTGCCCACTAAGTACTGCCGGAATTTGGCCAATGCATGCATAATGGCCAACATCTCCTTGTCGTATATAGGATACAACCGCTCATGAGGAAGGATCTTCCTACTCTCAAAGGCTATAGGGTGGCCTCCCTGCATCAAGACTGCACCGATCCCTTCTCCTGACGCATCACACTCCAAAATAAAAGGCTGTGTAAAATCTGGCAATGCAAGCACTGGACAGCTGTTCATAACCTCCTTGAGCCTGTAAAAATCCCATTGTGTTGTATCCGACCAATTGAATGCCCCCTCCTTTTTCAGATCTGTAAGGGGTACCGCAAGCTAAGAGAAATTCTTGACGAACTTCCTATAATAGGTGCAGATGTCAATAAATCCTCGAAGCTCCGTCACGTTTCTTGGCTCTGGCCAGTCTCTGATGGCCCTGATCTTCTCCTCGTGGACCCTCACTCCGTCCACTCCTATGATGTGTCCCAAATACAACATCTCCGTCATCCCAAACTCACACTTGGAGAGCTTAGCATAGAACTGTTGCTCCTCCAAGATATGCAATACTTCCTCTATATGCTGGAGATGCTCCTCCCAAGTCTTGATATATATTAATATATCGTCGAAAAAGACCAACACAAACTTCCTTAGATGACTGCGGAAGATATGGTTCATGCATGACTGGAAAGTAGCTGGGGCGTTAGTTAGCCCGAAAGGCATGACCAAAAATTCGAAGTGGCCATAATGGCACCTGAAAGTGGCCTTGGGGATGTCCTGTTCCCTCACGAGAATCTGGTGGTACCCGGATATCAAATCGATTTTTGAGAAGAACTAAGTTCCTCTTAGGTCATCCATCAGCTCATCAACCCGCGGTATGGGGTACCTGTTCTTCAAGGTCTTCTTATTTAGGGCCCTATAATCAATGCACATTCTCAATGTGCTGTCCTTTTTCTTCACCAACACCACTGAAGAAGAAAAAGGGCTGGTGTTAGGCCGAATATGTCCAAGAGCCAGCAACTCCTGGATGGCCTGCTCAATCTCATCCCGATAAGCCTTGGGGTGCCTTTAGGGTGTGGTAATAACGGCCTGGACACCCTGTTCTAACTCAATAGTGTGCTCAAACCCTCGATCTGGTGGCTTTCCCAGCGGTATCTCTCCAAATACCGTCTCATACTTGTCGAGGATGACCTGTATATCTGGATGAACTTTCTGCCTAGTAGCCCCTGCCATTGATGCCCGCAACTCAACTGCCCACTCTATGTCTCCCTTCCGGAAGTCTGCCTCCATCCGGTGAGCTGAAATAGTTTGAGGTGGGTAAGTGTGCATTCCACGTATCTTCTCATGCTTCCCGGTCTTCTTGTCATCCCATTCCATCTCCAATGCCCCCCGATCTATGGTGACTTTTCCCAAAGTAATCAGCCACTGTACACCCAATACCACATTGGTGTTTGGTATGTTAACCACGAAAAAGTGGTCTGTTACTGTGTAGGTTCCCATCGTTATAGCCAGTTCTGGAACATACCTGGCACACTGCATCGTCTGATCGCCTGGGACCAATACTGAAAATCCGTCGAAGATCTCTGTCGGTATGTCTCTTCTTTCAACCATTTGTGCATCGATGAAGTTGTGGGTTGCCCCACTGTATACTAGGATTGAAACTCGCTGCCCACGTACTGTCCCTCAGACTCGTAGTGTCAGATACTTGGGTACTCCTCGTAATGTTGCAAGGGTCCCCCCTATGGGTGCAAAGGCTGTGCCTCCTGCCCCTGAAGGTGGGGGTGGCGAATGATCTTGCTTCGTTCGACTGTCTCCTGCCTCCCCATCCTCATACTCATCCTCTTCCCCACTACTCTCAGAGAAGACCTCAAGAAAATGTGCCTTGCCAGCAGCACATCTGTGTCCTGGTGCCCATGGTTCCTGACAGGTAAAGCACAACCTCTTCTTCTTCAATTCCCTTCGGGCATCATCATCGAGATGTACCCTCCCCTAATTCCCTTTTGGGGGAAGAATCCTTACATCCTTCCCCTTTGGCTGGAAAGTCGGTTTCTGGGGGTAAGATGTCTTGGTCTGGGGTAAGGCATCCTGCAAATCCCTAGTCCTGCCAATGGCATCCTGGAGTGTGGCTAGTCTAGTGGATCTGACTAGTCCTCGAAGTGGCTCCGTCAATCCTTCCACAAACATATAGATCATTCGTGCTGCGGATAGATCTGGCACCATTACTAAAATCCTGAGGAAATCTACAATATATTTTTCAGGAATCCCGATCTGTTTGAGCCTTGTTAGTTCAACAAAGTGCTCCTCTAGTTCCTTTCGGTCGAACCTCTCAATCAGTTTCCGAGTGAACTCAACATAGGTAGTCACGGAGGAATTCCCAAGCGTCACCCTTCCATGGAACCACCAATCCTGAGCCTCACCCTCCAAATGCAGCGTGGCCACCTTGATGGCCTCTGCTTCTGCCATCTGGTTGAGCTGGAAATACACCTCCAGCTTCTCTACCCAAGACTTTGCCAAATTGTTTGATGAACCATCAAATGTAGGCAAATGGAATCGGCTTGCTATACGCTGGGTATCCCCATCATGATAATGTTTTTGCCCTTTATGATGGTTGCAGGGTCTACTGTCCCGCTTGATCTGAACAAAGTCTTTAAATAAAATGGCATCCCTGAACTCTTGCCCAACTGCCTGGTACTCAGCAAAATACTCACTTATACGGTCTGGTTCTTCTTATGCTCCTAACCCCGTATCTGTACTCAGAAAATTGGGCATAGTAGCATGAACGGGGGCATGTGATGTTGGGTGTGGAGCGGCAACCTTCCCCTGCAAATGGTGGGATGTGTCCAACCCCTCATCAATATGGAAACCATTTGGGATTTCACATTGTCTAGCTTCCACAGCCGTGAATCTTTGGCCCATTACTTCTATCTTCTTTGCTAGATCGTGCACTAATTTGAGGAGTGCTTCCCCAAACTGTTTTGCATCACTATCATCCGCCATTGACCCTCTCTGCTCTGCTTCTACCGCAGGCTCCTCCTGTTCTGTGTCAATTACCCGAACGCAATCTCCTTCTCCATAGGTGTTCTTCAACCTGCGCTCAATATCCCTGTACTTCCTACCTCTGTGGCAGATGAAGGGTTTTTCTTCCGATGACATAGACTACTAGCTCCACAGGCTGAGCCAGATATATGCTCTGATACCACTATAATATTCCTTTTCGGGAATATTTGTAAAGCACAGTAAACTTTAACCAGAGATGGACTGGGAGGGCATTTACCATATATTTCACCTCTGAAAAGAGGATGAGATCTGGAGGCTATCTGGCCCTTTCCAGACTCTGTCTAAGAGTGTGGGGGAAACACAAGAAGTGGTACAGAAATCAAGATGCAAAGGGAAGAAATAACAGATTGCAGACATACAATAGCACGCACAGATATTCAAGAAATAAGAGAGTGCTGAGCCATTTTATTAATTTGAAAAGAATACAGAGGAGTACAATGGTGATCAAGCATCTAAATTTGCACAAGATCTATTTTCATAATGTTGTTGTGTTTTAGATCTGTGTTGCATGGGATAGATGTGACTCAGAACTGCGTCCAGCTGATGTCAACGACGATGTCGCTGCCCAGATGGGCCCCCTTATGGATCTGCGCCTTCCTCCAGTTAATCACGCCTCATCTGGCTGGGATCTGCAATATTAAAATCAACCGCTGATCTAGAACTTCCCTCAACAGACGCGGCGCTTGATCTCTTACCCACGATCTTTCAAGAATACACCTAGAGCTTCCCAACTACGGACCGTGTCCTTCTGCACATTCAATGAATGCGTGGATCCTCCACAAATGCAGCGTGGTTAATAAACACGCTGATCCGTAACAAATACAACGGATCGGTATTTCTACACAAATTTTGGTGGAACTACCTCACCCGAGCAGGCACTCAAAGTCCCCTGGGGCTGAGGGCGAGATCTCTGAACGGAGACACTCAATGTGCTAAACAGCGCTGCAGACAGGCTAAACAGCCAGTGTGCTCAGCAGTTACAATGACCAGATTTGAAATACATAAAATCATCCATGCCCCTTAATGAGGACATTATCTCCTTAATATAGCGTTTGGCTGCTCTTGAATCCTTCAGCCACCTCAACCCATGATACCACGGTAATCTTCCTTGCTGTGTGCGCCTCCCCTCCTGATACCATGGTATTACCTCTTTGTTGTGTGCCCAACCACGTGCATCTTATTCGTGGCCCCTTTTACTCATGTTTTATTCATAATCTAACTACATTTATTCCTAAGCTAACCACTTAAGGCAAAATTGACAAAAATTGAATATTCCCATTAGCTATTGCTAATTGGGAATATTACAATAGGTGCATGTCTAAGGTGTGATAAGCAGCACATAACTTTTCTCAAAGTAAACAAAGAAGCTTATTTGAGAGTGTAAACTTCTGTGATAAGGATAAACTTCTTTGAAGTAATATGGATAAGGATGTTATTATTTCCGGACTGGCATGAATTGTCTGGAGGTGGAACTTGTGGATTTTAACAAAGATATTGCTTGTTTCAGGGAAATATATTAGGATGTGATGAAAGGAAAGGTGTGAATCAGGATAAATTGACATTCAGAAAAAATAGTTGATTGTATTGTTGAACTATAATTAGAATGCCATTAAAAGCAAAATCATGCTACTCTTGTTGATCTGATGTCCATTTAGGAAAATCACGAACCTATAAAATTGAATGGAAAATCGATCCTGCTTTTTGTTTTACTGAAGAGAAGGTCAGGATACAATCGATCCAGCTCTTTGTTTTACTGAAGATAATTTGAAGCTAAGAGCTGTTTAACAGCATTACAAAGGAAACTTTATGAGGATTTGACTGTAGTGGGTCAGTCAATATATAACATTAATGAAGGCATGGTGATGTTCAGACATCATATTTCATGTTTTCAACCTCATAATTTTTATATGGCCTGGATCATGGTGAGCAGCTGCATGCATTATTTTCACCGGTGAAGGACATCTTTCCTTCAATGCCCCTCATTTTGGTAACCTAATTTTACTTGACAATCCTCAATGATGATTTTAAATTTTTACCATCTAAGGAATCAGAGGGTTGCTTCACTTAAAAGTTGACAAGCTGCATTAACAATGATTTTACCATCTCAGCAATCAGAAGTTAGGCCATTTAGAATTTGACAAGCCTCAGCAGAGAACATTCTCAAAATGTTATTGGCCTGCATGCCTTACACAAGCCACATCCTGCAGTGGGATTTGACGTAGTTAGACAGTTTTTGGATGCCTGTGATGGGTTTCCCTTATCTATGATATCTATTGGTGCAACATTTCATGGAAAAAATGTTTTGGATTATTTGAACGCCCAATTCTGCAAAATATCTAAAGCACTTCCTTCATACATACAAAGGAGGCTTAAAATTAGCTATGACACACTTGAAGAAGAGGAGAAAGAAATATTTTTCTCTCTGTGGATTTCCTCTGTCCCTTGCCACTCTAGAAATTTACCGATAACTATCTTGCTATCTAGCCATGAGATGGGGTGTAACAACCCACTGCAGAGAAGTCTCTTACATCCCAACATTTCAGTATGGTTCATGTGACAGTATCTCTTCTTTGTCATTTTGGTACTATGCTTCAGCTTTGGCATTGGATAGATATCCCTTGTTCATGAGTTCATTTTGTTTCATATTTTTGATAGATTGTACAGTGCAGTTAGGCACCTGGAATGTAGCTTAGAATATCTACTATGAAGACATTCTGTGTTAAAAATATAGATACATATAACAAAGGATATTCCCCTTTGTGTTAGGGAGTGGTTGTAGTTAGGGATAAAGTCTCTTTAAATCTCCCTTCTGGTCTCATGGGATGAATATGATAGATAGGGGGCACTTCATCGAAATTTTGGATCCTTGCCCACCGTTGAAACCTGGAACCTTGTATCTCAGATTCTTATTTATAGTTCTTTTCATGAGTATATATAATATATCTTAATTAACCTTTTATTTAAAAAAAATGGATCACCAAAAGAAAGAAGAGAATTCAATATTGGCAGTCACTTTTTCTTCATAGAAGAAGATTATAGGGCATAAGAATAAAGGATGGATCTGGTTGGGGAGGATTGTTGAGTCTCCATAACTTGGAAAACAAGTGTCTTGTAGATGTCAATAGTAAAATATGTATGTTGTATGATCACCTCTGTGAAATGGGCATAGCCTTTGGAGGAGGAGGAGCCTTGGCAGCCTATGTGGCGCATCACTGACAACCTCAAGAGTTTAGTAACTGTTCCATTGATATAAGTGGGTTGCAGCTGCTAAGGTTTGAAGGTGATTATTTGGGAAGTGTATATATATTATATCCTGATGAGATGGTCAGTTCTTCAATGCCTCTACTGGGATAGTTTCCCATGCTCATCCCTGCATTCTCAGATTCTTATAAAGAACTATTTTAGAATTGGTAGAGGCTGGAGAAGCCACTAGGAAACATTGAGAATCAAAGTGAAGTGAATTTTTCTAGTTCTGAAGAAAGCTTGTGCTCATATTTTGACCTTGCTAGAAGGCAGGGGTCTTGAAATAATCATTTTTAATATTTAAGAGTGCATCGCAGGAGCCCCCACAGTTAACGGAGTTGATCTATCTCGCCTCCTTATGGTTACTAAATATAGGGCAGTTGAAGCATCTACAAAGTTAGAAACAATTGCTCTGAAAGGATTCACAGTCAAATTGAAGGAACATATGGGGAAAGCTTACATCCTAACATTGCCAGAAGAATTTTTTCGTATATACTCCTTGAAGAACTAGACTCCAAGCATGCATGATGTCGTTGCCAGATTCCTTTGGGAATTTAATAAACCTCCAACATATTGATGATTCAAGAAAAGGTGCTAGTTTTGCTTCTTTTTTTCATTCCATATTTCATAAATCACAGGGCAAAGCACTTTGATTTTACAAGAAGAATGAAACCCCGAGAGTCCCCATTGAACTTGAGCACAGATTTGGACTTACTTACTGTATAGTTTTGGAATATGCGTGGTTGTGCTACCCCACAGCGACAACATTTGGCAACATGGGTGCTTTTAGAATTGGTAAACACTTATAGAGAGGTGTTTGGAAACTAGCTCATTTTATTGTTTTGGACCTTTTGTTCTTCATATTTCAGTGTGTACACTGTAGATAGCGTATTTTATAAACATAACTATTTGGTCATGTTATTGTTGGTAGTTGCTAGATGACCTGTTTCATTCATTAAGCTAATGGTCTAGTTTCTATTATATGACTTCAAAATTTGTATGCTTGTTTGTAATTGATAAAATTTAGATTCTAGATGGTTGATGCTCCAAACAAGTAATCATTAATGTTCTATGATGGTTGATGGCATCGTCTATCTTGATTTATGTACAAATATGCATGTTTTCATATATTCTGCAACTAATTTGGCATTGTGGATGTATATCAATGGAAATTTCCTCAAAAGGACTGTCACTACCTTGTATATTGTAAACAAACTTTGGGGGTTGCTTTGTGGTGATGAAAGTGATCTTGCAGCTTCTTTACAGCAAAAAAGTTGCTCTTTAGAGTTATCTTAAAGATAAGTTCAGATGAATTGATCTTACCTTGGGCTGAGGCTGAGCCATAAATGGTTGTTAAAGACCTTATGATGGGTGTGGGCCATTAGAGCCCAAGCATGCCAACTAAGATGGTGGGACATGAATTAATGGCCACAAGGACTGTGTTAGACCAGAAATCCATGCACCACAAACTCAAGCATAAAACCTAGCAGAGATAATATTTGGATTTGATTGTTCGTTACACTCAAAGTATCATTGGACAAATATAGGTATTATGATCTTAGAATGTCAGATGATAATTCCAAATTTCAAATCTTAATGGTCTTTTCTAACCCATATTATGAGTCTGTAGCAGAATACGCGACTTAGACTTGAGAGAGTCACGGTATCACCTTTCTGAAGGGAGTATTGGGAATATTAGTCATGTCATGATTAGTGTAGCTGCATTTTATGGGATAAGTTTTTTTAGGAAGCTTAAGCTTCAGCATAGCTGACTATTATCTGGAAAAATATTGTGTTGGTATCATTTTTCAGCCCCGCCTAAACTTGCGAATAGTAATTCAATGTCACCCAAGGTATAACAGTTGGTTAAGTGGAAAAAATTTAAGGTCAATATCTCAGTTGTTGCCCACAATGAATGTAGACAGCAGGCCTTATCATTCAATACCAACTGTGTATAGAAAAAGATTAGACTAGGGCGTTGACTCTTCTACACACATAAATGTGAAAAGGGCAGGCTAGTCAGAAAGTGATGTGGTGGTAGCGGCCATCTTGGAATTGAGTTGTAATGCCACATGTTATTATCAAGAAACTGTTGTAGAAAAAATTGGATAAGGAGCATGAGTTGTAATGCACATGTTATTATCAAGAAGTTGTAGAAAAATTTGGATGAGTATGAGTTGTAATGCACATGTTATTATGAAGAAGCTGTAGAAAAAATTGGTGGATTTGACCTTTGTGGTGGAGGCTGAGCTTTTAGCGAACACCGGAGATTGGGCTACTTTGTTCTGTTTTTTATGAAGCGGCTGGGTCTCCTTTGGACTGTGCTGCCAAAAACTTGGAGAAGACTGCATTGGAAGGGCTAGAGGAATTCTTTGTAAAAGTTGTGACTTTGTTGCTGTTATTGAGATCTGGGCAATATCTGTAACAACTAGAGTTTACAAGTAAATATGACCTTACCATAATTGTCTTCCTCTTCCTCACGCCCCTCTTCTTTTCTGATTTCTCCAAAAAAACCTAAAGAGTTGTTGCTTTCCCCATTTGAAAATTCCCCTTAGTCTTCTGCCAATCCATTTCTAGTCCACAATGTTATGAATCTTCTCTTCTTGTTTATGTATGTTGAAAGTCAAAGTTTTTTAGTTCTCATTAATTCTGCAATATTTTCTCAGGATTGTAGTGGAATATTGGCTCAGCTGTCAAAATCTCCAGCTTTGACAGTTCATTGGAAAAAATTGTATATGGGCATGATTCGTGAGAGTATGCTTCACTAGGCTGATTGGCTAAACATAGTGTCCTTTCCTAGACTTTGTGATTTGGATGAAACCATCCATGAATTTCCTGCAGAATTCTTGTAATAGAAGCTTGTCTAACACTTTGGGAGGAGGAAATGGGTAGATGATGAGTTGTCAAAGAACTAGACACAATATTACAATCTTTGTGGAAGAAATTAGCATCTTTCGCTCAATAACTGTTGTGTTTTTTCTGTGGTTCTATGTGAGTACTCTTTCAACAAGCAATGCATTTTGTTGAAGAAGCTATTTGTTTTGTCTTTGATATCAGTGGCTACTAGAGGTGGACTGTTATGATTCTTTGATCAATTGTATTTTCCCTTAGGAATTTTGGGGTAGGTAACATTGTATAGACTACATAAGAAACTAAATGAAATGTGTTGGATTGAGGGAATGATGTTCCTGGTAATGAGTTGAATCACTGATTGGTTGTACTTTTCCCCAGTAGATCTTGCTCACTGCTTCGAAACTTGTGCATTTACTCAAACATTATAATGGTACATGGCCTTCATATTGACTTCTCTATAGATTTTACACAGTAACCATACTATCTCTCTGGATGGGGGCTGGAAAATGTCAATTTTGTACTCCTGATGCGCTGCTGCTTTTGTTTTATGTTCAGTCTAACAGGATTTTGTTAGTGCATAGGGATGTTGTGATTGCTTGAGCGATTCCTTTGCTTTGTTGAAGGAGTGGTGAACAAGGTATTGATGCTCTAGGGAGTGAAATCTGCCACTCCCTGTTGGATGAGAAAAATTGATGTGTTGGCAGATTGTAGTGCTTCATGCACAATAGGATTAACTCACAATAGGGAAAAACTTTGTGTTCCAGATGTAGAGTAGCATATTGGATTGCCTCTATCCCAGTCATAGGGTCGAGTTGGAACTATCTAGCTTCTCAACCAATGCCCTAGAAGTACAACTAGTGTCCTATCAAAAGCGGGCAGAGTTATTTTTCTTTCCTTTTTCAGAATATCATAGTTTGTTATCCCCATCCATGTTCCCTAGGCCTACCTTATATTGTATGTTGAAAAATTCCTACAATGACATAGAAGAATGAAAATATTCCCACATTTTCTGATATTATTTACGTAGTCATCAAAAATATCACCCTTCTATTGTTTCCATGTATTATTCCTTGGTTGTTCTTATAAAAACTTTGGTAGGAGTGGTCTATGTGATATTCTAGTGGGTGATTGCGAGTTAAATTTGGCTAAATTTGAAGACTTTCTCATGCTGCAAATTTTGGCCATTTGATCTTCTAGTGCCACTCCTGTTGTTATACTGTTGATTCCCTTGCATTGAGCTTGTCAATGGTTGAGTGATGGCCTGCACCAATTCTTACTTCCATTGTACCAACTCTTGTTGTCCCTAGCTAAATTCCTCAAGGCATGCATGATGCTTCCCCACGATTGATCTTCTTGATCACCCATTTCTACTTCTTCAACCTCTGATTCAGAATAAGAAAAAATCATTTTCTTTCTTCTTCCATCTATGTGTGACATATTCTCTATTTTCTGGGTTCATCAACTATCATATCCCCTTAGGTAGATAGCTTACTTATTTCACAAATTATTACAATGTTTTATGTATGCTACTTATTACAACAGTGACATCATTTCAAGTATTTGCACATTGATGAAAAATAACCCTTTCCTCAATGAGACACACTGAATACAACTATATTCTCAATTTATTTAGGGATTTTTACAAACAGATAGCATGCAACCTTTTTGTAAGTAACAAAAAATAGAAACTCGATAAAGAAAGCATTGCTTAATAATATACCAATTTGCAGCTTGTTGATAAATACTTTTATTTATTTATGTAATAACCAAAGAGTACAATTATGGAACCTAATCTAGATTTCTTATCCTTAGACTTGCTACTACATGAATCCAGTAATAATTTTCCAACAATCTACTAGCTTGCACTAGCAGAGACTACTTGTCCTTCCAAAAGGAATTCTTTTCTAATGTGTTGAGCCTTAGCCCACAAGCTATACTAGGAAAATTGGAGAAGCCACTAGGAAACATTGAGAATGAAAGTGAAGTGAAGTTTTCTAGTTCTGAAGAAAGCTTGTGTTCATATTTTGACCTTGCTAGAAGGTGGGGGTCTTGAAATAATCATATTTAATATTTAAGAGTGCATCACGGGAGCCTCCACAATTAACGAATTTGATCTATCTCGCCTCCTTATGGTTACCAAAGATAAGGCAGCTGAAGCATCTAGAAAGTTAGAAACAATTTCTCTGAAAGGATGCACAGTCAGATTGAAGGAACATATGGGGAAAACTTGCATCCTAACATTGCTAGAAGATTTTTTTCATATCTACTCCTTGAAGAACTAGACTCCAAGAATGCATGATGTCATTTCCAGATTCCTTTGGGAACTTAATAAACCTCCAACATATTGATGATTCAAGAAAAGGTGCTACTTTTTCTTCTTTTTTCATTCCATATTTCAAAAATTGTAGAGAAAAGCACTCTAATGTTACAAGAAGAATGAAACCCCGAGAGTTCCTATTGAACTTGAGCACAAGTTTGGACTTGCTTACTGTGCAAGTTGGGAGGAAAGAATCTTATGTAAATCCTGATCAGATTCTTAAGCCTATATGTCAATTTTTTCAGGAGTGTGACTTCTTTGGTGGTAACTAAAGCTATAAAGAAGATTGGCTTGCAGTCTCTCCTTATGCCTTTGTATCACCTCACTGTTTCCAAACTCCAGTATGATGCAGTTAGAGATGTTTCATTTTCCTTTAGTACCTAACACGGTCCTATTGACCTACTTTTATGGTCATCTGTTGGACATTAATAATTATTTTTTATCTATTAATCTGGCCAAGGATACCCTCTATTTGAATGGAGCTCTTCCTTCTTCTAAGGGCTTGTTAAGGATAATTATGATAGGTGATTCATATATTGAAATTTTTTCATACCTTTATTATGTTGTATACTTCCTTATTTGACCCTCATAAATATGCATTTAGTAGCTTAAAATTGGGTTCACTTAATTTCTACATTCAAAGCGATGCATTGTATTTTCATAATATTTGACCCTTTGGAATTATTAACTACTTTTTTCCAAGCATTTAATGGTCTGCTAATGGTGGTTATGTGCAATAGTTGTAGCACAGTTAATTCATAGAAGACAAGGGTAAAGGTTTGTGGTGTGTCTTGCATGCAGCACAAGGGTATGCTGACCAATGTTCCTTGCATGGGACTGGTTGATTGGGATACCTGTGGAGCCCAGATTAAATATCCAAGCTTGTTTCTTGAAATTGTTTGGTATTGGTGTGTGTAACCCAAATTCCAAGTCTCCACCCTTCATCTTTAGAGTTTCTTGCGTGGGATTCCTTATGCAGTGGTGATTGCTTGCTTGACATGGAGGTATATTGGTCATGCGATCATTTGAGTTGGGTTTTTCTCCTTGGTTCTAACTGGTACATATGATCTACCAGTCAATAAATATTTTAGCAGAGACTATAATTTATCCTATTTGAAGAAAAATATCATCAATTTGTCAAGGTTGGAACTGGGTTTTGTCTTTGCAGGTCGAGAACCCCTACAACAATGTTCTTGTCATTGTCCACTTGATCACATTGGTGGTTTTTGTTACCCCTCATGTTGACATGATTGGTAAATGCATATTTCAGGGGCAACTTGCAGGATATTTAAGTCTTAAACCTTTGGTTGATTGACTAAGTATGTGTCGAAAATGTAAGTAGTTTCATTCTTCATAATTGTTTTTGTACTCATTTTAGTTTGTATCCTATGTAACAAACAAGAAAAAGTTATTTTATTAAAGCATGGGTTTCATGTCCTTTAATGATGGTCATCTAGATAAAAGCTTGTTCTTCATGCTTATAGGGCTCGTTAGGTCCTAAATTTAGAGATAAATATGGGCAGAGAGGTGTCGAGGGTCAAGAACCTCCAACACATCCATGGCCAAGGAAAAATACACTATGCGCTCAGTAATTGTAGGGATAGGAGGGCGGGCGGGCACACCTCAACCTCCGCCTTTGCAACAACTCATACGATGGCGGTGAGGCATGGAAGCGGAATAATTCTGAGAATACAACTGAGTGGGATGAATGGAGAGTGAAGGGCAAGAAAAGAGACTAAAGGTAGCGTGAGTCGAGTGGGCGGAGGGAGTCTAAAGGGCTGATAGAGGAGAGGAGGCACAACCAGAAGAAATAGAGTCGAGAGCCAACTTGATAGAGAAGCGAAGGGAGAAATGTGCAGGAGCGTCGTCACCATTGCCCATAAATGTCCAGGGTGCTCTGCAACCAGGACAAACCAGAGAGAGTTCACGGTGGAGGAAATGAATGCGGAATTGAGTGTCAGTGATGGCGTCTTGCTTCGAAGCTAGCAAGGAGAATTTAATGGCACCCATGCTAGAGCCATGTGCTGCCTCGTGGCGAGGACAACAGCTTTGTGTAGGGGGGCCGTGTGGCATGATGCCTTCTCTCTACAAGGCACCCATAGTCGGGAATTTTATTCCCGATTTTTATTTTATAAGATAATATAATATGGTGAGAGATTCGCCAAAAAATTATATATACATATTATATTATTGATAAAATAGCCTTCTTTTTTTCCTATGTATCATGGATATTCGCCCATTTATTATACATATAAATTTAAGGGGGTTCTTAAAATTTTCCCAGACTCAATCTCAATATATATTTTCTGCAATGGTGCATGTCAGATAGAATGGGTGGGAAGAGTGGGTAAATTTTGCAGTTCAACATTGTAAGCATGTTGTATTGGTTTATTATTGTGAGGCTGTGGAATGGATTGGGTAGGAAATTGTGTAGGGAATGGAGGATTTTGATGATGTATTTGATTGGGTTATGTGGATGATTTTGATAGACAAGTAAGATTTTGTTGAAAAGTTGGTAAAGAATATGGATGATATGTTTCTACTACAAGATGAGGGAGAGTAGTCATGTAATTATAAGATGAACCCTGCCAAACTTGTGGACAAGATTGGTGGCGGTTATATTGAGATTGATATGGCTGCCCTAAAAAAGGAGTATTCCATAATGGATTATGCAAGTAAGAAAATGGAGAGGAAGTGTTTTGAACCATATGTGTAGGCCATGGTATCCATGGTTGTGAGGTTGTAGCTTCTCGAGCTCTTTGATATGTTTCTTTCATCCTAGGTAAGAAAGAGAAACTATGCATGGGATGCTCCTTTTAGCAATGAGGGAAAAATGATTCTTCAAAATTTTTCTGATTTTTCTTTACCTGCAAAACATGCAATTGTGAATTTAGAGAGCTAATAAAATCAATTTAAAAATTTTCAACTAAATCAATGATTTCAGCTCTTATATCTCCTATTCTTGTAGTAGATTTGGAAATGAAAGAAGAAAATTCTTTAGAATTCTTACCAGCTTTGGATATTCCTCATGAATACATAATGCATAAATCACAAACATCATCATATGATAGCTGAAAAACATCACCTTTTCCTGTCAGATTTAATATTTCTAAAAATTCATCTTTAATTCCTTTAAGAATGAGTGTTTTTAAGATCTCTTTTTCCAAATGCTTATGCTTTGATTTTTGAAGGTTGTATTTAAATCGCTCCACATATTCCTCCAATCTTTCATCGTCCCTCTGTATCATACTGAAAATGTCTTCAATGGCCTTGCAATAGTTTTGGTATACATTCTTCCTTTCCTCTCATGTTTGAATGCAGTTTCCACCAAGGCTCATGAACCATCGGAGAGCTACTCCTTTTAGAGTAAGAGGAAACACCTTCAACCTTTGATCATTAGTATAACAATCATACCCTCTACAAAGTACTTCAAACTCAAATGAAAATGTATTTGGATCTTCATTTGCCAAACCATGAAATTTTGGTTGAGTAGATGGGGGAATTATGTGCATTTGTGTCACTCCTCCTAGATCTCTGATAGGAAATTCAAAAGTAGCAGTGTGTGCCATCTATTCCCAAAATATAAGATTTTCTTCATGTGCTACTTTAAATGTCCTCCTCCAAATTTTCCTGTCAATAGGTTAGTGAAATGGGTGGTGCTTACATCACCACTTCAATGAAATGATAATATTTATTCAAATTTCTACCTCTAAGATTCCTACTTTTAATCATGCATGTTATATGTCCTAAGCCTGACTACTGAGGGTAGACCTCACCACAAGTTAGCTAGGGTGCGTGCATCAGTTCTTACCTTTCGTCTTCAAAATCCAATCCTCTCAGAGTCAGGAATGCATCTACAACCAGATATTAGTGTGCTAATGCTATTTGACAGCCTCCCCAACAACATCGCCAAAATGTTGGGTTAAATTAATTGCTTAATAAAAACAACTAATCACCTATTCATTAATTATCAACCAAGGATCGTATTTTTATTTCAAGACAATCAAAAAAATATATGCATATAAAATACCAACATCTAACACCGGTTCTACATTAGTATGTTCTACACTATCAAGCTCATTCAAAAAGAAATAAAATGCAAGACTTGAAAGACAATACTAAATCTCGAAAACGGAAAGTAAATGACAGGAAAATAATTATGCTACTCACATGACTTGAATCAATACTAAATTAAACCACACACTTCTGAATTTTAATTTTAACCTATTGCACCCAACATAATTCAAATTTTAATCTAGAACAATAAATTAAATGAAATCTATAAATTGCAGGAAACAACAAATATGGAAAATGCAGAAAACAACAAATTACTTTTAAAGAAAATAAATCTACTTTAAAGAAAAATAATTTAAATTCAAATAAACAAGCATGCGACCAAAATACTTGAGATGTTCAAGGCAGCACCTTGTCCAAGGTAGTGGGCCCAACTGCCCAAGACTCAGTTTTGCCTTGAGAAATAATTCAGATCAAATTACAAGTAACAAATGTAGAACTCAATGGATAGTTTCCTTGATTAAAATATATGATAGAAATAATTGTAGAAATTATATGCACTAAGCATGCATATGTCCAAGATCCACCTGATCTCACACTATTTAACTTTATGCAAGATACTGAATCTATTCCACTTGTTAATCTTTTGTGGAAAAATTAATTGCACACACATGTGAAGCATAAACAAAAATTATCAATCGCACATAACACAGTTTTTAACCGGGAAAGCCTGAAGCTGAAAACCCCAACTATATATTATGTAACTTGGAGATCATATGAAAATCTCATACAAACATACAAAGCTTATCACAAGCTCTCAGTACAGTACAATTGTCATACACTAATCAGGCCTAATCTTGCAAATCCATGCACCGATCTTTGCCACCTGCTAGCCTGGCTCCACTGCGCAATCTCTGTTGAAGAATAACTCTAAATGAATTCTAATTACTCCATCCTTGACTGCGCAATCCTCATTGGCATCTCCACTGAGTGTTGGATGCAATCAATGCATCACTATAGTCACAACAGATAGTCTATCTTTCCCTTTCACCTATCTCTCCACTGGTCTCCAATAGCGCCATGCTGCTTGTAGTTAGCGATGCTTGTTCGGTTGATTAGGGGAATTTTATTTATGAATTAATTTAACTAATTAATTCACTCCACTCTCACTAGTGTATCATTCAATTAGATTAGATACAACTAGCTCAACTGATTCTAATTGAGTTAAACTGAATACAACTCCATAACTACTTCTTCCAACTGTGTCATAACTCTGCCACTTGAGTTCTAACTGAGTCCTCCATGCATTAGCTCTAGTAAACCCTTATGAATAGTGTAATTCCTTCTTTCAGTTTTTGTGCCACATCTATGCACTGAACTGAAGTGCTCCAAGAGAATAAGTTGTTATTTAGTGTCTGATTATTATTAAGAGCTAATAATAATCGACATGCGTCTATTTTTAGATCAGCGATCTATAAATAGACTTCGCCCAATATTCTAAAAATAGAATTTCATATATTTTTCCAACTTGATCAACCATCCACAAAAAGCATCCTGCAACTTCTGAAATATGATCATCATGTCTAAAAATAGACATAGTCTAAAAATATACTTGCGCCAAAAATAGCCTGTGGGCCCACTTAGTGAAGGCGACTCTTTTCACTAAGCTCATCATCTTGTTGAATCTCAACAATAATTACATCATAATAAATCTCTTGGCTTTGTCTCAAGTTTAACAATTATTCATCTCGTATCTAGAAATTGTTCATTCATTCATCCAACAATTGTTCATGTGTTCGTTTGCTCTCTTTGATCTTTGTTTTCATTTAAATACAGAGAGAGCAAAGGGAAATTACAACTAACTTGACTACAAAATGATTTAACATTACAATTGGAGATTTTATACAACAAATTGATCACCAAGATCAGATCTGAAATATCATGACTCAATTGGAACAAGTCAAATCTGGTATTGCAATTGAAACAATTTGGGAAATGGCCACAACAGCGAATCTGAGAAAATATCCTTCCGAGAACCTTTTGTTTCTCTCAATACAAACTGAAGTTTGGAAAAATTCTCATTAGAAAACTGAATTGGTTCGTTCTGCAAAAAACCCATGTCTCTTATTTTCAGGATTCATCTTCATTTGTCCAAAATAGCCAATGCAAAACTGTCACTTTTTATCCCGGTGAATTTCTGAGTTGGAATAGTTGGAGATCGAATTTCCAATCCGGAAGAGATCTTGGAGGCTAAAAGCATGAGTGATGTTATAACAGATTAATAAACCATATTTGAAAAAATCATGCATAATAATTATCAATTTATTATAAATAAAGGAGAATACGTATTACTTATCCATAAGAGCATAAACTATTATAAAATGGAATTAAATGATAAATTATGATAAAGAATGGTAGAAATGGATGAAATAGACATTATAAAGTGGTAATAATAATGGAAATTTAGTGGCCCAACACATTGTATTGCAAAACTAAAGGAGATTAAGCAACTAGTAACTGAGTTTGATTGGGAATTCAAAAGTTCAATATTTTAATGGCACAAGTAAGCTTTACAATCCCTGAAGAATGGCATAAGGAGCAGTTTAAAGTTGCATTATTTCCACATATCAGGCCACCTTTGACACAACATAATATATTAACATAGGTTGAAGCTCTAGAAATTGCAATGAAGTTGGAAGCTTCGCCAACAGGAGATACTCATTCAGGAGTGTAGCAGATTTAGAGCCAACTAGAAGAAATGCATTTGGAGCTACAAGATCTGAAGAAGGGTAAGGAACTTAGGTCAGAAATTTGATCAGAAGTATGGTACATTAAGTGTAAGGAAAAAGGCCACTATAAGGATTAATGCCTTGTGTTCATAGAATACATCAATAGTGGAGGTCTTAATCCATTGCACCCAGGATCAAGTGCATGGTCTGACTTATGTAAAGTTGTAGTTCGACATCACACGGAAGAATTCTATTTGTTGCAGAAGCATGTCCAGACCCCGAAACATTTTTTTTGTAACTTCTATAGCTCGGTGGGGCATGATGATAAGAATTTATGTAGTTATGATTTGATGATAGAAAATATTACAGGTGCTAATAGAATGCAAGCTACGGGATGTGCACAGGAGGATCAAGGTCAGCATGTCAGTCAAGTAGGATTCCAAGGACGAGGATGAGGACAAGGTGTTGGTCGAGGACATAGCCAACTCATCTGTTACAATTGCGGTGAAGCAGGACACTTCGCGCGGGATTTTCATAATCCTACCTCCACCTATAAGTAATATAAAGATTTTGATCATGTGATAGAAGAATGTTCAATCCTTATGACAAATATGGGAGAGAAAATAAACCAGCAGCCTACACAAAATTTGCAAATGATGATCGTTGAACCAAGGGAAGATGACCCATGCATTAACATGGTCACACGAAGTGGCGCAGCAACAGGAGATGATATATCTAAAGGTAAGAAGCTTGTGGAAGACACATGGGTTAGGAAGACTACAGAAAAATACCTTGGGTTAAGCGAAGTTTCATAGATCTAGGAGCTTCGACCTCTAGCGCACAGCCACAGTAGAAGTTGATACTGAAGAAGGACAGCGTTGAAGTAAATACTCAGCTGAAATAGTTTGATCTGACTATATTAAAATAATTTTTGCAGACCTGCATGAAGCTGTTATGAGATCAAAAGGATGTTAGAGGACTCTAGTCCTTGAGAGACTCCTTTGTTGGTAAAGAAGAACGGAAAAATGAGCCACGTGCAGTCAACAAGTTGAATTGACATAAGAAGAGAACAAGAAGGGATATGAGACTAACTGCACAGATCGGAGAATGAGACATGGATCAGGTAATCCTAGATTTAGGATTTGGTGCCAATTCATTGCCTAAGAAAAATTGGGAGTGAATGGGAAAGTTGAAATTTCAATGGTCGTCGATCAAGTTGAGAATGGCCAACTAGTGGAAGAGCATCCTTATGGGAAGGTTATCTGGCATTCTAGTAGATATTGAAGGAGTGCACATTGTTGCAGATTTTGAAGTGATTGAGATTGTAGATGATAAAAATCCATATTCGACACTTCTTGGATTGGATTTGGATTTCGATACTGATGCCATAATCAATCTAAAAAGGTGATCTAAGGGTCATTGTTTCTTTAGACCCATCAGAAGGAGTGTGATATACAGAGCATGTTTGCGATGAGTAATATGACGCAGACATTGACAATATATACAAGATAATAGCTAAGGATGAAGATTAGATTAATCCCACTGAAAATGGAAGGCTAAGCTGGGAGCAGGGCAGTTCCTGTATTTTAGACTCCGATGACGAACTAGAAAATTGGAAAAACAGGTTGCATGAAGTCTCTACAAGACAATGTAACAGAATTACAAGATCACTTCACTGCATAACTTCATAGGCCTGTAATTTTCCTTCTTATGATGGTATAGGAGATGTCAGTGTTTTTATTCATGAATTTGAAAAGGAGGTTCCAAGCATTGGATGTAGCCCTCATACATACACCTGCTAGACGGTGGGGTACTCATAAAGAAAATATCGGAGGTTGGAAAGAGTATCGCAGATTGATGAAGATTAGATTTTTCCAAGTAAATACCAGAATCGAAGAAAAATATGATGGCAAGGATGATCCTCGGAATCATATGTCTCAGTGGACTTTGGTTTGGGGCAAATATGCAGAGACAGAGTGGGTACATAAATGTTTTCACACATTGGACCCGATAGCTATGAACTGGTATCTTAAGATAGAGTTGCACCATGGAACGACGAGCTGGAAATATTTGGTTGAAGGGTTCCTCCTAACAATTAGTTTTAAGGATGAATTTAAATGCATTGATGAATCCCTTCAGGAAGTAAGAGCAGTGATTTTTAAGACTACAATTGCACTAACCTAGACGCAGCCCGATTGGGCCGCGCAGTTGCAGCACACGCTAGAATGCTATAATGTGACAGCGGAAGAGGATGATGAGGATCCATGCAATATTGATATCCTAGAGTCAGAAGGAAATCGCGAATTTGTTGGACCAATGCACGAAATCCCTTAAATAACGCATCCTGTGAAGATAAAGAAGGTGAATATTGGGTCATATGATGAACCAAAATTTGCATTGATTGGAGATTATTGGGATGAATACATAGTTAGAAAATTTGCATAGTTGTTGCATGAGTATCAAGAGCTCTTCCCCACGAAGTTTTCTGATTGAAAGGTATCATAGGAGACCTAGAAGTTATGAGGATTTCTCTAAAACCCGACGCGATGCTAGTAAAGAAAATACCTTATAGGTTGAATCTGAAGTATAAGGGAAAAGTGAAGCTACAAAATTAGAAAATATGATTAAGGTAGGGATCATTGAACTGGTCGAAGAATCTGAATGGGTAGGTCATATGGTAGTCCAAGAAAATAAGACAAGGGGTGAGATCAGAATAAGTGTGGACCTAAGGAAATTGAATTATGCATGTGTACATGCCGCTTTTCCCATACCATTCACTGACGAAGTGTTGGACAATGTAGGAGGACAGGAGACTTATTATTTCACATATGCTTTTTTAGGTTACCATCAGATCAGGATTGCACCGGAATATCGACATAAGAAAATTTTCACTATAGAGTGGGGTTGTTACTAGTATACTGTGATGCCTTTTGGATTGAATAACGTTCCTGCTATACTTTCTGCAATTGTAGTCGCAACTTTCAAGGAGTATATACACAATTTTTTGGAGGTTTACTTCGACGATTGGATTGTTTTTGGGTTGCTAAAGAAGCATGTTTCAAGCTTGAGATTGATGTTGGATATCTATAGACAATATCATATATCACTGAATTTGAAGAAGTCATCTTTTGTGTACCTTTTAGTATACTATTCGGGCATGTTTTTTTGTAGGCAGGGATTGATGGTAGACCCCATGAAGATAGCTTCTATTGTGAACCTAGAGCCACCTAAGGCAGTGAAGCAACTATGTACGACACTTGGACACACTGGCTACTACAGGAAGTTTATAAAGGCATATGTGCATATAAATGTGTCGATGGAGATGATATTGAATAAGGATGTTACTTTTTGCTGGGATGAAGAATGTCAAAAGAGCCTCGACATACTTAAGGAAAATACGGTAACTGCACCTATTATATTTTTCCCAGACTGGAATAAGGAATTTCATGTACATGTTGATGGCTCTTGCATAGCATTGGGTGCAGTATTGGTGTAGTGAAGAGAAGGAGATTTTGATCACCCCATAGATTTTGCAAGCAAAAAATCTAAGGCGGAGAAGAATTATTCTATGACAGAAAGAGAGGGGTTGGATATGGTTTATGCATTACAAACATTTAGGCATTATTTGTTGGGATCACACTTCAAAATGTTAACAGATAAATCTACACTGAAGTATTTGGTGAATAAGATTGTTTTAGGACAAAATATTTATCGATGGGTGTTATTGTTTAAGAAGTATGAATTTAAAGTTATAGTCAAGCCAAGGAGATTGAATGTTGGACCTAATCATCTATCAAGGATAGAGACAGGAAAAAAACACTTGAGCATTGAGGAGAACCTACCTGATGCGAATATGTTCGCAATCAAGGTCACAAATGATCACTTCATAGGTAATATTTAGTTTTTGGCTACAGGTATGACTCTCGCGAAGTAAACTACCTAGCAGAAGAAGGAGTTGGTAGTCAAGGCAGCTGATTTTTCATTTATCGCAGGACATTTGTATAATATGGGACAAAATGAAATATTGCGCAAATATGTCTCTGAGCATGAAAGGCAGCATATTTTGGCGGAAGCTCATGGAGGAGTTGCAGGAGGCCATTATGCAGGGAATTCCACTGCACATAATATTTTGTGAGCTGGATTATGGTGGCCCACTGTGCATAAGTATGTAAAGGAGTATTGTAGATCTTGTGATGCATGCCAAAGAACAGGAAGACCATCTTGAAGGGATGAAATTCCCTTGAATCCACAAGTAATGGTGAAGGCATTTGATAAATGGGTGATTGACTTTGTTGGACCTATCAATCCACCGGGAAAGAAGACTGGAGCAAGGTATATCATCACTGCAACAGCTTATTTGATGAGGTGGGCCAAGGCAAAGCCAGTGAAGGATTGCACTACAGATATGGCTGCGAATTTCATATTTGAGTATATTCTGTCCATATTTTGGTGTCCAAAGATCTTGATGAGTGACATAGGTTCACATTTCTTTCATAAGACTATTGAGGCACTAACTGAAGAATTCCAAGTGTATCATCAAAAGAGTACACCATATCATCCTCAGGCGAATGGGATGGTCGAAGCTTTTAAAACTATTTTTGAGAATGTACTCACCAAAGTATGCAATGTAAAGAGGAATGACTAGGATCTGAGAATTCCAGCGGTGTTATGGCCATATAGGACAACGTACAAAAAATTGACAGGACAGACACTTTTAGGTTGGTCTATGGACAAGAAGTAGTCATGCCTATGGAGTATATTGTGCCTAGTTTGAGAATTGGATCATTCACAGACATGGCAGACTAGAACCCAATGGAAGAAAGGATGGATCAATTTCTCACTTTGGAGGAAGATAGGTTCATCGTCGGTTATCGTCAGCAAGTGAAAAAAGCAAGGGAAAAATCTTGGCATGATAGGCATATCAAGTAGAAAACAATTGAGGGAGACCTTGTACTATTATATGATAGCAAGTTCGTGAAGTTCCCAGGAAAGTTCCAAACACATTGGTTGGGGCCATATATCATCAGGCACATCTGTGAGGGAGGTGCAGTTCATCTTGCAAATTTGGATGGTCATTTGATGCCAGGACGAGTGAATGGGAGTCAATTGAAGATACACAAGGATGAATTTTTCCCTTGAACTTCGCACTAACTATATGAAAGGAGTAAATTCTTAGTGTGACATACAGTTGAAAGTGCGCATGTGACTATAAACTACACTGTTGAAGACAGACTTCACTGAAGATGGATTACTGCGTGAAACTTAGGAGGATGTCAAAGTCTGAGGGAACTGCGACCAGGGAGGAATTGTTGCGACATAAGAGAGGATTCATCGAAGTCCACTAGAAATATGACCATTAGAAGTGTTAGAGTCCTGTAATTTACAGTATCACAAGGTGACAGATTATTACTTATATTTTTTACTGAAAATAATATTTCATGGCTATCATTTATTTTCAAAGAAATAAAGACAACTTCTGACTGTAAAGATCTTCAAAGGAATCAATCTTCCCTTCTGTTTAGTATAGGGAAGGAAGTGAGGTGTGATGGGTATCAAACTTCATTTTTTCCCTCATTTCATTTCATTCACCCTCTTTTCCCCTCATTTTCTCCATATTCTAAAGTTTTAAACCATAAACAAAACCCACCCCGCCATTTATACCTTTTCATTTTCATTTTCCCTAAGTCATTTCCCTTTTGTTTAATTACCGCATGCCCAAGTCACTTTTCGCATTGGCCAAATCGAAAATTTCTTTAAAAACCATCTCATATAAACCTTTCGAAAGCGATATGCAATTAAAGTGGGACCTATTCACCCTGCACTTTGCAGCCCGCAAGCTTCAAGCTATAACTCTTAAAATACTTTTCCAAAACTTATTTTCCACTGATGCAATGAAAGTGGGACCCATCATACCTTACTGTGCCACCAAAATCGAAAGTGAACCTCATTTCTGCCTTATTCCTTATATTACACCGATTCGAATACGCCTATGTGCCCGCAGATTGAAAATTATAACTCATTCCATTTTCTACCAAATGTTAAGTCTTGCGATCACTGATGTGCGATATCACATCACGCATGTTATAACCCTTCGCTCTATCACACTTTGCAAATGTTAAAGTTTAAACATACAGCAAACCTTCTGACTTGCGATTTTGAGATGCTGTGGGACCCGAGCGCAAATCAAAATCGAAAAATTTAAAAGATAAGTTGCAAAGGTAAAGTACTAAAACCACAAAGTGGGATATGTGATGCCATGGTGGGACCCGATTGCAATCGCAAATCGCAAAACTTGAAGGATAAGTACGAAGGGTAAATGTTAAGTCTTGCATCGTTCAAAATGCGTGGATGCGATGTGGCTCCAAAATGATGTTTATAATATTTCAAGTCCGCGTAAATGGTTTTTTATACTATTTCGTTTGAAAAGGGTTAAATGCAAAAGGAAAGGACTCAAGTAGAAAAAGGGTCGTGACGGGCCCCACCCTGTGATATTTCCTTCCACCTCTAATCGCCCTCCACCTTTCCTTTTTCTCCACATCTCTCCCTCAATTTGATCGCCCTTATCTAGTTTCGTCCTCCCTGTAGCATCTGAACTTTAACCAAAACGGGGGGGGGTGGGTCCAAAATGGGCGGTATCCCATACCACCCATCCGACTACGTGTCACACCCAAGGATATTTTTCACCCCCTCTCCAAACACCGCTTACCACTCTCACCCCCTCCGAAAATCCCTTTGCATCATACTCCTAACCTTCACCATATTCATTTTACCATTGCCAATGTCACTGCGCCACGTCCTCCATCTTTTTTCCACGTCCGCCAACCACAATCCCTTCACATCCGGGCTTATGGGTTTGTGCGCCATTTTTTTCCACATGACAAGAGGACTTGGGTAGAACCCGACAAGGAGTAAAAAGGCAAAGCGAGGTTGAACGTCACAAAGAAACAGATAGAAAAGGTCGAGTCACGCATTTTGTGATATAACAGCAGAAGTCGATGGGGCAGTGAACACATCAGCGCAGCTACTAATCCAAGCACCTCATAAATTTAATAATCAAACAAATACTTTCCAAAGATGAAGAGGTAAGGTGTCAGAGCCTTCCTCGCCCCTTGGGAATCACTCCAGCCAAATCCTGATCATTGTACAATTAATAACAAACTGCTAAAGCCACTGTTACGACCAAACTTTTCTTATCACCACCTCCATGGTTCCACTTGGCGAAGGTTTAGTTTGATTGTAATTAAGAACTATCATTGTAACAAACAGAGGAACCAACTTAATTTTTTGGATAGATACTGCATACATTAGCAGTGTGAAGGGGGCCTGGAAGGGGAAAAAACCATTGTTATAGATTCTGCTGGTTGTAAGCACTCTCTTCTGGATGAATGAATGAGTATGATGTTTTCTAGATTCTTGTGTTATGATCTATGGTGAAGTGCTTCTCCCATGTAATTTTTTATTCTTCTGTTTTACATACTGTTTTCTTTATTTACTGCGAATAGAAATTTTTGTGTAGGATTTACCATAGGGTACCCTGCTCAGCCTTGAAATAGTACATTATTTTTTCCTCTAAGAATTGGATGCAGAATTCAGAGACGGTCTGCTCTTCATCCATGTTGAGACCGGAATGTAGAATTCAGAGATAGTCTGCTATGCATTCCTATTAAGCCTTAATCTCCTCCTCTTTTCCATTTTACAAGCTGTAAAGATCCATTGGCATGGTTAGCTTTCCTGGTTGCACCTGACCTCAGTTAACCATCTATTTGAGTTTTTTTATACATGTTTGACTCCATAGCCCAATGGACCTCTTCTGCTGCCTCAACCATAAATCTTAAAACCAACACCTATGCACTAATAACTAGCCTAAGATGCCCCTATAAGCAAATCTATCTAACAGAGAGAGCCCTCTCTGAGTCTGCGAAGGCTAGGTCCTAGACTCCAAAGAGGTTTGATGTTTCCCTCCATGGTTTTTTCTTCAGCCTTCAGAATTACAGAGTGACAACATAATGGCGACTCCACTGGGGACGAAATTTATCTTCCTCGGTAACACTTATCAAGTTCAATTTTGAATTTGATGGTGAATAGAAGTCAAACAGCAGAAGGTTGTTCCTTTCACCTGGCGACTCCATCGGCAGAAAAATCCAGAAACAAAGATTCACTGGTGACTCCATAGTTTTCAGTTGACCTAAAGGCTCCACTGGTAGAAGAATCCATATTTGTTGTGGACATGTGGTTACTCCATTCTTTGATTGATTGATAATATGGATCCAAGAATACAACATAGGTATGCTCCAATGAACAGAGATCGCATTCGTGGATTCTCACACAAAATTCCTCGAGTAAATTGCCAAAGAAATCTTCCTATTTTTCAAGATGAGAATGTTAATGATGCTTCATTAAATATCATTAAATTTCATATACATTCATGGAAGTTGAAGGTATAATGGAATGAGGATTTCCTCATGAAGATGTTCATGGAAACATTAGAAGGTAAAGTGAGGAAATGATATGAAGGTCTGAACCCTGGTAGTTTTTTTTCTTTAAAATATTTCCACAAGGTTTTTTATGAGCAGTGTAAAGAAAATTCTCCATCTTTATCATTAGCTGAAAATTGTTGTGATCAATCTGAGGATCTTATACAATACCTTGTAAATATTGGTGAAGATCTAGGAAATTGGCATCCTCAGGTTCTCTTAGAAGCAATTTATTCATTTCATTCTCAAGTTAACTGTCATGATAACCAAGAGAAGTTAGTTGAAAATGAAAGCAATCAAGAAATGAAAGTAGATCCATAGGATATCTCTGTGGAGAAAAATGATCATTCATATTCTATTTTGTGTCAGGTTAAAGAATACATTCAGCCTTATGATCAGTCTTCACAAGAGAAAGAAAAAAATTGTTGTTTACTCCAAAGAAAACAAAGGTTGCCTCCTCCTTTAACTAAAGAAGAAATTAATCAGATTTTAAGCATGAAGCTAGCCTCTCAAGTTTTATGTAATGAGATGATTATTTCTATTTTTTCTACTGATGATTTATGTACAGAAGTTTTGTCTCATGAAGAAACAAATAAAATGTTGTTTTACATTCTCAAGAAGGCTTATTACCATAAAGTGCTTATGTTCATCAAAATGATGGCCTTCGAACATAATTCAGCAATCTCAGTCAAGACATACCAGGTTAGCTTGAGGATAGCATATTGGTATATAATGAGAATGTTATATCATATGACCATGAATAATGTGTAGACATTCGCTTTCAAAAGGATCCTGACATGGACAAACTGGAACAAAGAGCAGTCCTAGATGAAGCTTGTTATTTGAATCCTCAGGACCAGGTATTGTTCCAAGATCCTTTTGTTGGCCTTTTATAATCATCTAAGGAAGGAGTATGCTATGCCATGAATGGTTCGTTGCAGATTTTAAAGAAAATTTTGAACATTGTTGTTAAACGGCAAGTAAGATGGAAGTGGCCCTTTTTTTTCTGAGCCTACTCAAAAGAATGAACAAAAATAAATCATGTAGTCATTTACCTGATTGGTTACATTGGAAAAAGGAGTTCACTTAGTGTATATATCATCTCCAAGTTATATTACGATAGGTAGGCGTGCAAATAAGCTCGGTACTCTGAGCATTTTTTCAGCTTTAGTTCTAGAATGTTGCTTTGTTTTTAGTTCAAGTGTGTTCTAAACTTCAATTTTGCAGAGAGTGTTGATTTTGAATTGAGCCTACTCAGCCATAGAGGTTTTAGTGGCAGATTAAGTTGCATATTTGGGATCAGCCCAATGGATCAGGCCACTAGTCTACGGTTTTCTTGACACCTCCTAAAGGAGATTCCATCCCTAGCTAGAGCCACTGTTCGAGTCCTGTAATTTACAGTATCACAAGGTGACTGATTATTGCTTATATTTTTACTAAAAATAATATTCCATGGCTATCATTTATTTTCAAAGAAAGAAAGGGAACTCTTGACTGTAAAGAGCTTCAAAGGAATCAATCTACCTTTTCGTCCAGTAAAGGGATGGAAGTATTGCTGATAAGGTGTGATGGGGATCAAGCTTCATTTCTGCCCTCATTCCATTTCATTCACCCTCTATGCCCCTCATTTCCTTCATATTCTAAAGTTTAAAACCATAAACAAAACCCACCCCGCCATTTATACCTTTTCATTTTCATTTTCCCTAAGTCATTTCCCTTTTATTTCATTACCGCATGCCCAAGTCACTTTTCGCATCGGTGAAATCGCAAATTTCTTTAAAAATCGTCTCATATAAACCTTTCGAAAGAAATATGCGATTAAAGTGGGACCTATTCACCCCGCAATTTGCAGCCCACAAGCTTCAAGCTATACCTCTTAAAATACTTTGCTAAAACTTATTTTCTGCCAATGCAATGAAAGTGGGACCCGTCATACCTTACTGCGCCACCGAAATCGGATGTGAAGCTCGTTTCTGCCTTATTCTTTGTATACCGTAGATTCACACTCCCCTACACCAAATTTCCTACAGATCACAAATTATAACTCATTCCATTTTCCACCAAATGTTAAGTCTTGCGAACGTTGATTTGTGATATTGCATCGCGCATGTTATAACCCTTCACTCTATCGCACTTATCAAATGCTAAAGTTTAAACATACAGCAAACATTCTGACTTGTGATTTTACGATGCGGTGGGACCCGAGCGCAGATCAAAAATCAAAAAACTTAAAATATAATTTGTGAAGGTAAAGTGTTAAAACCGTGAAGTGAGATATGCAATTCGACAGTGGGACCTGGTTGCAATCGCAAATCGCGAAAATTAAAGGATAAGTATGAAGGGTAAATGTTAAGTCTTGCTCCATGCGAAATGCGCAGATGTGATGCGGATCCAAAATGAAGTTTATAATATTTCAAGTCCAGGTAAATGGTTTTTTATGATATTTCGTTTGAAAAAGGGTTAAACACAAAATGAAAGGACTCGGGTAGCAAAAGGGTCATGACAGGTCCCACCCTGTGATATGTCATTCCACCTCTAATCACCCTCCACCTTTCCTCCTTCTCCACTCCTCTCCCTACATCCTAACTTTAACCAAAGGGGGGGGGGGGTCCAAAATGGGTGGTATCCCATACCACCCATCCGGCTACGTGTCGCGCCCAGGGATATTCCGCACCCCCTCTCCAAACACCACTTACAACTCTCACCCCCTCCGAAAAGCCCTTTTCTCCGTTCTCCAAACCATTTCCACATTCATTTGACCACTACTAATGCTATTGCACCACGTCCTCCATCATTCGTCCACGTCTGCCAACCACAATCCCTTCACATCTGGGCTTATGGGTTTATGTGCCATTTTTTTCCACATGGCAGGAGGAATCGGGTAGAACCTAACAAGGAGGAAAAAGCAGAGCGAGGTTGAACTTCACAAAGAAACAGATATAGAAAAGGTCAAGTCGGGTGTTTTTTGATCTAACAGCAGAAGCGGAAGGGGCAGCCAACACATCAGCGCAACTACTGATCCAAGAACCTCATCAATTTAATAATCAAACAAATACTTTCCGAAGATGAAGAGCCAAGGTGTCAGAGCCTTCCTCACCTCTTCGGCATCACTCCAGCCAGATCCTGATCATTGTACAATTAATAACGGACTGCTAAAGCCACTTTTACGACCGAAATTTTCTTATCACCGCCTGCATGGTTCCACTTGGCGAAAGTTTAGTTTGATTGTACTTAAGAACTATCATTCTAACAAACAGAGGAACCGAATTAAGTTTTTTTATAAATATTGCATACATTAGCAGTATGAAGGGGGCCCAAAAGGGGAAAAAACCATTGTAATATATTCTATTGGTTGTAAGCACTCTCTTCTAGATGAATGAATGAGTATGTTGTTTTCCAAATTCTTGTGTTATGATCTCTGGTGAAGTGCTTCTCCCATGTAATTTGTGATTCTCTGTTTTACATATTGTTTTCTTTCTTTACTACGGATAGTAATTTTTGTGTAGGATTTACCATACGGTACCCTGCTCAATCTTGAAACGGTACATTATGTTTTCCTCTAAGACTTGGATGCAGAATTCAGAGATGATCTGCTCTGCATCCATGTTGAGACTGGAATGTAGAATTCAGAGACAGTCTACTCTGCATTCTTTTTAAACCTTAATCTCCTCCTCTTTTCCATTTCACAAGCTGTAAATATCCATTGGCATTGATAGCTTTCCTGGTTGCACCTGACCTCAGTTATCCATCTATTTGAGTTTTTTTACACTTGTTTGACTCCATAGCCCAATGACCCTCTTCTGTTGCCTCAACCATAAATCTTCAAACCAATAACTATGCACTAATAGCTAGCCTAAAATGTCCCTATAAACAAAGTTATATCTAACAGAGAGATCCCTCTATGAGTCCAAGAAGGCTACATCTTGGACTCCAAAGCAGTTTGATGTTTCCCTCCGTGGTTCTGTCTTCAGCATTAAGAATTACAAAGTGACAATAGGAAGCGAAAAAATTGATTTGAAAAGGGAGTTTCCATTAAAAGGAGCGGGGGAAATGAATTTATTAGGCATAGATGGGAAAATCTTCAACCAAATCATCATTAATGAGCTAAATCTGAAGAAGAAAAAAATCATGGGGTCTAAAATTCAAATTTCTTATAAATATCGCATCCCACTCCACATTTGGTCACTTTTTCTTCCTAAGAATTATAATTGTGAAATTGCGCCTAAGCCTGAGTAGAGCATTGAGTTGTACGTCTGAGAAGGGTTTTGAATATATTTCTAGGGAATTTCTCAGGAGATTATTATCAAGAATCATGATTACTACACCACCGTTGAGCGTGACAGGGCCGAGATCGCTAAGGAAACAATCGAACACAGGAGAAGCAGCGCAGCCAAAAAAAAATAAGGTCAAAAAACTAGTTGTGTCCCCTAGTGTTAGACATTCCCCAAGGCATAAAATCACTTAGGAATAGAGTCTAATCAGCAGTTAGACAAGCAAAAGAAACCTATGGAGGTCTTGGATAGTGATGAAGAGGATATTGCAACAAACATTCTGGAGGATATTGTAGCAGAATATTTAG
The DNA here is from genome assembly GCA_034641835.2 of Pinus albicaulis. NCBI lineage: Eukaryota > Viridiplantae > Streptophyta > Pinopsida > Pinales > Pinaceae > Pinus > Pinus albicaulis. The sequence goes on from CM076581.1 coordinate 1,668,309,156, forward strand.
AGCCTATTTCTAGGTTGCCTCCATATGTAACACCCAGGAAGTTGGGTGTGAAGTCAAAGAAGGATCTTGATGCTGGAAATTTCGATGTATTCACACCATTGTTTCCTGATGATGTTTCATTTGAGGGAGAACCATTGGTGAAAGTGTCACACCTACGAATAGAGAACTAGGACTTCAACGATACAAGAAAATATCCCCAATTTTTGCCCAGTTGATACTTGAAGCAGATCCATTACCCAACGGGAAATGTCATCAGATTGGAACCACATAGGTGGGTTGCAAGAATCCAATAAGAAGGGTTTCTCAACATGTTATATGTTCCACACATTGGGTGAAGTAATATCAATACCATATGTTTCCAAAAGCTATTGGAGTTAGTGCATGATGGGTCCCTCTGGCTGGGAGAATGATACCCATAGATGATATGTCTATCAAGAGGATCACAGCACTTCCCTACCAAGGAAAGAACCCTACTGAGGAGTTCATGGGGAAAATCCAGGATAAGGTAGTCACTGAGGAAATGAAGAAATAGTTTGGCATATTAAATAATTCAAGGGGCTATGAAATTAGCTCTATCAATGATCTATTTGTGTGCTTCGTCACGCACATCCTTTCTGGAAATATCATGTGGAAATGTTACGCAAAACAAGTACAAGCACTTGTGGTCTCTTTAGTGGTGTAGTGCAATAAAGGGGTGCAATATAACTGGGTCGATTACCTGTGTAAATATTTTCTTAACTATTGTCATGAAGCCAAAGAAGAATGAAAATAGTTCAACTATGCATGGTTGTTACTAATTATTGTGATGATGGCTTGGAAGGAACCAGAAGAGTCACAACTCCCTATTGTGGACCCAAATGTTTTCAAAGTTGCGAGGTATGCCTCACTCTAGTTTTATAAGGACCCAAAGCGTGCAATGGAGAAAAAAAAAATGGGTTTTAATGGAGATGGATCTGCACACAATGGTAAGTCAGTGTCCTAGGTTGTCACCAAATTTATTTGAATATTATCGGGGAGTTGCATACTTCAAAGCTAATTTCTACAGAGTATACATAAAGGCACGAAAGGATACATATGAAGTATGGCACCAGTTTCCATACTTGATTACTAAATTTGATATTGTGTAAGTCACAAAGACTTGGCCACAAGACTGGCTAGCTCCATCCACTAGAGGCACTGAGCCATAACATGCAGGTACGAGTGGAAAATATTCACACGCAGGATAGGACGTAGAAAAATAAACATAGAAGGATGGCGAAGAGGTCAGAGGCACAAAGAAATAATAGGGTGTTCAGGACCCTTTTACTAATACAGAAGTGGTTGATTCACTGTTTGTTGTGAAGATAAGGCTACCTACCGCATCAGGCGCACGCAAAAAGTATAAGTCCAACCGATCATATGGTCCTCACTGATGGGGACATTGATGAGATCAGTGATAAGGTGTTTCACATCACTGAAGATGTATGGGACAAGATCGAGGATCAATACAAGGTTGTATTGACGGAAGTGTAGTAGGGCATGCAAGAGCTTAAGTTGTTGGCACAGATAGCGCGACCATGGGAACAGCCCGTAATTTAAGTGAGCCAAAAAGCGCATACAGTGTGCCTATTGGACACTTTGATTGTTCGATTTTTGCAGGTACCTGGAGGAGCGTTGCAGAGGATCAAGAGCGAGAAAAGAAGTGGGACAACATTAACTTGAATTTTGTTGCACTACCCATAAAAACACTACATGACATCCACCAAGCTGTCACAGATGAAATGAAGGCGCTAGAATAGCGCGCCTTGCAGATAAACGAAGAATTATTACGGGACAACACTAATATCATGGCATAACTAAATCACATTATCAAGGAGAGGGAAGAGGAGTGGTAGCAACACAGACATCTGAAGGATGTCATACGCCATACTTGCAACGAGATTTTGGGCATCAAGGTCCGCGTAGAAGAAGCCCCCACAGAGCAGGTTGTGAACCTTGCCCTCGCAATTAATGAAAAAAAGAACATAGACAAGATCAAGTTTGAGTACTAGATGCAAATCACTGAGTTTTAAATGGGGTTGCATCTAACCACACTGCCATAGGTACACGAGCAAAGGGAAGAAAATCTGAAAACTGCATTAGAAGGAATCTCCACCACAGTGAAGGACTGTGGAAAGTTCGTAAATGACACAATGGAAATTTGGACCTCGTTGTAAGAGGATCCCAACATTCAAAATATTGAGCAGGAGGTACTACAAAATCAAAAGAATTTGGACAAGATCTGGGTCACTGTGAGGACTTTAGCACCCACGCATCAGCTCGCTTGCATCACATAAGGGAAAACTCTGTAGAAACAGATCGAGGATCTACGCAGGAAGGAGTAGTCGATTACAGCAATGACACAACCGTGGAAGGATGATTTGTCTCACACATTTGATGATAAGTTGAAAGAGATGTGAAAGAAGCAGAAAGACATGCGTCAGAAGATCATAGGGCCAACATCAAAAAAATTGATAGCAGAAGTGCGCCAATAAGAGAAGCAGTTTGCAGAAATGATCCAGCCTGTGAATATAGCCTACATGTTACGCGGATTAGTCCCTCTTGTGGACAAGATCAATCTCCCTAGTACTCAATGAGTAGCTAGAAACAAACATCCATTTGAAAACCTTTTTCTCTAGATTAATTGCATTTCAGAATTTTTATAAGAAAGTAGAGAGGACATGCCCCTACCTTGAAATCGAAACATTCAATTTAGTCTTTTATCTTGTCCCTCCAAAGTGGTTTCTCCAATAATTATAACCTACAATCAAAGACAAGACAAAAATATCAAAGCATTTGCAACATATAATAATCAAGAAAAGCTAACCCAACTTAGTGATCAAGAGTCTAAGTATTGATGTTATTTCAATAAGCATAAGAACAACTCAATGAGAAAAAGAGATCCATATGTATTATCTTGAATAAAAAGAGTAATCTTACAACCTGATGCCTTGATGTCATATAAATTTCTCCTAGGGTCCTGAACAATCGTTTCTCCTTCAGTTTGATAAGCCTTCCTCTCTGAATACCAGCATGGAGTTATAGACACAAGGGTGTGATCATTCTCATGCCAACAGCAACTCACTAGTGTAGAAATTATGCACTCTTGGGAATTTTTTTCAACAACTCATTTACAATCTACTATGTGTGTAGAATCTACCTTCAACATCTACCATTCAACTTGAAACTTGAGCTCATTTTATAGGGAAATGGAGGTAGTTTCAGTTCCATGAAGAGGGGGATGGATTCCTATAATGAAGGGATTTGAGCTTCATGGACCAAGGGATAATCTCCATGAGTGGAGGGATAAATATCGAACTAATCGCGATTCTAGAAGCTTCTAGTTGGGAGAGTATTCGACCAGCTAGGCTTCTAGATTTACTTTTTTATTTTAGTTTTCTTTTCACCGGGTTGCGCAAGTAATAGTGGCAAAAAGTGCGAGGGTTGCCACAGTTTATTGACCAAATAGCAACGCATGCGCAGGGAAAGGCTAGAAAAACTACGCAGGTAGACTTTTAAGGGTTTTAAAGAGTTTTTCTCCAATTCCAAGACCTGATTCAGGAACATTAAGGTTTTTGACTTCTAAGGGAACATGATATAGGTGGTGATAGACCCATATGAACAGTCAAATTTCATGGTGACAAAATGACGTGTAACAAATTGCCCCCTAAAGTGCGAAGTCTGAGGTTATTCTAAAGAGTGAAGTGCTTTATCATTCTGAAGATTGGATTGGATACATTGAACGAAAACCTGTAAAAACATTCAATGCAAACATATATATATGTGTGTGTGTGTGTGTGTGTGTGTGTGTGTGTATTTATATGTATATGTATATGTATATGTATATATATGTGTGTGTGTGTGTGTGTATGTGTGTGTGTGTGTATACACACACACACACACACACACAGATATATATATATATCATCGTTGAGGTAGGCATTCCCATACTCAGATAAAAACTAACTAAATGTTTTGGCACAGATATGGTTTCAATATTACATCTAAAGTAGACATAGTATGGGCACAACTATATGTCATGAGTAGTCTACTATATCCTGAATAATAAAACTCCTCGCAGTCTGGATGGTGGAAACTAGATCCAGGGTCTTGATTCCGCTTCCCAAACTAGTACGAATCTATCCATGTGATTGATTATGTCGAAGTCGAACATGGTAGGAGCCACTTGATTACCAGTCAATGATATGAACCATTAACAAGTGTGAGAGAAACCGCCAATAATGAAAATGGCTCTCAAATTACTCCAGTACAATCTATGAAGTGTGAATGAATGATTTGCAGTCAAACACTCATAGAATCGTTCGATCGAAGGTAAATGATGCAACCTGGTGTCGAAGGCGAGAAACCTGCCATTAAGACATGAAGATCCCAAGGTACTGATAGGATTCTAGATCAACTTTCTAGATGATGAGCTGACGTTAATAGAAAGGGACCCGTCGTAGGAAATCCCACCACACGAAACCATTAGATCAAGTTTTGAAGAAATATTTGCAAGGACTGACTAAGGGATGGTCAACATGAATGGAGACAAATGTTTGCAATGAATGGTTCATTTTAACTTTCTCTTGAACACATAATGACACTACTGACCTAAAGCCAATACCTAGAAACAGGTTGAAGACTTTCAATATGGTTCGATTAAATTTTAGACAAAGGATTTCCCAACCCAGGTACAAGTGTGACAAAGTGTAGTGTTCAAGAGTGGCATGCTGCTTTCTAAACAAGGGTGAAAATTGGATTGTTTTTCTCTCTTTTTCCCCCACCATTACTGGCGAGTACCTCTTTATTTTTGTCAAGATTGAGGAGGATAACATTTTCTTGTTTGTGTAAGCTCATCCTTCAGATGAGTCCATAATAGTATTAAAATCAAACCCTAAGAAGGAGTGGTTTTGTCATGTTTGTAATCGACAGGCCCTTTACTGTTAAATTTTAACGAGTCCAGTATAGGAGAAACTCGGCGTTTTTCAATTTTAGGGAGTCGTAAGAAAAAACATAAGTAAACTCCATGGTTGTTATTTTTCATAAATTTAGTATCTCGGGCCCAAAAAAGGATAAAATAATGCAGGAGATAACTCTATTGAATATTATTAGTCAACGTATACCTTTTTTATAATTAGTCCATTTCAGTCTGGAAAAGGGGTAAACTTATACTGAAGAAATGACTGTTCATTTACTTTAACGAGTTCGAATAGTCAAGTGATGATCAATATTTTCATGTTTAAAGAGTCTAAAAAGGGCTTAAAAGAGAACTCCATGGTTTCGTTTTTTCATAAGTTTTAACGAGTTTGAAAAAGTGATAAAAAATGTACTCATAGGGCTGACTTTCAATTTAATTTACTAGCAGGAAAAGATGGAAATAACTTGGCATTTTCATTTGTTTTACGAGAATTAAAAATAGAAAAATAATCTCGGGATTTTCATGAGTTCAATGAGTCTTGAAAATAATAACCGAAATGGACTCGAGATAAGTTTCATTTTAATATAAGCTTGAAACAAAGGAAAACTATGCTTGAAAGTGGTTTAATTTTTACACAAGCTTAAAACAAAGGAAAACTATGCTTGAGAATGGTTTCATTTTTACACAAGCTTGAAAGAAAGGAAAACTATGCTTCAGATAGTTTTGTTTCATTTTTACACAAGCTTGAAACAAAGGAAAAATCATGCTTGATAAATGTTTCAATGCCCCCCAAGCGTAACTTGCTAGAGAACATGCCCCCCAAGTTTCATTTCATTCAACTAAGTGGACTAATGGTTACTAATAGTTGGATGGAATGAAGGTTCATTTATGAGATCAGATTAAAGACTCAACTTAACATGAGAGGATTTGTTTCATTTTTTAACGAGGTTGACAGAGTAAAAGGAACTATCCTCATGGAACCTTGTTTCATTTTTTAAAGAGTTTGACACAAGAAAAGGAACTATTCTTATGACCTGATTCATTTTTTATCGAGGTTGATACAGTAAAAGGAACTATCCTCATGGAAACTTGTTTCATTTTTTAACAAGTTTGACACAAGAAAAGAAACTTTCCTCAAGACCTGAGCCTTGATCATGGCTTCCAACTGGAAGAAACACATGTCAAGGGACACACCTCGATCATGGCCTTCAAGATATCTTCATCAGAAGGAGGAATAGTTCTCTGGAAGGAACTCACGTCCAGGGAATCAATAGAGATAATAACATCATGTTCAAATAATCCCATAGGGTTTACCATGTCAATTACTAGATCTAAGTCAAAGGAATTCGAGAAAACAGTGAGAGGCTAGCTTACATCTGTAACTGAAAACATGGGACTGGCTGCCACATAATTAACCCGTGGCAAGGTAGATACCACTTCTGTATAAGGAACACTTAGGGTTGTCGGATGATTGGTAGTCGAATCAAGACTAACGAACAAAATCTGGTCAACAGTCACAATGTTTCCATTGTGATGGAAAGACATCATGCGAAAGAGTGTTGATACGACAGCTTTCATTGCATAGACATAGTCTCGCCCAAGGATTAAATTTAAATCCAAGGGGCCTCGGACTACGATAAGATAAATATAGACATTTTTACCTTCTAAGGTAATAGGAAACTTAGGAAGGTTCACTAATGGTTCCGTTAAAATTGGACAGACTCTGTGTAACAGGCACAAGCTAAGAAGAACCCAAAGCTTGCCAAGCAGTTAAGGATAAAATACTAACAGAAGCGCCCTCATCTACATTTGCGCGACGCACATTCTTACCATAGGCATTCATAATGATTTGGAAAGGGATGGAAGAAGGAATACGAGGTTCTTTCAGCCTATTCCAATCAAAGGAAAATACCTCGGTACTTGGAGGGGGTTTTGTAGAAACAGGTGAAATGCCCCCTAGCATAGAAGAATCTGATGTAACAAGAAGAACCTGAGCGGTATGAATTTCACTCTCTACAGGGAGAGTGGGATGCACTGAATCTGAAATCAAGTCGACCACTTGATCAACTAATGGATCATCAACCTGAGTGATATGAGTTTTACTCTTGAATGGAAGAGTGGGATTGACTGTACTTGGAATTAGATGAATCACTTCGTCAGTTGACGGTAGGTTCGGAGATATTTTAAGGTAACCAGTTGGAAGTTCTTGCTGTGGAACAATAAGGTTTTCCAACAATTTTGAGGCTTCATCCATGTGAGGGAAAATGTGATTTTGATGACTCCCTTTGCATAACCTACACGAAAACCTAACTTTACCCTTTTTCCCAAGAACCTGACAATCACTGGTTGATGGATCAACAGTAAGTTGATGAGAATTTTCTAACCGTACTTCCAAGACCTTAGGACTACCAGGAAAATTGATAAGGAAGTGGTCACCCTTACAAATCTTGTAAGGGTATTTGGGTTTGCGATGCATGTTGGAGGTTTCCTCAACACTACTAACACTTACAACCATGGTTAGTTGGTTGACATCTTTCTTATCTTGCTTCTTCTTCTTCTTCCCTTTCTTCTTCTTCTTAGCCACCTGGTTACTAGCGTCAAGGCTTTTACCAAGCGAATAAGAAGAAAGGGAGGAAGACATGTTGGGCGAAGAAGGTAAAGGGTCAAAATTAGTTTGGTGATATTGAGATGGTGAACTTTTTTGAGGTGAAGAATCAGGCTGAGGTGGAATAATTTGAGTATTTGAGGCCAACGAAGTTGAAAATAACCATATTGTTAAACTTATGGTAAATCCAGGTAATGAAAATGTAGCCATATAACGAGGACCAACATTTCCAAAGCAAGGAAAAGTACTAGGATTCTCTTTACGAGGGGTTCCTTGGTTGGTAAATTCCGGAATTGTTGCCATTAGATTCAACTTTAGTGAATTTTATTAAAAAATTAATAATATTAACAATTCAAATTCACAATCCACACCTAAGGTCTCCAAAAAGTAAAAGCAAACAAATGAACATGCACTATCAAATCTAGGATTCAAACCACACACAAACAGTATGTTTCCACAATAAAAAAACTAGTTGGTGATGAAATCCAACGTCGCGAAAATTAATGTGGAAAACTAGCGGTTGGAAAATTTATCCTGACAACCTGCTTAGTGAAACAGTCTGGTGCAAGTAACTTCACTATGCCATCTCGAAGTGAAGAGTACCCTCCGTAAATTCCAAGTGAGCCTAGTCAACATCTGCTCCAGGTGTAGTGGGACCTTCCCTCTACCCTCACCTTTGGAAAAATCCTAAATATTATGGCCACTAAGCTCACCAATGGAAACAAATTCACCTGTAGGCACATTCTACGATCCGATATACACGCAAGGGCAGATTATCAAGCTCAATCCCCTTGAAGCCTCCTCGAAATGGTAAATCTGAGGTTTGCCAACAAGTGACCCTAGACTCCTCAAAAATGGTTAATCTGAGGCTTACCATTTGTATTACGTGCACATCTTCTATCTTTTCCAAGGAGATAGGTATGATTACCTCACTAGGTCCTGCATGATCTCGTGCTTGAGTCATTTAAGAAGAGCTTCCCAGAGCACAATTGCAACAATTAAAATTTTTACTTACCGCAAGATACTATTGTTTGTTTAGTTTCTTTGGAAATTTAACTACTCCTTATTCCAAAGCACTAATCTTGAACTAGATTGGTGGAAAGAGCCCTATAAAATGTAAAAAAATTATAGATGAATTTTATTATGCGTTGTGTTATTTGGTTTTTATTTACTCAAAGGGTAAATGGATATGAAACCAATGGTGTTATGACTTGACCCAAAACTAAATGCAAACGAATATGATAATGTAATCTTTTTCACTTCGATGAATCCTAATTAAAGTAAGGAGAGAATTTCCGTTCACTTCCAACAATGCAAAAATTTATAAATAAGAGAAAATATAACAAATTCTCTAATGCACTAATTTCATCAAGAAAAAGTAATGCTAATCAATTCAAAACAATTTTTTTTTTATGTTTTAAAACATGCATAAAAACATGTAAATTCAAATCAAAGAAATTGATCTAAATCTACAGTTGACTTTCCAGATTGTAAACTATGCAGTTGTAATCTATGAAAAATTCACATGAAAAATATGCAAATATAATCTATGCACATTTTTCGTTCATATTCTGAAAATTAGAATTCTAATTATGCAAATGTAATCTATGCAAGAGAATTCTCAAACACAAGATGATTCCAAATCAGAAAAAGAACAACAAAACTATTTTCCTTCACTAATGTAATCTAAGGAACCAATCAAGTGAAAGTAAATAAAATTGGGTGAGAATTCCAAAATTCAAAAGTAAAAAAAATCAAAGGTGATTAACACTCAAAACACCCAATTAACTTTACAGAGACTGACGAGACTATAAATGAATCAGGGAGAACTTGAAGAATCGAGTTATCTGGCTCTAAAAAAGAGAAATCTATTTTTTTCAAAAAAATTCCGAAGGTGCGCAGTTTATAGCAGAAAACAGAGCGCATGCACACTGAATGAACTAAAGTTGTGTAGGTTGCCGCATTGTTTTCTGTTGAAAACCGCACAGGCAAGGAAAAAACTTGGAAAAAATAAATAATCAATTTTCTTTTTTAGGGATTCTTAAAATTTATTTCACCAACCCGTCTCAGATAAGTCAAAATCATAGAACTCTAACATTCAAACTGAAAATAAATAAATAAAACTAAGCTCTAGAACCCCAGTGGAGTCACCATTTTGTTACGCGGATTAATCCCTCTTGCGGACAAGAGTGATCTTCCTAGTACTCAACAAGTAGCTAGAAACCAACATCCATTTGAAAACCTTATCTCTAGATTAATTGCATTTCAGAATTTTTATAAGAAAGTAGAGAGGACATGCCCCTACCTTGAAATCCAAACGTTTGATGTAGTCTTTTATCTTGTTGCTCCAAAGTGGTTTCTCCAATAAGTAGAACCTGCAATCAAAGACAAGACAAAAAGATCAAATCATCTGCAACATATAATAATCAAGAAAAGCTAACCCAACTTAGTGATCAAGAAGTCTAAGTATTGATGTTATTTCAATAAGCATAAGAACAACTCAATGAGAAAAAGAAATCCATATGTATTATCTTGAATAAAAAGAGTAATCTTACAACCTCATGCCTTGATGTCGTACAACTTTCTCCCGCGGTCCTGAACAATTGTTTCTCCTTCAGATTGATAAGCCTTCCTCTTTGAATACCAGCATGGAGTTATACACACAAGGGTGTGATCATTCTGATGCCAACAACAACTCACTAGTGTAAAAAGTATGCACTCTTGGGAATTTTCTTCAGCAACTCATTTACAATATACTATGTGTGTAGAATCTACCTTCATCATCTACCCTTCAACCTGAAACTTGAGCTCATTTTATAGGGAAATGGAGGTAGTTTCAATTCCATGAAGAGGGGGATGGATTCCTCTTATGAAGCGATTTGAGCTCCATGGACCAAGGGATAAGCTCCATGAGTGGAGGGATAAAGCTTGAACTGATCGCGATTCTAGAAGCTTCCAATTGGGAGAATATTCAACCAGCTAGGCTTCTATAATTTACTTTTTTTATTTTATTTTGCTTTTCGCGGGGGTGCGCAAGTAATAGTGGAAAAAAGTGCGAGGGTTGCCACAGTTTATTAACCAAATAGCAGCACATGAGCAGGGAAAGGCTAAAAAAACCACGCAGGTAGACTTTTAAGGGTTTTAAAGAGCTTTTCTCCAATTCCAAGACTTGATTCAGGAACGTTAAGGTTTTTTATTTCTAAGGGAACATGATATAGGTGGTGATAGACCCATATGAATAGTTAAATGTCAAGGTGACAAAATGACATGTAACACTACACCAGCATCGCAAAGAAGGTTCGGGGCACACCAGTTGAGTGACTCGGGATGAGTCACATGGGAGTGTTGGGGGCCTGTTGGGCAGATCCCAACTTGGACCATTTTGGGTCAAAATACTCTACAAAAGGAGTGAAGTGTGTGTTTCAGCAAAGATAAATTAACCACGTGGATTTTAGGGGCTTTGGGTCAGGTCAAAGCCCCTCTTTTTTTAAAGGGATCAGGTTTATTTTTTTTATTTTTGAGTCCACCCATGGTATGTGGACCATGGATTTTCTAATGTAAAGGTTATATAAACAAATGCAATATTGAGTAGAAGTAGTAGTCAAGAATTCTTGTACTTGTGATGAGCACAAATTGTTGAATATCTATATTTCTGTATTTTGGGCCAGGGGAAGGCTTCGTAGTTGTGCAGAGGCCTTGAATAGTCTGTATCTTTGTGCACAGACCAACTGCAGCTATGTGCACAGGTCAAAGAAATAATATGTATTTAAGAGACTTATCATAATAAAAGAAGAAGAGTTTGAAGGCATATTTGTGTTTATGCATTGTATTTACTTATTATCGGTGATTGTGAAGTGATTTATATTCTTTATGTATGTTTTAATGATGAATGCGCAGTGTGCATAAGTATTGGTAGATGAATGAAGTATAATATGTTAGAGTAGGTAAATTCATATGCGCAGTTCCAAATAAGCATAAGTATAAGTTTAGCAGTAGATCCAAGTCCTATTTCCCCTTTGGATGCAGAAACCTCGCTCTGAAATCCCCCAATATTTCCTCGGGTGAGACAGTGATTTGCATTGTAGGTCATTTCTGAAAGGACCAGTAATAAAGGGTTTTTTTGGTGGGCAGCTAGCTCTTAACCTGAGTCGGGACCCCTTTTAGTCAACAATATTACCCTGCAACGACAGAAAAATCCCATGTGAAATCATGAGATCGCACGTGACCATTTTCTTAGTCAACACTCACTTGATCAATTTCCCACTCATTTGGTGACGTGTAGTCTATTAGCACTTATATTTTGACATCAAAATTTTAAATGTTTCATTTGGCGTTGATACTCCAGTTGTCAATGTTTTATTTTATAACTAAAATATTGGTGTTGAGACTCCAATTGTTAGCGCTTTTATTACACGAATTTACATTGGCACATATAATCCATCTGTAAGTGCTTTAATTCAACATTTTACAATTGGCGCTGACAATCCCATTGCCAATGCCTTCAAAATTTTCGAATAATAAGAAAAAAACACATTATTGAACTTAAAACTATGAAGTAAAACTGAGATAACATAGTCTATCATACAAGAAGAGAACATTGGGAGCTATCTTCAATTTTGGGTCAGCAAAAATTTATTGATACATTAGGAAACATATATTTCTATCACATAGCTCAGCAGAGACCAAGTATATGGTTGCTAGTCAAGAAACATGTGAGGCTATTTGGATGAGGAAGATCCTAGTTGGTCTCTTCAGTCAAGGGATGGAACCTACATTGATCCACTATGATAATCAAAGTTGTATAAAACTCTTTGAAAATCCAGTGTTTCATGATAGGTCCAAGCATATAGACATCAAGTACCATCACCTGAGATATTGTGTGTAGAGGAGGATTATCATGTTGCAGTACATTACTACAAAGGACAAGGATGCGAACATTTTGAAAAAGGCTTTGTCAAGATGCAAGTTCAAGTTCCACGGGAGCATGATTGGGGTGGTTCAAAAACCTTTTCTTCCTAAGAGGGTGTGTTAAATTTTAACAAGAAAAGGCTTCATTTGACTTATGCCTTAGTCAAATGGGGATATTTGAAATTGCACATCAGCGGGATGACTTGAGTTGCAGTTACCAGGAATGACATGTCCATGTCACTTAGTTAAATTAGTCAATTCAATTTTTTGGGAAAGAAGTATAGTTGTGCATGAGTTGATTGCTAAGATATAGAAATATAGTGGATTTATAGTTAGTGAAACTCAGTTATCTGAGCTTTAGTCATGAATAGATTTAGTACGAGTTCAATTGAGTAGTTGTAACTGTTGCTAACTCACTGATCTCTCAGTTAACTAGTCCATTTACTTAAAATATCCGTATTCATGCATGCAATTCGAATTTCCTAGTTGAGTTGGAGGAAATGTCACATTGTAATTATCAATTGTATATTATTGAGAGTACAGGTTTTTCAATGGAGCAGGTGACAAATTCCTCTAGGATTTGTGCAAGGAAATAAGATATTTTCCTATATTTTAGGAGCTAATTTCCTTAGCAATTGCGCAAGGAAATAGGAGGAAGGTTGAGGCATATTTTGGCTAAGTGTTGATCAGAGTAGGTTAGAGATCAGGAGATTAGTATTGCAGTGTAGGTTGAGCTTCAAATATTGAAGTTGTCATTGTAATATATCCATATTGTCATTTGATTTAATACAAACAAAAGAGGGTTTTTTTTCCCAGTTGGGTTCCCTAGTAAAAATATGGTATTCATTGTGATTGAATTATTGCATGTGATTGCATGAATTTCTATTGTATGTTTTCCTTTCCAAAGATTGAGTAGAAGAAATTTGTGTCTATTGATTCTAGTCTAAATTCATTAGCAACTGCAAATTTCGAGTTATTTATACAATGATAACGTTAGCACTCCACTGGATATCTGAAGGCTAAGGAGACCAACAAAGGTAACCACGGGCCACTTTGACCTAATAGTTATCCCTATTAGGCTAAGAGGGCTATCTCAATGAGATTCACATCCAATATGACTGGGTCAAGGAGATTTTAGGCTAGATATGAAAATTAGTGTTTGGTTGATTTGGATTTTTGTGCTAGATGAAAATGAACCTTTAGAGATAGGCTTGAAAATCTCTAGTAGGGTTACAAGAGAAAAAATTACAGGGTAATAAAGGGGCAAGGTAGGCAAGCATGAATGACCCTTTAGGTTGTATGATTATGGTGTAGGATGAAAAGAAAGATTAGGAACAAGCATATAAGTATGAATTCATTCCTTAAGAAGAAAATAAACACAACATCATCATCTCATTAAAACAGGGCATGTATTCCTCATGAATCTTGCTTAAAAAATATAAAGAGAATGAGTGAAACTAGTAGATATGTAATGGAAAGAGAAAACATTCAATGGAGTGACTTACAAAAGAGAAACATAGCCACACAAGATCACCACATGAATCCCTAAAATAAAAGCTGCAACTTTTCTTTGTATTCATTGTATTACTTTATCAAAATGAAATACACTAGTTCAATGTCCAATGTTTCAACATCTATTACTTCAAATGATGAAGTATTTATACAATTTCTAAACTAAAATATCAATATTTATTACAAATATCTCTAATTGTGTTACAAAAATAGAACTAAAATATATTGCATTCAAAACTAATGAATATACTTGGCACTATCTTTTTGGATCTCTGGTGACAAAAAAGATCAATTCGAATTTGATAGCAACTCTTATTTGATGAGGTGGCCTTCAACTCACTAATTGTCTTTGAGATTTTTCCTCCCAAATTTCTGAAAAATATGGTCTTTTTCCTTTGAATATATCAATAAAAGATGTATATGTAAAATTTGAAAGAGGTTATCGTAGATGAAGATGGTTTTGAAATAAACCTCTCTCTGTTTCCCAAAATTATGCTCCCATTGATCACAATATTCTCTGCAAAACGATGTCTAAAACAGGACTTTGCACAGGAAGAATAATAGGCTATGAAGTTGTGAATGTATTTGTCATTCTGTAATACATATGTAAAAAGTGAGATCAGCTTTTTTATTTTGGAATATTAGGAACATAAACCTCCTCTCGTGTCTTAATATTCATCTCTTATGGGCCATAATCGGCTCTGCAAAAATATGGCTAAATAGGACATTTCTAGAAAATGTGCCTTCAACGATTATTTCAAATTTCCCAAACCATAATGTCTATGTAAAAAATGGAGAGATTTTTTTGTACATACATATGTCAGAAACAAAAACCTCTTTCTGGTTTTTAAAATTCATTTCCACCTACGTGAAAACCGTATTTGAAAATACTAACCAAAAACAGGAAAAAATTGTAAAATATGCCTGCAAAGATTTCTCTGAATCTCTCAAACCATAAAAGATGTTAGAAACCTGAGGGACCATTTTGTATATGATTATTTTAGTAAAAAAAACCTCTTTCATTTGTTGAAAAAAATTTCTCAGTTGTTTGTAAACCATGTTTAAAATTATTGTGTTGTATAGGGAAAAACATAGTTTTAACTGACCATGAAATGAACATATGACATGGAGGCGGAAGGATACATGGAGGTGGGAGATAATTGGAGATTTTAAAACCATAATAATAATAATCCTGTATAAAATCCTGAGAGCAACTGCAACCTTAAAACCAAAAAAAAAATTCCCATATAAATAATATATATATATATATATATATATATGTGTGTGTGTGTGTGTGTGTGTGTGTGTGTGTGTGTGTGTGTGTGTGACAACACATAACATGTGGGAAAAATGAATGACACATTTTTAACAAATGGTAATGGCATAAATGTTTATATTTTTCTTAGAAGGGTAAATATCCAAACGGGCATAATTTTTTGTCTAGTTCTCAAATTTTGGATGAAATTTGTATTTTTGGAAAGCTATAAACAAGTAGAATATGAGCGATACTAATGAAAACTTGACTAAACTTAGAGCGGGGTGGTGAATCAGTTTAGTACATTCATGGACATTAAAATTATTTTCTTCTAACAAATTAATTGAGACATTAAGCAGATTGACACATAATGACCAGCAAAATTAATATACAAACAAGTAATAAGTAAACCAAAAACATCACATTAGTATATAATAGCAACACATATTGACACTAGATATAAATGGAAACCCATAAAGGGATAAAACCACAGCTTTTTTATTTTTATGATGCAAAGGAAAGCTCCTACTCCCTTATTATATTTTATTTTTTGTAGGTTCCAACCTACAGGAGGTTGCTACCGCAAATTTTCTGCAAGCTACAACATGCAAGGAAGCTCTAACTCCCATACATTTTCTATAGGCTACAACCCACAGGAGGCTCCTACATCAATAGGATCCAACATGATATTTATCAAGCCACAAATTTAAAGGAGACCACAATCCCCTCATTCAAAATGAAAACAGTATGTTGGTTTACCTGGTCATCAATTTTGCATATCTCCATCTTTATTTATGCCTCTTATCCCCTTAAAATTTGCTTCACATCAGTTTCATTTGTGCCAGGTAACTCACAAACAATCAACCCGCACATGCTCTCTAACCCTCTAACACTCTTTGGCTTCCAAAAACAACATCTTTTATAAGGAAATTTTTCTAGTTGTTTGTATTCCACATAAGAATATGAATTGAATAGGCTTGACTCTTTTCCTTTCACTCATTTGTTTCCAAAATCTTCATATTTTGAATATAAGAACACAAATAAGTGCTCAAATATTATTTTCAACGATCTATAATGATTAAATACATCAACATCAACATAGTGCCAACATATGCAAGAAATAAACACTTTATAACATCATGACACATATGTAAAACATTCACTCTCCCATGTATGCAACATATGAAGGTAATGCATCACTCTCCAAGGCCCTATATTTGTTCAACAACACCTTGTATTACCACTTCTTGATGTCATTACCTTAGCAGCCTTGATTATTTCCTTGTTTGTGACTCTCGTGTTTGTTGTCATGGAGTCTTGCATTTGCCTTATATCACAAAAAAATTCTTGCATCACAACATCTCACTAATCATATGCATATGACAACATAAGCCAACATCAGCATCCCAATCTCAACAGTCTCAACGGTCTAATTCGCATAGTTGCTCCTTGCCTTGTTGCTTGTTTGGTTCTCCTTTTCCATCTGCTCTTTTTTCGTCACACCTTTTTTGTTCTAGTGTTGCTTCTTTGCCTTTATCACAAACATACATGCTTTTTATTGATCCTTTGTTGTTCCTTGTTGCTACTCATTTTCCTGTGCTTCTCTTTTTTCTTATTTTCCTTGTTGTTGCTCCTTTTCTATTTTGTTGTCTTTCCTACTCTTTTTCCATCAATGAAAGAAATTCCATCAATATCCTCCATTGGCATTGATGTGAAAACAACTTTCCTCCCCCTTTTGTCCTAAGAAGACTTTCTCCTTACCTCTACTTACCTCCCCCTTTGACATCAATGAAAATTGAGTTTGGTTTACAATGAATTATAATAAGGTCATTTCATTGTGTTCTTAGAAACATGGGCACATCAACTTCATCATATTATAAGAAACTATCATCAAATCTTCCAGATGAAAAGAATAAAAACACCATACAAATCAATGAATTGATACATGAAGCCATATATGGGGGAAAATATATAAAGGTGGTTCTTGAAAGAGAATTTGCAGGTTGAAAACTTGCTCTACTTGATATTTAGTCCTTCGTTGTTAGCATCCACATATTTGTCCTTTTATTTACTGTCTAGCATCAAGTAAATTTCCTGCCATCTTCACACATCAACAATAATCTTAAAAATCATAATATATTGAAGCATATATATGCTTTGATATATATTCTGAGAAACAAATAAAATGAAAATCAAGAGGCATTATTAGCCTTGGCCAGTAACTGCATTGGGTGTTTGTTCTACAACTTGGCATCCTTCTTGATCTTCTCCATCTTTCTCACCTTCTCCATGAACATAATTGTTGGAAGTACAAAGATCATAAGATGGTTACATATTCATATTGCAAAGAAACACCTTATTATTATTGTTACAAATTTTTCACACAACTCTTAATTATTCATCACCTTCTAGGATGCAATCCTTAGTCAATCCTCCACGTATTTTCCAAAAATTCACCTTTGATTTATGCATATTGGATTGCACAACATTTCATAATCAACGATAATTAAAGCCAAATCCACAACCACTATAAGTAACGTTTCATCAACCACCAACATTGCATATAAACACGATAAATATCTTTGCATCAACCAAAACATTGTTGTTCTTGAGATAAGAGCCCTGACGCGATGAACTCATTGCACTTGAAAAGCTCATTCTATGTCCTTCAGGATGGTTTTCTTTCATCAACACCTTAGGATAATCTCATCCTGAATTACTCGACTGAGTAAGTGTGTCAGATTGTTTAAGCTTATTGTACAACTTATGTTGAGCCAACAAGTATTGATGTTCTTTCCAAGCCCACTTGAAGTAGTCTGTGTGCCAGTTAAGCCAAGATAAGTACCAACCGGACCAAGACTTGTAGTAGTAGTTCTTCATTTTGAGACAAGTAGTGAGTCTTTCGAGCAGCCAGTCGAGCCATTCAAGGGTGTTATAAAATTTTTATAAATACAGGAGGAGAATTCATGGCATTAATGGGTCCCCATAGACAATTCATTGAAGTAGGGGTCTACTAGCTCGTTCAATCGAAAAGGTATCTAAGCCCGTGAAATCAAAATCACTAAAGATGTTTGACCCATGGGTTTATGCTAATGTTCTTGATCCCAAGTAGGATTTTTTTTCTTAGTCTAATCGTCCTGGTTCTGAGATCAAGATCATAAAAGAAAGAAAAAAATCATGATGGTATTGGTCCAAGGCAAGACCAGTATAAGAAGTTGTTGTTCGCTTTGAACCTTCTTATTGTATTTCCTTTGAACCAACAATAGGAATAGAAAGAGGACTACTTGCTAGTGATTATACTTCATTATATGATAGAGAAGATCTTCCCAAAGCGAGTCAAAAAGCGGGTTCTATTCACATTTTCTTCGGTCAGCCTTATTCGCGTTCATTATGCCCTATTGAAGCTACTTGACCAGTGATTACCATTGAAAGGATTCTTAGCTGATTTTTTATACTAAAATGTGCATTTGAATTTCCCAAGTCTAGTCCATCATATACCTTAACTCGAAGGATTCCAGTAATTCATCAAAGAGTGCCCCTGATATTTTTTTAATTCTGCTAAGTGACCTGCACAAGGACATTTTTTTTGTAAATTTTTGCATAGAGATGTCATATAGGCAATGCACCTTTAGTGATATGGTGGATCAATTTTATGCTCAAAATAAAAGTTCTCAGAATGGTTCGAAATTAGCGTCATTGCGTATATCTCGTCATTCTAAATACGATGCAACTCGTTTCTCTGAAATTCGACATCGAATACTCCCAATATCGTGTTTTGTCTATTTTGAGAAAGAGAAAAAAAATTGGAATTCGGTTGTACTAGGCCACATAGTCAGCAACCCATACTATTGACTAGACCCTAACATGGCAATTGATTGTGCTCCTTCTACCAATCGTTGTTTGACACTTGGCACAATTCTATTGGCTCTAATTTGAATGGATTTCATTGGTTTATAGGTTGGTTGGTTGGACCAACTAGAGTGGGCCAACCAGAGGCTGCCACATGGCCTCGTGGTGGCCATATAAAATTTTGTATGGGCAAGAGCGGCCCTCCGTGGGTTCAAGCGCGAGACCTCCATAAATCACCAAAGGCCTCTGACCAACTCCGCTACGTTTGTGACTTAACCCTTATGAGTCTAATGGCATATTTGAAGTTTAATTTAAATTCCATCGGGGGTCATGGTGACCGGGGTTAACCCCCGACCCTTGTCCATGGACCAGGATTAAGGGCTAACCCTGACCCCAATAGTATATGTTAATTACGCCCATAACCAAATTTTTGGCAACATATTTTAATTGGCATAGAAACCATGTTAAAATACACTTAACCAAAGTCTATTGCAAACATATTTCAGGGGATCTAATACACCACCAAACCTTATAACATAACCCATATCCCAAGGTATGTGCCATGGTTTTGGGTGGTTGTTACCATGATGGTTTAAACCATGAACAATTCATACAACAACAGTTATCATTTGATGTCAAGGCCTATCTGTAGAGGTTAAGTTGAAGACACAGTGACAGTTACTCCGACGGTTTCGAAGGTCCACATGTGAACGGTTCTCAGCACAAGATACCAAGGTTTGATGGTGGGTTTTGTAATTGTTAACACTAGCGGTTTAAAAATTTGGTAACAGGTGTTCACATGCAGTGGTGGCCAAACATTTAATTCCATGGTTCATTGGCATTGATGTTGTTGGCACGAGTTCTAACCGCAACCCAACCATGGTTCTGTTGATCAGCAGTTTTCATTGACGTCAACCCAAGCAGCACCAGGGGATACCCCAATATTGCATGGAAATTTTTACCTACAAAATTAATATATTCTGGGTCAATAATTCTTTTGATGGTTTCTACTTGTCTATATGTTTTCGTTGATATATGGCAAGCCACGTAATTCTTCATGGTTTGAGAGATATTCATGTTTGAAGTTTGTAACCCTAGTTAGTGGGCTAAAACCCCATGGGGTTGTGGCATGGGTCATTGAAAATTCAATAATTAATCATTTTTAAGTTCCTAAAATCCCTTCCACATTCACTTCTTTAATCCCCTCTCAACCTAAGCATTTATATAAATTGTGATCCTCATATCCTCATTATGTAGGGATTTCACTATCTTAAATAGGTCATCGTGGAATTTGTGCTCTAAATTATTTCTACGAAGGTTTAGAAGCTAAAAATTTTATTAGGCGAAGCCGAAATCTTGAGGAAGCTCCTGTGAAAATTTTAGATCAAGGTGCGCAATATTTTCAGAGATATGATCTGTGGAAGTCAGTGATTTTGCAGGCTCCTGAAATTCATCTAAAAGAAGTGACCTTGGGAAAATCGTCATAACTCTCTCTCTGAGTATCAAATTGGAATTCTGTAAAATTTGGCAAATATTGCATGGGTTTTAGTTTTCTCTGTATCAATTTTAGAGCCTAATGAAGAAACAGTGACATGTCGCATGCCGTACAAGTTAGCTCTACTGAACCAGTCCATAATTAGGCCATTGTGAGAGATTGGGCATAACTCTCCCCTGAAGAATCCAAATTGGGTCAGACCTATGGAATTGGAAAGAAAACTTAGAGGTGTACTATAGGGCCAAAAATCACATATTGGGAATCTGAAATAACAGTGATACACCAGATTCAATATTGAGCTCCTAGAAGGCAAGAAAAAGCTAGATCATGTGTTGTCAAGGGCTGCAAAGGACCATACTTTTTAGTGAAGCAAAGCAAAGCAAGGTGCAGCAAAGGGTAGCATGAAAAGAGCAGCAACCAAGGTTCATAACAACAGCAATAATTTCACCACATGAAGTCTTCAAGTGGGCAGCACAGCATACATTCATTGTAAAGGTATCATTGTACTAAGTCATTGTAAATGCATTATTATAAAAATTGTAAAAGTTTCTATCTTCCAAGAGTTGAAGAGGAAGTGTCAGGAGGCCTAGGATCATCATTAGGTGGTTGTGTCATAATTGGGTTTATTTTCTATTATGTCTTCTTCTTCTACATCATTCTATATCATTGTAAAGTGGACGATTTTCCCCGGTACGAGAGTCCATTCTTGTTTTATTCTTCTATAGGGTGGTAGGGTGGTGCTGGGGTGAGTTATAGCTCATTGGGTATTGGGGCATCCATTCAGTTGACTACTGAAGAATCTCAGGCGTTGGAGCGTCCATCCAATGGAAGCTATAAAAGAATGATTTTCTAGATTCTAGGAAGTTGGAGCTTTATTTTCAATTGGAGTTGAATATTAAAGAATTATTAGAAAAGCATTAGGTGGTTTTTATCCCGGAGTGGGTTTCCACCTTAAAAAATTTGTGCATTTGTGTTATTTTTGTTTACTACTATCATTGTACAAACACTGATAATAATTGAAGATTAACTAATGCTCTAATTGAAAGGAATATTGATTCACCCCCCACCCCCCCCCCCCCTCTCATTATTTCCAACAATTGGAATCAGAGCTTGGTTCCTTCAATAACAGTTTAACAGCTAGAAGGAGGTCATGGAGCATACCAAGAATGTTGTACCTCTATTCAATGAAAATAATTATGCACTCTGCAAAGGAAGAATGGAGGTTTATCTCTTGGTGCAAGGTTACGAAGTATGGGACACTGTTCAAAATGGATTTACATCAACCGCATATGAACAAGGTAAGAAGAATTTGGTAAATGATGCAAAAGCAAAGAACATTATCATCAGTGGACTTATTGAATTTGCTTATCATAAGGTGTTGGGTTGTAAAACCGCCAAAAATGTATGGGACAAGCTTGAGAATATATATGCAAGTGACTGAAATGTCAAAGAATCAAAGCTTCAAATATATAGAGAAACATTTGAGAAACTCAGAATGAAATAAGATGGAAACATTGCTGCATACTTCCAATACGTTGATGAAATAACCAATACTCTGGAAGGATTGGGAGAGCGAGTTGACGAGAAGACTATTATATGAAAGATTCTTAGAACGTTACCAGGGAGATTCAACCCAAAGGTATCGGTCTTAGAATACAATGAAAATCTGGAAAAAATCAGCAAAGAGGAATTACATTGAGTTCTCATAGCATATGAAATGAGACTTGATGAAGAAGAGGGTACTTTGCATCTAGAAACTACATTCATTGCACCTAAGAAAACCAATAAGGACAAACAACCTTCAATTGAAAATACATGCACCTGCAAGTGTGAATAAAAGGGAGATGATGAAGAAGGTCTTTCAGAGGAAGAATATGCTTAATTTACGATAAAACTAAAAATTGGTAAGGGAAAATTCAAAGGTAAACTTCCATTGATATTTTTCGGCCGTGGTGAGGTTGGGCATTTCACAAAAAAATGTCCGAACAGAAGTGATGGCAACTCAAAAGGAAATAAAGGCTTTAAGAAATTCAACAAGAAAGGATCCAAAAGGAACTTTCTCTCTAAAGAAGATAGCTCATCATCCGATGAAGACAATGACAGCAAAGAAGAAGCCAATAAGAGAGTATTTTTTATGGCCAAGCACAATAAACAAGAGATATCAAACAATGTAGAAGAAGGGCTGACCATAGAATAATTTTATAAGGAAGCAATCAAGCTTATAAAAGAACTCAAGGTTGAGAAGATCTGTTCCCATACTCTTGAAGAACAAGTTCAAGGTCTCAAAATTGAAGTTGAAGAACACAAAAGCATTGAAGAGTCACTTCGAAAGAAGTTGGAAGAAATCAACCAAGAAAGGGAATAATTAGAAGCTAAAGTATTCTTGCTACGTAAGGAAGTGAAGAAAGGAAAAACTATCTAGAACTATGCCAACAGCTCAAGGACATTGGAAGAACTCATTAACAATCAACGATATTACAATGACAGAACTAGCCTTGGTTACAAAGAAGAAGAAGCAGGACCTTCTACAACAAAATACAATGAACTTATGATATCTAACATGCATGTAGACTTCAATGGACAAGATTCGCAAGAACAGCCTTGGAAGAAAATTCCTTGATGAATATTTCCATCCAAGTACCAACATATTTTTTATGGCTATTGTTATTCATGTGGAAAATTTGGTCATACAGATGTAGAATGTCGCACGTACCCTAGGAACCAATACAATTCCAGGAGATTTGTGAAATATGAACCTCCTAGGGCTCAGCAAAACATCAATAGATTTGAACATTTAAGAAATAATATTGAATGTTACAAATGTTGAAACTTTGGACACATAGCCAGAGACTACAGACTTGAAAATCCTCTAGAAGAATCTTCGAAGCCACAAAATGAACGAACATGGAAGAAGAAGAAGAATACTGATAATTGTGCTCTCGCTATTAAGGTTCAAAACAAAAAATATGTGTGGTATGTTTATAGTGGTTTCTCAATGCATATGACTAGAGATAGAAAGAAATTTGCATCTCTGAAAGAGAAGAAGGATGGAACCATGTCCTTTGGAAATGATGGATCTTCAAACGTTATAGGATTAGGTATCGTCACTCTTGGAAGCAAAGATACTCTAGCCAAGAATGTTCTATTGGTTGAAAACATGAATCACAATCTGCTCAGTGTTAGACAAATGTGTGATCAAGGACACACAATACTATTCAACTCCACAAAATGTGAAATCAGGAAAGGCAGGTATGGTGAAATTGTGGCTATAGCAAGTCGAGCTCCAAACAACATATATGTTATGGATGAAGCAGATAAATCATGTCTACTAGCTAAAGAGGATGATATAATATTAGGTAGCAATGATGATCGACTAAGTAAGAACTTTGCTACAAATATGAAAAGTGAGTTTGATATGTCTTTACTTGGTGAGCTGACATACTTCTTAGGGCTTCAAATATCTCAGCAAGAGAAAGTAATATTATTGTCGTCAAAAGAATTCTTCAATATCTAAAGAGAACAACAGAATATGGTTTGTGGTATCTCAAGGGTAACAATCTCATTATTCAAGCCTTTACAGATGCAGATTGGGCAGGAAGCATTGATGATCATAAGAGTACTCGTGAATCATTTGAATATCTTCACCAGAATCTTGGGATTCTTCCAAGTTCTCATTAGATTTTCCTTATTCATAATATAAAGGGGGGGTGGAAGTGTGTACAGGTATGCAGGATGGTTGTGTGTCAAAGGGAGTTACCCTTTGCCATTGATGTCAAAGGGGGAGAGAATTTCAGAGCAGCAAAGAGAGATTTTGACTAAAGCATCAAGTGAGATCACAAGGTCTTATGTTTTTAAGACTAATGAATTGTGTGTGATTGCAGGTACATCATAGGATGTTGAACAAACTTTGAAGTTTGTTAAGGAGAATAATTTGAATCTAAAATCTATTCAGAAAGATGTTGAGATATCAAGATCTTAGAAAGAAATGAAGACAGAAGGATCTCATGGAAATATTCATCAAAATATTGAAGCAGAGGAAGAAGAGCCATCTGATGATTGGTCAGCAGCAAATGAAGGTATGGAAGGCTATGTAAAGTTTCCAAGTTCTACCCCAATTGAGATTGTTAAGCTATATAGAAAGTTAGAGATTCAGAGAAGAGAGTTGGAAAAGCAGAGGATCTATACTCAGGGTGAGTTGCTGAAAGAGAAAGACAAAGAAATTGTTCTAAATAATAATCAAGAAACAGAGAGTAAGGAGGTAGGAATGATTCAACAATTCGAAGAAGTTCATTATTGTGAACCAGAACAGGGAGACATTCTTGAAACAGATGATATGGAGGAGGGACTAGCTAATAGTCTCATGGAGGATTTAAATCAGCATACTGATGTGCTGATAGAAGAAGAAATTTCCAAGCAGCATACTGAAATTTTGCCAGAGGAGAAAGAGGCACTGAGGCCTTATGTTTTTTATTTTAATAATTGTTTTGTGAGTACAGGTTTTATTGCAGATGTTGGAGAAGATATATTGGATAGAGAAATTAGACTGATAAGGAGGATAATTATGAAAGTATCCCAGAAGCAGACAGCAGCAGTAAAACAAAGAAAAAGCAGCAAGAGGAAGACAGCAGAAGACTGTGAAAGTATAGCCAGTGGGGCAATGCAACATAAAGTGTGGAGACCTAGAGAAAAACAACAAACAAAAGCAGCAACAAATGGAAAATTGCAACACAAGATATGGGATCCAGGAAGACAAAGATCTGAAACACATGATCAGGCGACCATGGTTAATTTCAACCTTGGGAGTCTGATGCAGGAGCATCAAGCTCAATTTTCATTATTTAATTATGTAATAAGGGGGGTGAGACATTTTAATTATTTTATTAATTTTAATAATTTAAGAGAGAAAAATGTAAAGGTGAGGATTATTGTATATATTCTTTTAATAATTAAAAGGATATGAGTGAAATAGAATTAGGTAGAAAATTTAGGGAGTAGGAATTCTATGTACGGGACTTTGTTGAGTCCACACCTAGAATGAAACTAAATTAGATTTAGTTGAGATTTATGGGGAGAGATTTTTGGAATGGAGTAAATCCATATTTGTGTATAAATAGGAGAGTTGTGTAAAGAAGAAAAAAGGGAAGAGAGGTGAGAAGTCAGGAATTAAGAGAGAGTGTGAATTGATTTGAGAGCTGTTGTAAAGGACCAAGAGCTGAGAGAAGCTCTCCATTGTAGTATGTGGCCGAAGATTTATTATACGTTATTAATATCTGCATTTTTTTTTAATAAGCTCTCTTTTGATTTGTATATTTTACGTTGAAGTTAATGGCATTCTTATGTGACTGTTTGAGTGTTTACGAAATGGAAGAAGGAATTATTGGTTTATATGCGGGGATCTGATTTAACCCAGAATCCTTGCATCAATAATGGAGGGAATAGTGACAAACCACCTTTGACACCACCATCCTCTTCACCTCAATCCTCACCACCATATTCACCATCATCATCTTCCACATCAACCCCTTCACAATCACCTCCAAATTCTCCAAAGCGACATGGTAAAACTCCATTTCTGAAACTTGACATAAAGTTTGATTTCCTATGTATGATGGAGAGGTAAATGTTGAGAGATTAGATAATTGGGTTTTTCAACTTGAAGTGTATTGCAGGATACAAAGAATTAAGGATGATGACACCAAGATTCAGCTTGCTTCATTAAGTTTGGAAGGTGCAACACTTATTTGGTGGGAAGCCAAAACTCAAGAGGACATGAAGAAACATGGTAAGGTATTAACCTCTTGGAATGATTGTGTTATTTCATTGAGAAGAAAATTATATCCATTAAAATACATTTAGAAATCTATAATGGGTTGTAAAAACTTTAGACAAGGAAAGGGACAAAGTGTGCAAAGCTATACTCAAAAAATTAGAAGAAGAGCAATAATATTGTGTGTATATTTGACATCTCAGGAAATTTTGTTGAAATACATTGAAGGTTTGCATAGTTTCTTAAGACTTACAATTATCATGTTTAACCATACAAGTTTAGATGAATTTTGTGTATAGACCACACATCTAGAGGCAAGAGGGAAACATGTTTCAGATGAAACAAGTGAGAATACCTTTGAGTCTGGAGAAAAATGAAAGCGTAAGTTAAATAGAAAAGGAAAGAAGAATGCATCCATAAAGATGGAAAAATAAAAAATCACATGCAAACATTGTTCCAAAGGTGGATAGGATGAATATCATTGCTAGAAATTTCATCTAGAGATGAGACCCAAGAAGTTGAGAAACAAATAGAAGGAGAAGACAGTTGCAACTATACAACATGATTTAGGTTGTGATTCCGAAGATGAAACAGAGATCACAATGATGGGTTTGAAAGGTAAGGACATATAAATAACTAGTTCTTCAAGTTGTCTCAATGATACTCAAAATTAAGAAACAAGAATTGAGCTTTTCCATATTAGATTTATTTCAAAGCATACCAATATTGACACATTGTTTGATAGTGTTTCACAAGCAAATATTATCTCAGAATACATTGTCAAGAAGTTAAATTTAGAGACCATTCCACATCCTAGACCATATCCTTTAGGTTGGGTAGGTGAGAATGAAAAATTTCGTGTTTAAAGGAGGTGCATCCTTAGATTTGCAATCACTGCAAACGTTCTTGATGAAGTTGAACTTGATGTAATTATGCTTTATATTTGTGGTATAGTTTTGGGAAGTCTATATATTTATGATTGGAGAGAAACATTTCATCTCCATGAGAATAAGTATCACTTGTTAAAGAATGGGATTAAGTATATTGTTAGAGCACACAGTAAGAAGATGAGTTTGTCTCTTATGAATGTTGGACAAATGAAGAGAATTGTTAATGCTAGTCATAATTTTTCTTTGTAAGTGTTCAAGTATAAAGATGTTGTGAATGAGGCCTTTCAAGGAAATGAATCAAATTAAAAAATTGATTTCATAAAGGTTGCTAATGAATGTGATAAGATGTTTTAGGATTCTAACATGTTGCCTCCTAAAACAAGTAAACAAGATGAAGTTAATTTGCAACAACATGCATCATTGTTGAACAGTGATGTGAACAAGATGCCAGTGTTAGAAAGTGCAAATGTAAAAGAGAAAAAGAAAAAGAAATTTGACAAAGAGGGAATTGATTCCAAAAGCTCTTCTTGTGGGTTTCATAATGCATTGGCTTTTAAAATAGAAGGTGCATGGTGGTGGCGATCAATTTTGGTCAAGAGTCGAGCCAAGCGCAAGGCTAGACATGTTAAACATCGTCATGTCGACAGTGTTCAAGGGGAGAATAATTTGAGCTTGTTTAAGTTTCCTTCGATTGACAACTGAGGAAGGAATTTTTTTATTCCTTCAAGGGTATTTTGTTTTTCTACATCTTCTAGGAAATTGAAGCAAGATTTTATCTATGGCAGCAAGACAAGATCTCCAAAATCAAGGAAAATGTTGTGTTTTCATAAAAAGCTCAAATTTTCGAATTCAAGTAAATTTCAGTGGATTGAGACTGGAAGGGTGAGGGAGTTGTATCCTCTTATATTTGTTGATGCATAAAGAGATTTTGGAGGTCCAAAATCTTCCAGTGAGGAGGAATGATCCGGTGGATCAATTTTATGCTTAAAATTCAAAGTTCTTATAATGGTTCTAAACTAGTGCCATTGCGCAGATCTCTTCATTCTAAATCTGGCGCAAATCGTTTCTCTCAAATCTGACATTGGAGACACCCATTATCGTTGTCTAACCATTTTGGGAAACAACAAAAAAAAATGGAATTGGTTTGTACAGGGCTGCAAAATCAGCAGTACGTTGATCCAGGTGGATATTGGTGGCCACCCGCCTATTCCACTTGGGCCCCACCATTGTCTCTTTCAGTTTTTTCAGTTTTGGCACAACTTACTATTTTTAGTATTTTTTCGGGTCTTGAACTTATGCAGTCGTTTTGAAGCCCTAAACGGAGATCTTATGCTGAAGTTACGTTCCCGGAAAGTTGAAACACCAATTTACCCGAACGATGCCCATAGTTTTGGCGCTTCGTCTCCTAGGGTTAGGTTTTTGGACGTTTAGAGTTCTCCATTGTTTCTCAATAATAATTAGTCCCTCGAGCCTCATTGTAACACAGTTCAAAGGTCTGTACATGCCACATCTCTTCTCACGGATTCGCTACCAGCACCCTAGCTAGTTTATTTCCATTATGTCTGTAAGAAAATTTCAGTTCTTTGATGTTAATGAAATGAAGTGTTATTTCCGCTGCATCTTTGTAATTATGGTTATATGTGTATTCTGTTGCATTCCTACATAAATCCAGATCAGTGGTATCAGAGCAGTCTGCTTTTTCTCGATCCTTCTTTGCATGACCCCAACAAGGCCGAGATATAAGGAGTTAGGGCTCGATCTGGTGGAACCTTTGCAAGATCAACCTCGCAAACCCCAACGAACGCCCATGGGGGACGAAAAGAAAGATGAGGGAGCAGGAGATCATATCAAAATATTGCTTGAGGAGACCCTCAAAAAACAAAGGAACGTGATTATGGATAACTTTGCCCAGATCCTTTAATGACTGCCCACCGACGGTGCATCTTCATCCAGCAGCCACTCTGGAGGTGGGACTCCCTTTAAGGTACAAGTAAACTTTGACATTCCCATATTTGAGGGTCAAATAGATGTAGATGCCATAGATAGATGGTTTAATTTATTAGAAGGATATTTCTTGGTTCATGATTTTTCCGACTAGGAGAAGATTATTTTTGCACTCCTCAGAGCTACCTCCCATGTCAAGGACTGGTGGGAAACCTACTATGAGAAAAAGGATGAGACAGAACACTCTTTGTTCTCAATCGTACCTGCTTGGAATTATTTCCAAGATGCCATCAAGGAATAGTACTATCCTGTGGGAAGCTATGAGGACAAGTACATACAATGGACCATGTTGCGGCAACAAAGGGACCAAGATGTGCATGAGCTGACGAATCTGTTCCATACCCTGCGCACAAAGTTGGGTATCAAAGATTCAGAGAAAATTTTGGTGCTAAAGTATCGTGGTTGTCTGCACAGATACATTCAAGAGGAAATGGAGTTCCTTGACATCTCCTCACTTGGTACGGCATACTAGTATGCTTCCACGATTGAGAAGAAATTCAAACAGAAGAAGCAAGACTTTGGATCTGCGAATCAAAAGCAAGGGAAAGGTGCCCCCAAACCACAAACCAAAGGAAAAAGCCAAGGAATGGCGACCCAAGACAACCTACCAAAGCAACAAGCAAAGAACAACATCGCGAAGCCAAACAAGGACATGGGAAAGTGGTGTGAGTTCCATAAGAGCTCCACTCAAAACACAAGTGAGTGTCGGGCCAAGCAGTCACTGGTGGCCGAGATGAGGGCTTTCGAATCAGATGCATGCTTTGACTCTGAATCAGAACCTGACAAGGGGAATGAAAAAGGGAAGAAGATTATTGATGCAGAGCCCAATGTCGTTGTTGCCACTACGAAGATCCAGAAGGAGGAACCAGAAGATCCAGAGGAGGCAGAGCGTCTCTTCCACTCCCAGATGTGGGTAAAGGGTTCCCCGCTATGGTTCATTGTCAAAAATGGGAGCCAAAAGAACCTCATTTCAGCAGATCTCGTGAAGCAGTTGGGCTTTCCAACCACAGCGCACCCACAACCATACACCATTGGGTGGCTTCACCAACGACGGGATCTCCGCGTCAACTAGCAGTGTCACCTTCCCTATAGCATCAAGCCCTTCACGGATGAGGTATTATGTGACATTGCTCCTATTGATGTTTCTAATGTATTATTAGGCCAACCATACTTGTGGAAACGACATGTTGTGTATGAGTCTCGGCCTCGCGCTGTTATTGTGACTTTGGGAAATAAGTTGTACAGGATACCAGAGGTACCACCGCCTCCCACTATCTCTTTGGTTACTGCAAAACAATGCAGTAAGCTCATTTCCCAAACCAAGAAATTTGTTTTCCTGATGATCAGCCCCCAGGGCAAGAAGAAGATTGTGGCCACAACCTCGAGACATGGCTCCTCTGCACAACAAAAACAAATGGACAAGGTTGTGGAGGAGTGTGGGCACATCTGCACCTCACCCATAGGGGTTACTCTACATTGTCAGGTCAAGCACCCCATTGACCTGACCCCAAGTGCGCCGCTACCCAATGGACCGATCTATAGGCGCTCTGTTATGGAGAATGATGAAATCAAGAAGCAGATTCAGGAGCTGCTGCAGAAAGGTCACATCCGGCCAAGTTCATCGCCCTGTGGGAGCCCGATTGTGTTGGTACAGAAGAAGGATGGGACTTGGAGACTTCGTATTGACTATTGAGCGATGAACAAGATCACTGTCTAGAATAGGTACCTGATCCCACAGATCGATGACCTTCTGGACCAACTCAAAGGGGCAAAATATTTCAGCAAGATCAACTTGAAGTTTGGTTATCACCAAGTACCAATCGAACCCTCTGATGTGTGGAAGACTACCTTCAAAGCCAAGGAGGGCCTTTTCGAATGGCTCATCATGCCTTTTGGGTTGACGAATGCTCCCGCAACCTTCATAAGGTTGATGGATGGCATCTTGTGTCCATTCTCCAACTCATTTGTAGTGGTGTACTTGGATGACATTCTGATCTTCAGCCAAACTTTGGAAGAGCACCTCCACCACATCCGAGAAGTCCTCCAAACACTACGGCAACACAAGTTGTGTGCCAATTTGGAGAAGTGCACTTTTGGCATGACCCAGGTTCAATATCTGGGATACATTATTGATGAAAGGGGGGTGCATGTGGATCCAGCCAATATCCAAGTCATTTAGGATTGGCCAGCCCCAACCACTCCAACAGAGCTTTGCAGCTTTCTGGGTCTTGCTAATTTCTACTGTAGGTTTGTGTTGGGATTCTCTCATATCACTTGGCCCTTGAGTCAAGTCACCAAGGGAGGAGCGAAATAAAAATTCTTTTGGTCGGAATCTCAATAGAAGGCGTTCGTAGAATTGAAACATCACCTCTGTTCTGCCCCAGTGCTCACATTACCAAACTTGCAACAACCATTTGAGATCGAGATAGATGCCTCTGACTATGCTATTGGGGCAGTTCTTACTCAACAGGGGCATCCAGTGGCATATCACAGTGAGACATTGTCTGACACAGTTCAAAAGTATCCCACTTATGACAAAGAAATGTATTCCATTTTGCAAGCATGTCAATAATGGAAGCATTACATTTTGGGGAAGGAAACAATCATCCACACAGACCACCGACCCTTGCAACTCATAAAGACACAAGGGAAGTTGCAGAACGATCGCCATCAGAAGTGGTCCACATATCTACAACAATTTCATTTAAACATCAAGTACAAGAAGGGTAGCACCAATAATGTTACTGACTTCCTCATCTGACCACCGACCACAGTTCTCAACTCTTGTGGGCACGAGACTTCTGCTTGGCCACTTCTCTACAAGAGTGATCCAGAATTTAGCCACACATACAAGGCACTCTTGTGAGGTACGCAAGTTCCAAATTTTCACCTCCAAGATGCATTTTTATTTCATATGGGACACATTTGTTCTCCTTCAAGAGAGTGTGCCAAGACGATATGGGAAGCGCACTATAGTCGAGTCACTAGGAATTTTTTGGTCGAGAAAATAGTGGCAGTACTGCATAAGTATTTCTATTGGCCGAACCTTCGACAGGATGTCGGGAAGTACATCAGATCCTGCACTGCTTGCGCCATTACCAAACTGACCATCAAGAAGCAAGGGCTCTATACTCCGCTACCTACCCATAGTCTACCTTGGGAATCCATATCCATGGATTATATGTTAGGCCTCCCTTCTACTAAGCATGGAAATTATTGTGTTTTCATGGTCATCGACAGATTCTCGAAGATGGCCATTATGGCGGCCTGCAAGAAGAATATCACAGCAGAAGCCACTGCTAAACTCTTCTTTGAACGAGTGTGGGTTCACTTTGGGATCCCACATTCTATCATATCAGATTGCAATAGCAGGTTCCTCAGCACATTTTGGTCCAACCTCTGGTCAATGTTGGACACCAAGCTCACCAAGTCCACAGCTTTCCATCCCCAAACTGATGGCCAGACAGAGGTCATCAACAGGATGATTGTACACATTATGTGCATGTATAATTCAAAGCATCCACGCACATGGCATGAGAGCCTCCCCTATGTACAACACAGTTATAACCGGGCTCTCCACAGCTCAACCGGCCACAGCCCCTTTCAGGTGGGCTTGGGATTCCAGCCACTATGTCCCATTGACGTAGCCATGCCATTTGCGGCTACTCCGACCGATTCGGCTCATGTCTAGTCTGAAGCTAACAAAGCAAACAACTTCATTGAGTGCATTTAGCACATCCGCTAACAATTTCATGACATATTGGATAGAGCCAATGCTAAGTAAAAGCAACGACATGATCAACATCGAGTGCCACACAAATTCCAGGTAGGCGACAAAGTGTGGCTACATTTGCAGAAGGAGCGCCTCACTGGACCCCACCGCAAGCTTCGCTCGCTTCGATATGGACCGTACACCATCACTAAGGTTGTAGGGAACAATGCCTTTGAGCTCAATATTCCACCATTCCTTGGTCTACACCTAGTATTCAATGTACACCACCTTCGTTCCTACTTCCCACCTCTACTGGACACCTCTGACATTGCAGAAGAACTCACACCAAAAGAGTTAAACCCAGACTGCATGGAACAGGCCACCATAGATTGTATCATGGACATGCAAATCAAGAACACTCGCCAACGGAATCTAACTGTATCAGGTTGTCAAAGCTATCCAACTCCTGCACCAAGGCAAGTGGTTCACTAGGGACCAAGTTCAACAGAAGTTTCCTCATCTCATGGAGGAACTCAACGCAATGGGGACCATTGCTTCCTAAGGGGGGAGGAATGATCCAAGTGGATATTGGTGGCCACCCTCCTATTCCACTTGGGGCCCCACCATTGTCTCTTTCATTTTTTTTCAGTTTCAGCACAACTTAATATTTTTAGTAGTTTTTCGGGTCCTGAACTTCCGGAGTCGTTTTGAGGCCCTAAACGGAGATCGTATGCTGAAGTTACATCCCCGGGAAGTTGTAACACCAATTTACCCAAATGGGGCCCATAGTTTTGGTGCTTCCTCTCCTAGGGTTAGGTTTTTAGACGTTTAGAGTTCTCCATTGTTTCTCAATAATAAATAGGCCCTCGAGCCTCATTGTAACACAGTTCAGAGGTCTGTAGCTGCCACATCTCTTCTCAGGGATTCGCTACTATCACCCTAGCCAGTTTATTTCCATTATGTCTATAAGAAAATTTCAGTTCTTTGATGTTAATGAAATGAAGTGTTATTTCCACTGCATCTTTGTAGCTATGGTTATATGTGTATTCTATTGCGTTCCTACATAAATCTGGATCATACGTACTATTGACTGGACCCTGACATGGCAGGTGACTATGCTCCTTGGATCAATCCTTGATTGACACTTGGAACAATTCTATTGGCTCCAATTTGAATGGATTTCATTGGTTTATAGGTTGGTTTGTTGGACCAACCAGAGAGGACCATGTGGGCCAACCAAAGGCTACCACATGGCCTCATAGTGGCCATATAAAAAAAATTATGGGAAATAGAGGGCCTCCAGGGGTTAGAGTGCGAGACCTCCACCAAGTGTTACATGTAATTTTTTCACCATGACATTTGACTGTCAATATGGAGATATCACCATCCATACTCATGCTTCCTTATAAGTCAAAAACATTCATGTTCTCGAACCAAGTCTTGGAAACTGGAAAAATCTCTTTAAAACCCTTAAAAGGTTACCTGTGCACTTTTTGAGGTTATTTCCCCTACATGCGTTGATACTTATTCTATTATTCATGGCGATATCTACTTTATGCACTAATAAAAACTATGCACCCCCGTAAAAGGAAGTAAACACGAAAAAAGTAACTTCTAGAAGCCTAGTTGAGTGAATATTCTTCCAACTAAAATCCTCTTGAGTCACGCAAGTTCAATCTATATCCCTCCACTCATGGAACTTATCCCCTTGGATAAAGGAACCCTAATCCCTTAATTAGAGGATATCATCCCTCCCTTGATGGATCTGAAACTTCCTCAAACTCTCTTATAAATTAAGCTAAAGTTTCAGGTTTGAGGGTAGTTGGTAGATACCAGATTGTATAATGTACATTGAAAAGTACATCTTGTACATAAGAGTTCATTGAAGACAAATATATGTTGTTCATTCTAGAGAGGAAGGCTTTTCAAACCAAGGAGCACAATTGTGAAGACATACGAGAGAAATTTTTACAACATCAAGGCTCACGTTGTAAGATTACTCTTTTTTATTCTTGTTAATACATGCGCATATTTTTCTCATTGTGTTGTTTTTAGACTCATTGAAACAATTTCAATTCTTAATCTCCTTGATCATTAAGTTGAATTGGTGTTTTTATTATTATATACTGCAAGTTCTTCTCAACATTGAATGATTTATTTGGAGTGGAAGACAAGGTCTACATCAAACATCTCGTTGAAAGGTAGGAGCACAACCTCCTCATTTAAGTTATAATAATATGAATGCTAATAGTTTAGAGAAAGAGGTATTCAAATGGTTGTTTTTCTCTAGTTATTTGTTTGGATACTAGGGAGATCTCTCTTGCTCGCAAGAGGGATTTATCCAAAAAACAAATTGGCGACCATATTAGGGAGAACAAGCTTAGTTTTCCCTTTATTTTGTTTGGTTTGGCATTCCAAAATTTCTAGTTTGAATTTTCTGAGTGTGGTTGGGTATATAACATTTTAGATTCTCTGAATTAGAAAGCCTTCAGTTTGTTTTTTCAAAAAAAATTCTGCCCTACGATGTTTTCTATGGTAAACAGAGCGCAAACCTACGCAAGTTTTCAATTTAGTTCAGTGTGCATGCACACTGGTTTTTACTAAAAACCTGCGCACCCCCTGGGAAATTTTGAAAAAATTAATGTTTTCTCTCTCACAGTTAGATAACCAATTTATTAAGGTTTAACCTGATCTATACCAACTCTCAGATCCTATCTGTGAACTCTTCCTACTTACATTAGAGTATATTTTTTATAAAAACTCCTGTTTTCATATTCATGTATGGTTTTCCCTGGTTGATGAATTTCTTTTTTGGGAAAATAGATTCAATGCCTAGATTATTGGTTTTCTGTCATTTCTCTCTAGAGCTACCAGGAGTCTTGTCATCCTTGCTTGTTTGAGGGTTTGTTTCTTGCTCATTTGCAAAAGGAAAACTTCAAGATTACCGAAGTGTGATTTGTCTCAAAATAGTCTTTTATGCATTTGTTTCTACTAGTTAAAGCAAAAAAATAATTTAGTTTGCTTTCAACTAAAAGAAATCATGAAAAGACACTCATAGGTATGTTAGTTAGGATTGTTAGTTAGAGCTTTAATTTTTTGAA
Organism: Pinus albicaulis; assembly: GCA_034641835.2. Lineage (NCBI taxonomy): Eukaryota > Viridiplantae > Streptophyta > Pinopsida > Pinales > Pinaceae > Pinus > Pinus albicaulis. The sequence continues at coordinate 1,668,345,190 of CM076581.1, forward strand.
GTTTTTATACTTTTTAGGATTTTTATATTTGATTTTTATTTTGAAAAATGTTTGTTCATAAAATTGTATATTTTGGCTTTGTAATCAACGAACATTTTCATAACAAAGATATATTGGTCATGTTTAGAAATGAAATTTTTTTCTTGATGAAAAAGAAATATTATGGGATGTTTTAGGACATTTGTACTTTTTTTAGTCCAAAAGTCCTTTTACTTTATCTTAAATATAATTTCATCGAAATAAAGAATTTCATTTTCATATTGATGCATTTAGAGTATTTTTTGAGTCAGACACAATATCATTAAGTTTCATCTCCATACCCCTCTGCGTAAACAACATCCAAATTAATACAACACTTGATAAAATTAATCTAGATATCTTTTACACTTTCTATGGCTCATTCCACCAATCTAGCTCATGACTAGTGCTTTGGAATAGGTTGTAATTAACTTTCCAAAGCAGATAAAACAATCAAGTAGCATCTTGCGATAGGGAAAAACCCAATTCCTGCAATTTTGCTCTGGGAAGCTCTTCTTAAAAGATTCAAGCACGAGTTCATGTCATACCCAGTGGAGTAATCATACCTACTTCATTGGCAAATATAGAAGATGTTCACGTAATACAAATGGTAAACCTCGATTAACCATTATCGAGGAGTCTGGGATCACTTGTTAGTAAACCTCATATTTACCATGTTGAGTAGCTTTCAAAGGGATTGAGCTTTGATACTCTGCCCTTGAGTGTATATCAGGCCATAGATTGTTCCCCCAGGTTCAATTATCTCAGTTGGTGACCTTAGTGGCCATAATATTTTAGATCTTTCCCAAGGTGATGGTAGAGGGAAGGTCCCACTGTACCTACAGCAAACGTTCACTAGACTCACTTGGACTTTCTGGAGGGTAGTCTTCACTTCAAGATGGCATAGTGAAGTTACTTGCACTAGATTGTTTCATTAAGCAGGTTGTCAGGGTAACTGTTCCAACCGCCAGTTTTCCACATTATCTCTGCGATGTTGGATTTCATCACCAACTAGTGATTTTATTGTGGAAACATATTGTTTGTGTGTGGATTGTTTCTTAGATTTTGTAGGCGTGTGTTCATTTGTTTGATTTTAGAGGTCTTAGGTGTGATTCTTTTGAATTTTTTTGATTTTTTTCGTTAAAGAAATTAATTGTGGCTAAATTACCGAGACATTCATGTATAATGCAGGGGAAACCCCCTAAATATACACCCAGTCAATTGGAAAAAACAAAAGCTGAAAGGGTTCAATCATTAGGAACCGGGTCTACTAAACAAGGAGAAACATCCATTGTAAATCATGATTTCGAATTTAATCAACATCAAATAACTGAAAAAGAACAAGATCAACCAGAAATTTCCGAAGTAATTGCAATTGAATCTGTTGCTGGTGAATTGTCAGATACACAACTCACTGAACCTGAAATATTTGAGCTTGAGTCTGATTCCACTTCATCTGACTCACCTTCGAATCTTATAGCCCCAACTCTTAGTCGTTCTCGTTCACCTCGAGTAAAGCTTCTAATCACTGAGAATATTCCTCCTGGCCTTATTAGCATTGAAGAGATATCTGACGTAGAAGAAGAAATTACACTTCCCTCTCATCAAGAATATTTATATTTGAGGTTTAATGAACCAATATACCCTTTCATTCCTTTTCAACCAGATCCTTGGCATCACCAATTTACTGATTTTCTACATAGCTCTGGTTATAGTTAGTCACCGCGTCGAATCCCATTCTACTCTTTACCCAGAAATAGTAACACGGCTTCTGAAAGCATGTATATTGAGTCATCTATGTTTTCTTCTTCACTTGAAAATTTTTTGTATGGCAGTCATTATGTTCCTGCTGGGTACCAGTCGCTTTCTATCACTTTATCGGGAGCATCTCCATTCTTCGAAACCTCTACTGTGTCAAATGGTCTATTTGAGTCTACCACCCAACTTTTGGCAATGGCACATGTATATATGTTTTTTTGGGAATTTCCCTCAAGCTAGCTCACAAGGTGGCTATATAGTTCCTAGGGGGCAGTAGCCTCTCCAAGGGCATTAGCCTCTCCAAGGGCAGTAGCCTATCCAAGGGCAGCAGCCTCTCTAAGGGAATTAGTGTTTTCAAGGAGGAAAACCTTTTACTCGAACCTATCCCACGGTTGTAGGGAAAAATATTCCTGGTAATTATTAAACTTATGTTCCAATGCCTCAAACTGGTTATGGTCAATCCTATGTGTCACAACCTTCAATGGGAACTCCTTACTAAGGGATAAATAAGATGTGGAATCCTTTTTTTACTCTACAATCTTTGCAACCTACATTGCAAGTACCTTATAATCAACCTTCTCAGCCAGATGGACAATTTGGTTATACCCAACTCCAACAACATCTTCAAGGTGCACTTCAAATTACCCCAAAGGTATTTGTGCCAAGTAGTCATAAATTTTGTCTGAGTACTCCTAGTACTCCTATCCAATCTGTTGTGCAAACTTCGATTCAACAAACAAGTACACCTATCCCATGAGTTTCTCAAATCCCCTTCAAATGTCAACGCCAATTTTTACGCGGGCTATCCCTCATACTATTACCCACCAAATTGGACCTACAGTCTAGTCTATTCCTCAAACCTCTATGGGACAAACTAGTGCTACAACTATACAAACAATTCAACCTCTTACAGGTTAAATTTTTCAAGGACAACCCTTTGTAGGTCAAGTTTTTCAAGGGAAACCTTTTACAGGACCAACTATTTAGGGACAACCCTTTGCAGGTCAACCTTTTCAAGGTCAATTTGTTCAAAGTCAACCATTTCAAGGGAAATTACAATATGGACAAGTGGGAAAAAATCCAGCTTTTCAGAGCCAACCATACCCTGGTTATACATATCAAATACCAAATCAACCTCAACTCGGTATAGCTACCCCTGGATACCCTGGAGGTATACTTATTCTAACTGCACAAGCTATCCCTGGTTTTCCTGGATATCCTCCTCTGGGTACTGGTATTTTCCCTCAAGGTTATGAATTCACTCAACAAGACCCTAACAAGAAGTTACCTTTCATTGTCACTTTAGATTTACCGGACTTGTCTCAGCTAACGAATGATCCAATTTACTATCTTTTGTTTTGGCCAGCAATGCCCTTAAGTTTCCCAGTGACATTCCAAATTTTGAATGAAAATTAGGATAAGACCCCTCGAATCATGTGGTGACTTATCATCTATGGTGCGCATCCAATTCTTTGATCGATGATTCGATCCGTTTAATAATTTTTCAAAGAAATTTGATCATCTTAGCTGCAAAGTGGTACATTGAGTTAGCACAAGGCTCTTTCAACAATTTCAATGCTTTAGCAACATCTTTCCTTACTCATTTTCAGTTTTCATTCAGTTATAATAATGGCACGGAACTTTTGACTTCACTTAAACAAAGTACGTCTACGTACATTTCAGATCACATCCACGAATGGTGATGTAGACGCCTCTTAGTCAAAGTATTCATTTCAGATCAAATTCTAGCTGAATGGTTCATCAAATCATTACTTCCTAAGATTACTGAAGGTGTAGCTAAAGGGGGCGTTGTAACAGAAGAGCAGGTCATCGCTCAAGCCCAGTATTTGGACCTTGTTAACACACAGTCTGGTACTTTGTACGAAAAAATTCTTGATTTACCTCGCCCAGGTCACCTTACTACAAGTCCTTCTGGTTCTCATGCCGCATACGGTGTAATCGGTACAGTCAATACATCCAAGAGTGAGAAGAAATCATCTAAACCAATCATACCTCTACCTTATTCACCTAAAGGAGACTCTTCCCTTGTAACTTCTGCCGAAATTCATGTCTTAGACTCATCTACAGCTAAAACTAAATCATCCGGAAATAAAAATAAAGGGAAGGGTAAAAATAAACAAAAAAATTCTCCAAAAGAGAAAGCAGAAAAAATTGAACCATAAGATGAATAACAAAAACCTCGTTATCCTCGCCTTATCTGTGACGAGGATCACTACACCAAAGAGTACCCACATCGGGCCGAGGTATCCAAATTTAGATAGATGTCTTTCGAATTAATCACATCATCAGGATTTGGTCGATGTTTCAAACCAACTAATGTGGGTATAGTAGGGCTACTCGTGCTCCTAGGATTTCTGATAATAGCCACATGGAATCAGAGAAATCCCATCTTCTTCACATGTTTGAGAAGAATGGGTATGTAGGCCTCAAGTTCTTGAGTCCTTTCAAAAATCTTCTAAAGGCTTAAGAGACAAGTCTTCTCGGATAGATCCTATCTCCAAGGTTAATATTTTGTTTATCCAAGGGACCATGGACAGAATTTCCCATGTCGTCAATAAAAAAAATGTCTCCTCTTCGTTCAAACCCCTCTGTACTATTAAGAATTATCTCAGATCTGTCAAGGATCCTATAGACCCAAAGGACTTGAAAGTGGTTTATATGGTTCCTTAATCTTGTGGTACGCCTTATATTGGTGAAACGGGTCAATCCATTAAACAGAGAATCCAGGAGCATGGTGTAAACATTAGGCACAATCGGTCCCGCAATTTTTCTCTTGCAGAACATGCTGAGAAATCGTGCCATCATATATGCATTGAACACTCCAAAGTCATCACTAAGGTGGATATTTTCCATTATAGAAAGTTGAGGGAGGCTATTGAAATTGAAAAGCATCTTAAGAATCTCAACAGAGATGATGGATGTAAATTAAGTAAGAGCTGGGCTTCGGCCCTCTCCAGGTGATTTCTCCCTTGTGCGTTGGTTTCCTCTCGCTTTCTTATTTTCTCTGTGGTTTTATTTCGGGCCATTTGTTTGTAAAAAAATTCCTCTCTTTTCTTTATCCTTTTCTCTTTGTCTTGGGTTTTTGATTTTATGTAATTTTCTTTTTGCTATTTTTTATTATAATTTTGTTTCTTTTACGTTTTATTTATCCAAGATATATATATATATATATATTCCCTTTCTCCGCCTATTATAATTGTTGTTTTTTAATCATTTTATTATATTATTCATTTTTAAATTATTCTAAATTATTTATTAACCTTTTTAATAATATTTCTTAAATTCTTTAAGATTATTCGCCTTTTATTATTTACCCCTTCCCTTATTTTAATAACTATAATTTAATCATTTTAATTAATCATTAACTTCTAAATTATTTTTTAATAATTGTTCTTAAAATCTTAAACTTTTAATACTGTATATTATTAACTAACTAGTCAAATAACGGATTTTGATATTATTCCCCCTTTCTATTTACCCCTTCCCTTATTATAATAACTAGAATTTAATCATTTTTTCAAATTTTTAAATTCAAAATTATTCTTTAATAACTTTTCTTAAAATCTTAAAAACTTTTAATATTATATCTTATTAACCAACTAGTCAAATAACGGCTAGTTTTGACAGCTATTACTGGGCAATGGCGCATCCTTACTATTTATTCAATGAGATTGGTTTATTTCTTCACCTTGTCCTGAGGATGAACCACATTAGTTGGTTCGAAACATCGACCAAATCCTGATGATGTGATTAATCTGAAAGACATCTATCTACAATATGGATCACAAAAGTCTTAGATCTAACAGTATCGAAATTTGTCAAAGGTTCGCCCACACCTGTTGTACTTAAAGATCCTTTTCCATCATAAGACAGCAAAATGATCGGACCTTCTTCCAATTCATCAGCAAATATCCTGATGATGTCCCAGGTCATGGTTGCAACACGATATCAAGACTATGGATCTAAGAGTCTTGTAATTGGAAAGGAAACTGAATCATCTAGTCAACCTCCAGTATCAACTCCCCCTGTTTCGGAACCATTACACATCAAGAAACCTAATCCTGATTCGGTAATTAAACTGCCTGCCAAAGGTGTACTTATAAAATTGGCTTTCCATCCACAGCGAGAGCCGCTTAGAATTAAAATATTGTTGAAGATATGACCATATCCCCTTCAGCAATGTTGACCCTCGAGGTGCTGCAATCTTGTCCAACTCAGAGGAAGTTACTATTATCAGTTATTGTAGCGATTGTTCCTCAATATTCTAATCTCATTGTCTTTGATCTCGAGAGCTTTGTACCTAAACTCCCGCACCAAATGGCTTTTCGAATTCCTGTTTTAGTCAAATCTAGGTGAGTTTTTTGCACGGTAATTGACGAGGGAGCATATATGTGAATTATGTCCTTATCCTATTGTAAAAATATTGGTTCTCCACCAATCAATCAGTCGCCCATGATTCTTAAATCCTTTGATGGAAGAGGTTTTCATCCATTTTGAATAATGCAGGATCTATCTATAGAGGTAGAAGGAAAGATTGTAATGCTTGAGGTGGAAGTTGTTGATGCCCCTCTTGACTACAAACTTCTATTAGGTCAAAATTGGTATTATGCTATGACCGTTGTCATTTCATCATTATTTTTATTGATCATGTTTCCTCATAAAGGAAAGATTTTTAAAATCGATCAGTTTTCTTACTTCGCTTCTGACCATACCTCTAAGAATAGTATCCAACATGTTGGAAAGGTGGTTATCCCTTATGAATATGTTGGGGTATGAATAGTTAAATATTCTGCTCTTATGGGAAATTTTTCTATACCTCCTCCTAACGTACCATGAACTATTGCCAATATCAATATGATTACATCAAGCACATTTCCATTTGATGACACATAGAATGTGCCTTTAGAATCTGAATTGGACTCTTATGGCAAAAAAATGCCTTTAAGTCCATATGAATCAGAATATGTAGCAGTACAATCGCTTTCTGACATTTCATCAACTAATATTGATCAAATGAATGTGATCAATAAAGAGTCTTCTTCTTTATCAAGCTCAACAACGGCATCTTTTCAAATGATGAAAATATTCAGGAAATCTTGTCATTGGATGAATTACCATAGGAATATCTTCATCGTCGATCCTCTTTTTTACCTGACTTTGATAGAGTCAAAAAATGCTTTTCATCCATATTTTCAATTGATTATGTCGATGAACCTCAAAATCCTATGTCCATTCTTCATTCGGATTTTGAGAAAAACTTATGAAATATTCCTGCAAAAATCCCCATTGACATATCAATAAAACCATGAGTAACTGAAAACATTCATATAGGTGCTTCTTACTCAAATGAAGAAATAAATATGTACAAAGCCCTATTTCAAGAATTATGATAAATTTTTTCCTGCTCTTATGAAGAAATGACAAGTATTGATCCTAAGATTGTGATTCACGAAATTAAGACATGCCCAGATGATGAACCTATTAGACAGATATTACGTCTGATACATCCGCGAAAAGTTGTTGCTACTAAAGTTGAAGTTGAAAAACTTCTTTGAGCAAGATTTATTTATCATATTCCTTTAACAGATTGGGTATCTAATATAGTTCCAGTGACCAAGAAACAAGGAACTATCAGAGTATGTGTCGATTACAGGGATATTAATAAGGCTTGTCCCAAAGACAATTATCCCACCCATTACATTGACCAAATTGTTGATAATTGTGCCAGAAATGAAATATTTCATTTATGGATGGATTTTCTGGTCACAATCAAATAAATATACTCCCTATCAATCAACCCAAGACAGCATTTATATGTCCATGGGGAACATTTTCATATTGTAAATTACCTTTTCGACTGAAAAATGATGGCGGAACTTTTCAAAGAGCTATGTCTTACGCATTTCACGATATCAAACACATTGTGCAGCCCTACTTGGATGAATTACCTACTCATTCTTTACACAGACAAGATCATCCTACAAATTTATGTGCCATATTTATGCGATGTATGCATTACAACATTTGTTTGAATCCACACAAATGTGTATTTTGTGTACAATCAGGATACTTACTTGGTTTCATTGTTTGAAAATAAGGCATTCGTGTCGACCCATTGAAGGTTGAGGCCATTGTGAATCTACCTCCTCCTTCCACTCTTCACCAACTCCAGAGTTTACAAGGGAAATAAAACTTTCTACGTCATTTTATCTTGAACTGTGTGGAGCTAACTAAAGGTTTCACTCAGTTACCAAAATAGGATGTTTCATTCATTTGGGACAAGCTTTCCAATAAAGCTTTTGATGAACTCAAACAAGTGTTGACCCATGCACCATTGTTGCATCCACCTAATTATCACCGAGATTACTTTTTGTATTTATTCGCGTCTGATTCCACGATTGGAATGGTTTTAGTTCAAGAGGATGAATCCAAAAATGAACATGTGATTTATTACCTAAGTTGGAATCTCACCCCAACAGATATGAGGAATTCGCATGTGGATAAATTGGCCTTGGAAGCCGTTCAAGTTGTCCAACGATTTCGTCATTACATACTATTATGTAAAACCATAGTGATATCTAATTGCCACCCTATGATGTACATTTTGACGAAACAATTTCTCAGGGGAAAATACTCTAAATGGATAGTTATCCTACAAGAGTTTGATTTGGAGTTCGAGAAATCCAAGTCTAAGAAATCACTCATTTTTGTTGACCTTATGTGTGACTTTCCCTATACTGAATTGAAAACATTAGCAAAGGACCATCTTCCTAATGAATCTTTGTTTCTAATCAGTACATTAGATCCTTGGTATGTGGATATCATTATATATCTTCAAACCCAAACCTTTCGACCAAACCTTTCACGATCTAATTGACATAGAATTTGATACCAATCTCAACAATACAATATTGTTGGCGACACTCTTTATCGTCGTGGTGCGATTTTGTTTTTCGACATCGTATAACTCACGAACAAGCCGAAAGGGTCTTAAATGATTGCCATTCTGGAGCATGTGGTGGTCATATGTCTGGGTTTTTCGTAGCCCAAAATATATTGTGTGTTGGCTATTTATGGCCATCACTATTTAAAGATTGTAGGCTTCTGGTTATAAAATGCCACAATTGCCAAAAAAATTATCGAAAGATGCATGCAACTCCAACTCATCTTCACCCAATCATAGTTGTCTTTCCATTCACAAAATTGGGCATAGATTTCATTACATGTAAACCTCACTTGGCCGAGGGGCATGGGTATATTATTCTCTTTATATATTACTTTACCAAATGGGATGAGGCGATAACTACATTCATGACTGAGGGGAAAACTGCAGCTATTTTCATATTCAATCATGTGATTTCTAGGTTTGGTGTCCCTCAAGCTATCATTACAGACCATGGTAGCCACTTTCCAAACATTATGATGACCGAACTTTCCGCTCAACTTGGCCTACGCCATGATAATTCTACACCATAGTACCCACAAGTCAATGGCCAAGTTGAGGTTGTTAACAAGTTTTTAACCAACATGATTAAACGGATTGTAGGAAGTCATAAAACGAATTGGCATACCATGCTTTTTTCTGGATTGTGGGCATACTGTACCTCTGCAAAAACATCCACAAGGTTTACTCCTTTTCAACTCGTTTATGGTTTAGAATTTGTTTTACCCATTGAATGTGAAATTTTGTCACTCAAACTAGCCATTGAGTTATTACCAGCTATCTCTGAAAAGGAAAAACATTTCTTATATCTAGCACAGTTAGATCAGACTCGCCACACTGTTGCACTAGCTATCGAAGCTCATAAAAAAAGTGTTAAGGCTCAATATTATCAAAACATTAATCCTCGTATCTATTCATAAGGTGACCTAGTTTTAGTATACAATCAATCTCACAATAAACTAGGCGCTAGTAAATCCGAACTAATGTGGCATGGTCCTTATATTGTTAAGTGTGTGCTTGCAAAAGGGGGCTATGAATTAGTTTGTTTGTGACGAGTTTTCACTACTTTTGTTGCTTATCTTGATTACTCTTGATACTGTAGATGTTGATTTTCCTTCAGACTTACATTGGCTTTGTTGATGACGCCTTTCATAGTACACGGAACATATCTTTTGTTGTTTGTGTTATCTATTCACCCATTGATGGGTTAGTTTCTATTCATGGGATTTTCCTTGGTCAAACAACGAACAATATTGCAGAATATAGTGCAGTTATTGAGCTATTATCTGATTCCATTGCATTTGGAATTCGAAGTTTGATTGTGAGGTTATATTTGCAAATCATTGTATTAAATTTGAATAGTGTTTATGCTATCAGAAATTTGTCTTTGTTAATAATTTTTTTAAGGGTTTTCCTCTTGGAAAGATAGTTTGATTACATTGAATATCAACACATTTCAAGAAATTTAAACACATTAGTTGATGCATTGGCTAATCAAGTTTTAAATAGATATTTGCATCATTGAAAGTAAAACAAAACAATATTCAATCCATATTGAACAAGACACTCAAAGATCGAAAGTAGCAATATCATTAGGTCAAAATATTTGTGTGTCAAAAAATATTACATCGTTTTTTTATCATAGGTTTCAAACACCTTATGATCTAAAGATACTGATACAAAAAAAAAAAATCCAATATCGATCTGCCATCATCTATCCATAATGATTATCATGGTAGCAGAGTATAGCTCACACCACTCTCCGCAGATATCACCTAAATGGACCTCGAACCCCAGTCACATGCCTCTGGTGCCTGAGATGCAAATCGTCTATCCCAGTCTTTGGGATTTCAATGGTCAACCTCTCCAAGTTGTGTTCCAACTCTGCAAGGGCCTCTGCTGCATCAGTCATTGGCGAGGTTGTCGCTATAGGTTGTGCTTCTCGTCTCTCAAAACAACGAAGCATCATTGGTCGTGTTGGGCCAACATCTACATTTTAATGTTTTTGTCAATATTGGACGATATAAAAAAATCAAATAAAAATTAGATAATAGAAAAACTCAAAATGAGACCTTTTACCTGATGCATCCCAATGTGTTCCCAGTGGGAGTGATGTGTCGGGGTCGCCCCTAAAATCAACCCTTGCATAAGGAAAATCCTCAATCATGAATATTTGGCTTCTGAGCCATACAAAAAACTGAGGTGTATATCAAACCATGGGACCACCATCTCTACCATGGCGAGCCATCAATGAAACCCATCACAACATGTTTGGTTACCTCAGTCCCATCAGATCCACTAAAAACTGTTGAGGTGCCAAGAGTGGAATCCTCTCCAAAGATAAATATATGAGAATGGCTCCATATCTGAATTTCTTCAGCTTCCCATTCTTTTCTCTCGTAAGTTGGCCTTTCATGTTGACCAACACTCCTTCACACTAGTTGAAAATTTTTCCCCAGAACACTCAATAGCAGTATTCATCTATGCTTTGGTAGCCGCATGTGGAACTGCACTACCACACAATTGAGTAATTTTAAAATCAATTATTTTAAGGTCTAGTCGTTCGATGGTTTTTATGTCGATACAACCATCCTTCAGTTTTGAATCCTATGTGTAATACTGCACCATATAATAAGCAATAGGCAGGCCCCATGGTCGTGTCTCGAATAAAGAAATGTCTCTTCCTCTTCGGGGTAAACTGGTGAGAACATAAATATCCTCTATCTCAATCACAAGCCTGTGATCCCCGATGATGAAACATTTTTCCTGGACATCCCAGGAATTGACCAGCCAGGTCATGAGTTCCACTTGTGCTTGTATTCCTTTTATTGCCAAAATTTTATATAAACCACAATTCTTCAGCACGTGAAGCATTGTTGGGCTATCCATGGCTTCATTATCATGCAATTCATGCTCTCTTTCTCTCCATTCAAGAATGATTAGTTTCCTACAAACAATCGTTTAGGAATATTAGAAAACTTGTGGGAGAATTTGGAGTATTTTTTATGGATAGAAAATTAGTCGTTGAAAACCCCATGGTGCTTGCACGGTTTTTTTCATACATAGTATGTTTTTGCGCATGATTTATGTATAAAAACCACGATGAACCGATGATTTTTTATATTAAAAAATCAACGGGGTGCATGGTTTCTGCCACAAAAACCCACACACCCCTGAGGGAAGATTCTAAAACCATTTTTCCTCCAAAAAAATGACCTAAAAACTTGCATTGAAAAATTAAATGGATGAAAAAAATACAATGAAGAGATGAAATACCTGGAACTGACGGTTTGAAAAATGATTGGTTGGTTCTCTCGATATCCGCTCCAGAAGGTTTATGGTAAAAACTCCTTTTCATTGCTCTGAAAATCAAAAGGTAAAATTGATTTGTTTTGACTACTTCTTATAGTTTTTCATGAATAAAATAATATTACTTTGTTTATTTTTACCTTTAGAAGTTAAAATTTTGAATGTTTTTACCATGATTGAGAGCACATGATTACAATTTTTTGAGTTTTTGTGCAGGAAACAGGTTGTATCTGAAAACAAATCATTTTGACAATCAGTAAAATTTTATCACTTTTTCGAGCTCTCAAAAATACAAAAAATAGAAACCATGGAGTCCTCTTTTAAGCCCTTTTCAAACTCTCTAAACATGAAAATATCATCTAGCACTTGACTATTCGAACTCGTTAAAATAAATGAATAGTCGTCTATTCAGTATAATTTTACCCCTTTTCCGGACTGAACTAGACTAATTACCAAAAATGTATACGTTAACTAAATATGCTCAATAGAGTTCTCTGCTACATTATTTTATCCTTTTTCGGGTTTGAGAGACTAAACTTACAAAAAATAACACTACAAAGTTTACCTATGTTTTTCTTCTGACTCCCTAAAAATGAAAAACACCGAGTTAATCCTATGTTGGACTTGTTAAAACTAAACAGTGCAGGACCTGTCGATTACAACAAGACCAAACCACTCATTCTTAAGGTTCATTAAAAATATTGAGATGGACTCATCCAAAGGATGATCTTACACGACAAGAAAATGTTATCCTCCTAAATCTTGACAAAAATAAAGAGGTACTTGCCAATAATGGTGGGGGAAAAAGTGAGAAAAATAATCCATCTTTTATACTTGTTTTTAAAATCATCATGTCGCTCTTGAACACAACACTTTGCCGCACTCGTGTCTAGGTTGGGTAATCCTTTTTTCTTAAATTTAATCAAACCTCATTGAAAGTCTTCAACCGGTTTTGGGTATTCTCTTTATGTCAAATGCTACCAAGTCATTTATAGTGTCGTTATGTGTTCAAGAGAAAGTAAAACTTCAAATTCACTATTCATTACAAACATTTGTCTCCATTTGCGTTGACCATCCCTAAGTTAATCCTTGCAAAACATTTCTTCAAAACTTGACATAATGGTTTCGTGTCGTATGCCTTCCTGCGACAAATCATTTTTTATCGACTTCAACTCATTATCTATAAAGTTGATTTAGAAATCCTATGAGTACCTTGGAATTTGCATGCTCTAATGGTAGGTTTCTCGCCTTCGACGGCGGGTTTTCATCATTGGCCTTCGATCAAATGACTCTATGAATGTTCGACTGCAAATCATTCATTCACACTTCATAGATTATACTGAAGTACTTTGAGATCTATTGTCATTACTAATGCTTTCTCTCACACTTGTTAACAATTTTCATCATGGACTGGTAATCAAGTGGTTTCTACCATGTTCGACTTTGAAACAATCAATTGCACGGATATATTCGTGCTAGTTCGAGAAGCGTAAATAAATAACCTGGATCTAGTTTCAACCATCTAGGTTGCAAGGAGTTATGTATTCATGATACATTATAATTATTCATAACAGATGGTTGCACCCATACTGTGTCTAATTTTGATGTAATGATAAATTCATATATGTACCAGAACATTTAGTTAGTTTTTCTCTATGTATGGGAATGCCTACCTTAGTGATGATTAGATATTTGCATTGAATTTTTCTTACAGGTTTTTGACTAGTGTATCCAATCCAATCCTTGGAATGATAAAGCGCTTCACTCTCTAGAAAAAAATTCTCAGACTTCCCACTTTAGGGGGCAATCTGTTAAATTTATTTTTTTCACCATGAAATTTGACTGTCAATATGGATCTATCACCATCCATACTCATGCTTCCTTAGAATTCAAAAACATTCATGTTCCCGAACCAAGTCTTGGAAACTGGAAAAATCTCTTTAAAACCCTTAAAAGGTTACCTGTGCCTTTTTATGTTTATTTCCCATGCATGCACTAATACTTCTTCTATTTGCCGTGGTGATCGTCGCTTTGTTCACCAATAAAAATTGTGAACCTCTGTAAAAGGAAGTAAACATGAAAAAGTAGCTTCTAGAAACCTAGTTGGGCGAATATTCTTCCAACTAAAAGCCTCTTGAGTAGCGCCAGTTCGAGATATATCCCTCCACTCATGGAGCTTGTCCCCTTGGATAAAGGAACCTTAATCCCTTCATTATAGGATCTCATCCCTCTCTTTATGGACCTTTAACTTCGTCAGACTCTCTTATAAATTGAGTTGAAGTTCCAGGTTTTAAGGTAGTTGGTAGATACGAGATTGTATAGTGTACATTGAAGATTACATATTGTACACAATATTTCATTAAAGGAAAATCTATGCTGGTAATTCTAGAGAGGAAGGCTTGTCAAACCAAGGAGAACGATTGCAAAGACATATGGGAGAAATATGTACAACATCAAGGCTCATGTTGTAAGATTTCTCTTTTTCATTCTCGATAATACATATGGATCTCTTTTTCTCATTGTGTTGTTTTTAGACTCATTAAAACAATGTCAATTCTTAATCTCCTTGATCATTAAGTTGAACTGGTGTTTTTTGTTATTATATACTGCAAGTGCTTTGATTCTTTGCATGTTTTTTATTGCAGATTCTTCTCAGCATTGAAGGATTTCTTTGGAGCGAAAGGCAAGGTCTACATCAAACATCTCGTTAAAAGGTAGGAGCATAACCTCATCATTTCTAACTTATAATAATCTAAATGCTAATAGTTTAGAGAAAGAGGTATTCAAATGGTTTTTGTTTCTAGTTATCTGTTGGGATACTAGGGAGATCGCTCTTGTCCACAAGAGGGATTTATCCAAAAAACACCAAGCACCAAAGGCCTTCGACCAACTCTTCTACGTTTGTGACTTAACCCTTATGGGTCTCATGGCATATTTGAATTTTAATGGAAATTCCATCAAGGGTGGGGACTGGGGTTAACCCCTGACCCTGGTCCACGAACTAGGGTTAAGCGCTAACCTCGGCCCAAAACAATATGTGTTGATTATGCCCATAACCAAATTTTTTGCAACATATTTTAATTAGCAGAGAAAACATGTTAAAACCCACTTAACCAAAGTCTAATGCAAACACATTTCGACGGATGTAATACACCACTAAACCTTATAACGTAATCCATATACCAAGGTATGTGTCGCGAGCTTGGGTGGTGGTTACTGTGACAGTTTAAACAATGAACGGGGTGTTCACACATCAACGATTATAATTTGATGCCAAGGTCTATCTGCGGAGGTTAAGTTAGAGACACGGTGATAGTTACTCCGGTGGTTTCGAAGGTCCACATGTGAACGGGTCTTAGCACAAGATGCCAAGGTTTGATGGCGGGTTTTGTAACAAATAACACCCTGTGGTTTAAGAATTCTGGAACAAGCCTTCACATACGGTGGTGGCCAAATTCCACAGTTCGTTGGTAGTTATGTTGTTGGTGCGAGTTCTAATCGAAACCTAACCATCATTCCAGCACCCGAACCCAGGTCGAGTCAACAAAACTGGCGAGAAAATATACCAGACCCTGAAATCAAAGGCAGAAAACATGCAACGTGGCGCCAAATTAGCTGGGTAAAGGCCAACATAGGCCATTTAACCAGGCAAAATGTTGAGATTCAACAAGATGATGAGCTTAGTGAAAAGATTCGCCTTCACTAAGTGGGCCCACAGGCTATTTTTGGCGCAAGTCTATTTTTGGACTATGTCTATTTTTAGACATGGTGATCATATTTCAGAAGTTGCAGGATGCTATTTGTGGATGGTTGATCAAGTTGGAAAAATAGATGAAATTGTATTTTTAGAACATTGGGTGAAGTCTATTTATAGATCGTTGATCTAAAAATAGATGCATGTCAAATTATTATTAGCTCTTAATAATAATCGGACACTAAACAAACAACTTATTCTCTTGGAGCACTTTGTTTCGGTGCAAGGGGTGTGGCACATCATTGGTGAGGGAATTACGCATTTCCCCGGGGTTTCTTTAGAGATTCCTATTGCATGGAGGACTGGAGTTAGAACTCAAGTGGCGAGTTTGGTGGAGTTTGGAAGAAGTAGTTATGGAGTTGTGGTCGGTTTAACTAAGTTGAACTCGGTTGAGCTAGTTGTATCTAGTATAACTGATTGATACACTAGTGAGAGTGGAGTGAATTAATTATTTAATTAATTCACAAATAATAACTCATTAATCAACTGAAAAATACAGCAGTTAACTACAGTGCATGGCAGTTTTAGTGGAGACCCAACGGAGAGGTAGATGAAAGGGCAAGATAGACTATTTGTTGTGACTATAGTGATGCATTGATTGCAGCACACACACATTGGAGTTGCCAATGAGGATTGCGTAGTCAAGGCAAGAGTAATTCGAATTCATTCAGAGCTATTCTTCAGTAGGGATTACGCAGTGGAGGCAGGCTAGCAGGAGGGAAACATCGATGCATGGATTTGCAAGATTGGTCCTAATTAGTGTATGACGATTGTACTGTACTGAGAGCTTGTGATAAGATTTGTATGAGGTTTTTCATATGATCTCCATGTTACATAATATATAGTTGGGGTTTTCAGCTTCAGGCTTTCCCGGTTAAAAACTGTGTTATGTGCGATTGTTTTTATTTATGCTTTACATGTGTGTGCAATTAAATTTTCCGCAAAAGATTAACAGGTGGAATAGATTCAGTATCTTGCATAAAATTAAATAGTGTGAGATCAGGTGGATCTAGGACATATGCATGCTTAGTGCATATAATTTCTACACAAAAATGTGCACCTGGCGCGACAGGAATCTCGCCAGCGTGAGGCAAATTTGTCGCCCCAAGTGGCCAAAAAAGTGTGAATTTGTAGGATAATTTGCAAAAAGGTGCGAATTGTAGGACAAATAGTGCATAATTTCATTGGAGCATAACTCATTGATTTTGTAGCCTTTTTTGGAGGAGAAAGAACCTAGCTAGGGGTTTTTTACTATTATGGAGCCATTGGAGACATTTTTGAATCTGTTTGAGCATTGTAACTTGATGTAAACACATTTTTTTGAGCATAATGAAAGATGCCTAACCATTGGAACTTGGACTAGGCGATGTACCCCAAGAGGGGTAAACTCCTTCATCACTTGTTGTTTTGTTTTTACTGTTATGGTATTATATTCTTCATTATTTCTGCAAAAACTGAGTTTTAAAGCATGTTTATGTGTTGATGAATTTAACATAAGAGGTTAAAAACCCTAATCCATTCACTTGAAAAATTGAACATAATCCTCAAGCTTTCATAAACAGATCATTTAGTGGACACACATCATTATGCAAACTCTAGGTTATATAGCTTATATTAATATTATCTCCATGATACACTAATAAATCAATGTTTCTCCTCATAATGCATTAACAGATAGGCCAAAAAACGTTCTTCTTGTTTAGAAATTCAAAGCATTTAGCATTTAATCTTATAAGGTGGCCACCCAATGCCATAAGTGGAGGTTGCATCACTATGTTTGTGAGATTGGCTAGTTGCATATGTCCTTCATGATTTCTTGCACCTTAGAAAATATCAGCACTGCCAAAAAAATTGAACTATTCGAATTGTCGAATCCATTGGTGCATTTGAGAAATGGGGTCCATGGTAAAAATGGTGATGAGGTTTTTGTAGAAGCGTAGTTTGGAAACTTTACCATCACAAATGATAGATAAGGGCCAAAATCGTGATAAAAACATTTCCACCACACGATGAACTAAGAAATAAAAACTTCCACTTGAATATTCATCATTTCAATCACATGTTGTGGATTATATTAGGGAATAAAACCCTAATTCCAATTAAACATCAAAAACACATAATATAGTATTTCTTTGTCAAAAGAGATAGCTAGCTTCCCAAACCATGTCCAAAGGCATCAACCCAAGTTTTTTTTTCATGGTACCATAATTTGATTTGTATAGATATGGTAGAAATCGATGTTCTGGCCTCTACTCCTTTCACCATTCATCATAGGGAGAAATGAAGCCCAAGGTATGCTCAATCAACATGCTTTGGCAAAAACCAATTTGTTTCAGGTTGTTTCTTTGCCATATTCTATCATTTTTTCTCCAGTTTAGCAGGTGTCATGCAGCTCTGATACCAATTAATGGCATTTTTCACATTTAGGATCTTCGAATATGGAGTTCCCGCTACGAAAAATTTTGAGAGGTGGAGTACGTTTTCCAAGTCGACCATAAATTGGTGACGGTCATTAACCAATATCATGACCACTCCAAGCAAACATGAGTGTGACCTGCAAACCCTAATATTTATAACTCTTTAATTATAATGCTCCACCATTAAAATTTATAATGTTTCCAATATACTCATTGTAATATGTATGATATCTACTACCAATAATAGATAATGTTGCAATAATAATTTATTATGGCAAGATACAACATGTAAGGATTGCAATAGTTCAATGTGTCGTATCATTAAGAATAGAGTACTTAAGAGTTCAGTTGGTCGTTAAATATTGCGTCGACTATTGTGAATGCCCATTTTTCAATGAATTTTCATACAGAAATAATCACAAGTAGAGAAGTTGAAGAGAAATGTTCCCCCATCCGTCAAGTAATTCCATTATAAGCTTTTATCCATGCTATAGCATAAATTTGGGCAACGATAATAATTTTGTCTCTATCATTTTGTTTACATTCTACATTGAATAATAAATCCGTATACCATGTATCAATCACAAGAACTATAGTAATAATATGCAATGTGTTGCACATCTCAATTATCACCCATTTAATCATAACAAAGTTATGTGGAAGCTAGGGATAAAAACCCTAATTCGACCTGTATCGTTGCTGCATATATATATATATATATCAACACTATCGATTAATCATTAACGCTTATGTCCTTAATGCATTGGATTATTTTTCTGAATTTGGCACCAATATAATTCAATATATAACTCTGTCAATATTAGCTGACAACGCCATAATTCAATGCACCATAAAAACATTGAATGCCAACAATTCATATCTAATGCTATTATATTTCTAATAAGCCATTTGTACGAATAATAGTTGAACGCATTTGTAGTAGTCGCACCATAATAAACCAACTCCATATAAAAATATATTACGCAACATGTTGGTAATATTTTGTTTAAAACTAATAGAAGCACCAATTTTATAGATTTATTTAGCTTCCAAAACCCTATTTAGGTCATGTTAGAAGTAAAATCTCCCATTATGCAAGAGTTTTTGATTACTTGAAATCTTCATGTATAAAGAATCCCAGCGCCAATACATACTATCAACACCGACGCCAATTGTAATATTCCTAATTAGCTTTTAGCTAATTAGAATGTTAATTTTTTCTTTTCTTAATTAAGTAGATGAATAAAAGGGTGGAGGGACCCATAAACCCAGTAGTGGAATAAAAACCACTTCCTTAGTGTGAAAGTGGGACAGTACAGTCGTGGGTGGGGCCAAGAGGCCAAAAGAGCAGCATAGTTTATGTGGAGGATATAGACCAAGAGTACATTGCAATTATGATGTGGGCCCAGGGGTGTGAGGGTTTTTTTATCGTTCTGTAATTTACGAGATTATGAGAATAAACATAGAGGACAACATCAAAACCACTTTGGAAGCTGAGATCTAGCCCTACCAGCTTCAGAGAGGGATCTCTCTATAAATTTAACTTTGTTTTTAGTGAATTTTAGGCTAGTTATTACTATAATTGATTTCGATTGTTTGGTTGATTCAATGAATATATCACGTTGGGCTATGGAGTCTAAAGATTTAACTGGATCTGCATCAATGTTTGAAGGAGTCTCACATGGCAAGCTCGGTTGCATTAATTGGATATTTAAGGATTTTAAATGGATTGTGAAAACATAAGAAGTATGGAATTCAGTAGATATTGAAAAGAAATGAAGCATTCTTCAATCTGACCTCAGTAGAAAACATGTAAATTGAAAACAGCCAAAATAATGTGTTCTAATTAACATATCCTATTCATCACAGTTTCTGTTATATAATTAAGATTTCGAGAATTACAAAGAAAGGAAAAAAAATGAATAACACAATTATAGAAGAAAAAACATCACCAGTGAATACACCACATGAATCTTGTTAAAATTCCTTAGCAAGAGAAGAGATCTTCTCCATTTTCAACTCTGACTCGATGTTGTACAAAGAAACCTACAATTTGGAAAGATTCATTTTTGTATTAGTCAAAGTTGAAGAGATAATTTCACCTGTCTGTTTATACATCTCTATTTGATCAATGGGATGAATGTCCTTTATGTCGAATTCAAAGGTTGTCTTTTTATAGTCAGTTGCTGACTTTGGCTATGGAATTTGGGCCTCAAGGAAGGCCATCTGCATCTTACCCTTCTCTGAATCAAATTTTGACAGCAACCTGCTTTGAGAACTAGAAGTATGCTTCTAGAAATTGGTATAGGTGTTGTTCTTCAGGATTTCATTTTTCAACTCTATTTCTTTGAACCTTTCAAAGATTGTTTTCTCCTTCTTGACTTGGAAAACCTTAGTTGTCTGGATATCTTGTTTTTGGTCATGATACATTGAAGAAGTTGTGTGAGAAGAAGTGGATTGGCCACCTACTTGAGAAGAAGAAGGTGTTTCTTTAGTGACCACAGCAACTTCTTGCTCTGAGTTTTTATCTGTGTCAGCTTTAGGATTCAGCTTGGTACTTTTTCTATACATTATTTTGAATTCTTTACCTGTAGTATCAGTCACTCAAGGTGACTCTTCTTCCCTTTGCCTTTTCCCTGCTTTTTCCTGTGGGACAGAAGTTTGTGATGTCAATGTTGATACTAGCTGCTCCTCAGCTTCCTGCAATGTGTTTTCAGCCCATTCCAACTGGTTCATATATTTTTCTATCTCAGGACTCTGGGTATGTATGTAGGGAGTACTTTTATTCTCTACTCTTAACTTTGAAATGCTTCCCAGAGGGTCATAGGACCAAGTAAATCTCAGGATGAATTTCATTTCTTTTAATATTTTATCTGCTTCCTCCCCTACTGACCTGCTATTACAAATAAAGGGCCCAATCTGTGTTTTGATCCTAAATTGGGACTTCTTCTTGGCTGATACAAAGTGAATATCATCAGCATTCAGCATCTTTTTGATATACTCAAGAGAAAAAATCCTCATGGGGAGGGATTTTGGGAGTTTATAGGGAGCAAGCTCACACCCATAGACTCTTATCTCTGTATAATTCTGGTGCAAGTACCAGTCTCCTGTCTTGCCCTGATCTGAAAAATGTAGTATCTTTTTTATGTCTTCCCTATCCTAGGTTCAGTTGTACTGCTCATAATACTCATGGCTGGATGCACAAAAAGTTCAATGAATTGTTTGTATGAATATTCCTTCTATTCCTTCATGACCAAAGATGTCTATAAAATTACTATTTCTGGTTACCATCTTCATCAAGCTTCTGCATGGAAAATTTGAATCTATATTCCAGATAATACACAAACATATATACTAAAATAGAAGAGTATTTAAACACTTTTTCAGTCATAAATTTGATGAATTTATCATGGATGTTGTCTGCCAGAAATTGGCTGAAATTGAACATGATTGATGGTTTCCAGTTTGTGGAAAAGATAAAGAGGAAGCCTAAAATGGGTTCATCTACCCATTGATCAGAATAATAACCAAGAAGGTATGCAATCAATATTATAATATTTTTTTTCTTGATCAGGGAAGATGGAGGAAGGGTATGAAGGGTTTTTCTTTGGGAATTGAGTATTTTTAGGTAGGAAAATGTCAAAGATTTTAGCTCTTTTGGAAAAATCGAGCTTCTGGTATAACTCATTGAGGGCTTCTAAGGAAAAAGGGGTGTCATTTTCCATAGAGGGAGCTTGCATCATTTGGTCAATTTATTGGGAAGTGGTGGTGAAAAGTATTTCACCAGTAGGGGCAATGATAGCTCTTTGACTAGGGATGTAACACGCTTGACATTTTCGAATGAACTCAGGGGCATTGTATGTGTGAGGGAAGATATAATGAGGCAAATTGGGCTCCCAGAGTCCAATATCATCAGATTTGTCAATGTATTTATCTTCTAACCAACAGTACATCTCAAACAACTCAAATTCACACTGTGTTTCATTAATTTTGTAATCCCTATTAGCTAGAGGAACATGATCTAAATTTAGGGGAGGGTGGGCCAATGGATTGAAAGGTTCCTCTTGGTTTTTATTTTTAGGAGGCATATTCAATCTTGAAGTAGAATCAGAATTGAACAGGTTTACCGGGAATATGCAGCAGCTCTGTAATTGGTTGAAGGAGGCAAGGTAAGCGTTGTCGCTTTGGTCGGAGACAAATCAACTGGTAACACTGGCGCACTATAAACCTAGAAGGAATTGAATTTTTAGAAAATAAAGCACAGTAAAGGTCGAAAGGATGAAAATGCATGGCTTTATAATAAAAGCTGGTTTTTTCCTTGTACATGGCATGGATCCATTAATTTAATGGTCATCGGGCTTAATTAAATGAGTTAATTAATAAAATACCATGGGAGTGGATTTTATTGGTAATGGACAGGTGACGCGATGCAATTGGAGTGGCGGAGGTAACAGGTAGGTTCGGCAGTATTTAGGATGAGGGGAAGGTGGTTTTTGAGGGGGGTGTTAGGCGGTTAACGGTTTAGGCGGAGGGGGGTGCGGACAACGGAGAGGAGGCCACGTAGTAGTGGGTCCAGGCGGGGAAACTGCTTTTTTCGGACCCACTCCACCCCCCGGCGATAAAGCTAGGATGGAGAGGGGGGACCGAAGGCTGATGAGGGTCTTCGATCAGGGAGTAGGTGAATCATACAAAGGACAGGTGCAAGTGGTTTAACGTCAGATGATATGACGGGTTTTCGGGTAGCGGTCCACTAAGTTGGGTCAAAAACTTAGGAGATAGTGTAAAATAGATTAAACATGTCACTCATGCACCCAATATTTGAAACTTAGGATAAAGTGATTTTGTCACTCATACCTTTATGTGCCCAGTACATAATGAAATGAAAATTTATGACATAAACATTTTGATCCTTTTTCAAAGCCCAACACTTCTACCTACCCTTTAAATTTTATGTTCTTTTTCTAAACTAGCATTTTTTATTTCTTCTAGGGGTGCATTTAGACTAGCAAACCCATCTCTCTTTTTTATGAAAAACTATTCTACTCTATCACTTATTTCTCCTATTGATTCATATTGAACAGTTGAATCAATTTTATTTTCGCCTAACTATTGGTTTACCAAGATTAAATTGTTTGGCAAATCTTTATTCTCTAACCTAATTTACAAAAATTCAAAATTGTTCAACCATGATTAAGTTGTATGGTTTGAACAAAAAGCCAGTGACTGTGGCATTTTTTAAACAAGTTGCACACAACTTATTTTATTTTGACATAAAGAAAACTATCTATCAGTAGTGGAATTTGAATTTGCAGCACTTTTAGTGTTATTTTATTTATTTTTTCGTTTGTGGGGTTATGATTTTATTTTTATTTTTTTTCAACTTTTGTTTCTTTTTGTCTTTTTCTCTTAATTCATTTTTTTTAAATATACCCTCTTTTCATTTTTCTTTTATGTACATTTTTGGAAATCATTTGCATATTGAAAATAACTTACAATATAATATTACTGAGACAAAATACCCAATCACCTTGAGATCCTATAAATTATAGGACCCTAATAGTGGCTCCAGTTGGGGATGGCACTTCTCCATGTGAAGTGTCAAGAACATATGATCAGTAGACTTGAGTATCCCATTTCAGCAATTCCTACACCTGATTTATTTTGTTGTTGGAGTAATTATGGTAGCATATCAATCAAAATCTTAAGGCCTTCTCTGCGAGCTTCAACTTCAGTCAATAGGTTACCCAATCAAAATAATAAAGACACTGATATTTACAATGGTTTCATGTAAGAAAAATATTTATGCTAAGAAAACTAATGCTTCAGCATTCTGCCATTCATAGGCCCACCAGTTATTTTTGCTCTATCTAGATCTTTAAGAAAGAATTCATTGTGTCCTATGAAAGCATAAATGATGTAAGGTCCTTTCCAAATATCTTCAAATTTCCCATGTTTGCCTTTGTCCTCTCTTCTGGAATCCCACTTCAAAACTCTATCACCCAAATTGAAATCGTCAGCTTTAGTTACTCTGTCAAAAATATTTTTGACATTTTCTTGGATGAGTTGTGTTTTATTGTAGACTTATTCCTTGGATTTTTGCAACTAAACAGTCTGATTAATCCTCCTATGTGTGTCATTTGGCTCAACCTGCAATTCTTCAATTATCTTCATCACTGGAACTCCCAAAGAGGATGGAAAAATAGAATCCATCCCATAAACCAATTGGTATGGTGACATGCCAATTGAATTCTTTGTAGTAAGTTTGTCAACCTAAAGTGCATTAATTAACTTGTTGTGCCATGAATTTTTATTATATTCTAACATATTTTTAATGATGTTGACCAAACTCTTATTTGAGGATTCGGCCAACCCATTATCCTGAGGGTAATAAGCAGTTTAATTCCCAAAGTAATATGGTATTTACTGCATAATTCTATCATTTCTTGGATTTAAAGCTTGCACAATTATCAGAAATGAGTTTTCTTGGATAGCCAAATCTAGAGACGATATTGGTTTCCAGAAATTTAATGGTGATAGCATCAGTGGCTAATCTGGAAGGTGTGGCTTCAATCCATTTAGTAAATCAATCAGTGGTTGTGAGAATACACTTATGTTGGGCAGAGGAAGGTGGATGAATTTCACCAATGAAATCCAATCCCCATTGTTGGAAAGGACTCTCAACGGATATAGGCTTTAAGGGCAGAGGAAAAAGTTTTCTTTTTCCCTCAAATATTTGGCATTTATGGCAGGAGGTTACTTTTTTGTGGTAATTAGGGAAAAGGGTAGGCCAATAAAAAATAGCTCTAAGGATCTTGTTAGCAGTGGTTTTCCAGTATAGATTTCCACCACAATCACCTTCATGGAATTCCTGCATGGTTATTTCTGCATCATCCTTCAAGAGGCACTTTAGTAAAATACCACCAGCATCTTTCCAATATAAAACATTATCTATGATGCAAAACTTGACTGCTTTTAACTTTAGAAATATTTCTTTTGTTTTTGTTAAACCTAGAGAAGCATTTAAATTGAATAAAACAAAAATAAGGTCTGCATACCAGGGTGAGTTTAGAAAAGCCTCATCAATCTATGGAGTCGTCTGCTCCTCTTGATCATCTAATGCAGCAACAAATTTGATATCCAATGCATGAAAATTTGACTCAGCCATCAATTGGCTAGCCTGTGTCCTTTGATAAGCTCGGTGGGTTTGATTTCTAAGTCATACTCAACAATTACCATCACGTCCATTCTGATTTAAAATATCCTTGACCGCTAAATTTGGTACATAAGAAATTATATGGGAATGTACAATATACACTCTAAAATCCTTAATTGTTTTTATCAATGCAAAGGCATGTTTTTCCATTATGTTATATTTCAATGCTGCATCTCTTAAGCCTTACTAAAAAATGCAATCGCATGTTCAAATTGTTGAGCCCCAAAGATGTCATTTTCTTTCACCAAATTTCACTTCATTTCCTTTGTCCTTTATCAGTTATAGGCTTAAAAGATCAATAGGATTGATTAAAGTCACTTTAGGAATGCATACAATAACTGACTTACTAAACTTTTGTGGTCTTCTTGTTGTAGTAATTTTTTACTAGACTTAGCTACAGAATGCAGCCATTTTGTAGCTAGTCGCCTATTCCACAGCTATCTTCATGTTCACACAGGTTACAGGTGTCACTTAAAGGAAAAACGCATATGGTTGAATTCCAGAACTCGCCTACATCATTCCTTGCCCTCTACGAAGTCTGAGCAAAAATCTGCAAGTGGTTATGCACGTGGAGGAAACCCAAACTAAGAAGTAGATTCCTACCAGGACAAGGACTCTACAGATGTCTTCAGCAAAGTACGAGGCCTTCACAAGAGTTCTAATTTGATTTTAATTGAAAAATACACTTATCCCTATTTCTTCTCCAGGGCAGTTATGTATTTCTCTTATAAGAATAACTTGGGAAACCGAGAGACAGTTAGTTAGTTGATTTTTTATTGTTAAGTTGTCCAAGACCGTAATACTCTGTTTTTTTGAAGTGTTTTCCTTTAATGAAATAAGAACAAATTTAATACATGATCTGAAGCAATCTTGAAGAGATTCGTGTGCTAATTTGGTGATAGAGGACCCCTAATGCCCAAGAGGCTCTGTGCATACTGTTTAGATAAGTAACTTTAGCTCTGTTTCGTTCCTAATTTAGGCATTTTTCTAAACTTTATGTTTTATGCTCACTTACATCGAATGTTACAGCCAGTCTTGTTCTTATGAATTGTTCCAAAATATCACTAACACTGAATGAGATAGAACTGTAGTATTTTAGAGATTAATTTCATTTTAGTTCAGATGTAGTATTTCGGAGGTTAATTGCATATTAGTTCGGTTTTGTTTAATGTATTTTAAGTTTTATTAGCTAGTTGTATTCTAGTTCTGTTACATTAGACTTAAAGGCCTTCATTATTTAAAAACTTCTCTTGTTCTTAATCTCTGCTAATACATCATTATCATAGGAACAAGAATTGGTAATGTCATTTTGAAGTCTTGACTGTTCTGCAATTTCTCATAATTTTACAAACTTGCCTTTTTCCAAAACTATTCCAAAAGATTTCTAATCCTTGAATGAGGCTTAATAGTGACATTTTGAGTTGCAGAATGGATTAATTTTAGTGTCATAAGTTAATTTAGAGTAGGGTTCCTTACTATGTTACAGATAATCTTTTCCAAATGTGTTCCAACAAATTTCTAACCATGGATGAGATTTTCTCTGTGATAATTGTAAGTTGTTGTTTACTTAGAAGAACCTCATTGCATTAAACTTATCATTTTCTCAAGTTGTTCCAACATACTTCTAGTGAAATGAATTGGACTGAGTTCATGTTATGAGTTATTTTTCTTGTCAAGTTTTGCAATCTGTGAATTAACATTTTCTGTTCTTAGGTGCCATACATAGTTTAGAATAGATTTTGCTCTGTTTTAGTGTGACCAATAGCTTCTCTTTGCCAACAACTTAGTTCTTTTCCTCTTAGCATAAAAACACAAAACCAAAAACACTAGAAAAACACTAAACACAACGAAGTAGGAAGCAGATACCTAGGCACATATAGTGCACTTCACTTCAACAGTTTACTAGCCCTGGTTGACAATTTATGACATCAATTTAGGAACACTAAGTTGAGCAGACACAAATCCTTCATTATTTTTCTATAATAAAACAGCTACAACAGTATGTTCAGATGCAAAAGAAAATATTATGAAATCTTTTGTGAAATATGGACTGATCAAGACTGGTTCTTTTGCCAATGCTTGTTTAACTAGATCAAAGGATTGTCTAACCTCAATGTTCCATCTAATTTCTGAATCTTTTTTCAACATATTTGTTATATTTCTGAGAAGTTGTACAAGGTTAGGAATTAATATTGTTAAGAAATTAATCTTGCCAATAAATGATAATACCATCTTCCTCCTTAATGTTTCTAGGATGGTTGCTTTTCAATATAGCTTCAATTCTACTGGGATCAATCTTAACACCATCTTTAGAAATAATATGACCCAGAAGTTTTCCTTCTTAGAGGCCAAAAAGTTTTTTCTTATTATTTAATGAAATGTCAAACCTTCTACACTTTTCAAACACTCTTCTCAGATGTAATAAATGTTCCTCATCAGTTTTTGAATAGACAGTAATATCGTCTAGATAGATCACAATAAATCTATCAATTTCATCATCAAATGCAATATCCATTGCTCTTTGAAATGTGGCTCCAGCGTTCATTAACCCAAAGGGAATCTTCACATACATGAAGGCTCCCCATGGAGTAGTGAAAGTTGTTTTATCTTGATCATCGGGATGAAATAAGACTTGGTTATAGCCTGAGAAACCATATAATAAATAAATCCTACTATATCCAACTACCTTCTCTAATATATGATCCATTTTTTGCAAAGCGTAGTTTTCCTTTAGGGAGACCTTGTTAAGATTTCTGAAATCTATGCATAACATTATTTCTCTTGTTTTCTTCCTGGTAGGCACTATGTTATACATCCATTTAGAATACATAAGAACTATTATAGGAACTATTTAGGTACCATGTTATACATCCATTCGATCAAATAGTTTCTTCAAATTCATCCTTAAACTGCAATAAGTTTTCAATTTTCTTGTCATTTCCAAACACTTGCCAGTACCTCATATTATTTGGTACAACTAGTTGATGTTTTATTTCCACTGTATATTGTCTATTGGGGTGAGGCATTTTACATGTGCTGGCTGAAAAGGACATACCATTAGCAAAGATATTATGATTTCTAAGAATGGAAGCAAGATCATATTCCACAAAAGTTTCTATAAAATCAAGCACGACATTTATGTATGCTCTCAATCTAGGATGCTTTGCAGAGTATTCTCCTTTAATCTGATTTATGATTAACTTAGAATCCACATGAATGGAAATTATTTTATCACCCTTATTTTTCAACAATTGCAATCCTAATAGAAGTGCTTCATACTCGACTATATTATTGGTACATTGAAAATTAAGCTTGTATGAATGACCTTCAACATGGTTGTTTCCTGTGTTTGAAACCCACACTCCTGCTCCAGAACCCTCTCTGCTACAATATTTATCAAAAATCATGTTCCAAAGAGGTTCAAGCTCAGTTTTTTGTTCCACTATTTGTGTTTGGTTTTCATGTGTTTCACAAATATCATTTTCTTCATTGGTAACCTGAGAATTGATATCTCCATCATTATAAAGAATGAAAGAGTCTAAATCTGAGTGGACAGAGTAAGAGGATAGTTATGTGGTTTATCTTGACTACTCACCATGAATTTCGTCAAATTTTCCCTATATAGTCTTCTCTACTGACCAAACACTGGTATGGTAGCATAAGTCATGTCCATTTGTAGGGTCCCTTGTAATTTTTCTCCCCATGAGTGTGACAACAACATGTCATACTTAGGGGGCATATCTGCATCCACTATATCCATTGCTAGACTCTTAGCTGGGATTTGAGCTAAAGTAACACATAGATCTTTGATGAGGCCTAGACATCTTACTTTGCTGGAATCAAATAAATATAAGTCTTTATAAGGACTAGTAATGTCAAGACCAAGTTTTTCCATAACAACTTTGGGCATCAAATTGTGCGAAGCACCTGAATCTAACATAACATTATGGATAATCTTATCATGAACATTCAAGCTAATGTAGAATGGAGGAACTCCTCCTTCCTGTGGTTTGCCATCAACTTTTGGCCCAAATAAGTGTTCGGGTTGATCATCATTCAAATTGACAGTGTCTGTGTTTTCCCCTATATTTAGAGCCTTCATAAATTGAGATATGTATAGATTTTTTTTCATTAATTTTGTCATAGGAATAGGAATTTTCAGTTTTTCTAATTCATTTTCAATGTTGAATGATGTTTGAATCTTATTCAAGTTTAGAAAATCAGATTTATCGGCAATTTCTTTTGATATAGGTTCCTTTTTCTGACTGGTGGTTGGGATATCAGTTTGAGTATTTTGGAAGTGTTCTCAACTATCTTTTTGGTAGGAATTTACCTGGGTTTCCTTTTTCCAACTATCATTATTGCACTTTCCGGGTTTTCTTACAATAGTACGTAAGTTTTCTTAATAGGATTTCAGAATTATTTTTGCTTCATGATCCGAAGTTTTCTTGTACTCCTAAGATTATATATTGTTCATGGACTTCCATAATAAGATCTTCATATCTATTTTTGTAATAATTTGATTCTTCCGAATAGTTCGTCAGAAAGCTTAAAACTGTTTTTCTTTCGATTTAGAAAATTGTTTCATCATCATTAATACCCATCAAATTTATTTGGTTATCTTATACCTCTTCTAATATTTCCCCATCATCATCAGCATATTTCTCCTAAAAAGGAGGCCTAATTTGTTGATATAAATCCCTATGTTCCCTTTGTTTGATTTGGGGAGGACTTCTTCTAAGATTTTGATTTCAATTTTGAGGTACAGGTTGATTTTCTCTAAGAGCAACCCTTTCATTTAGATTAATCCTTTCCATCATTCTTTCTACTGTTCTGACTAATGAATCTATTTTGGCATCAGCACGGGAAGTTGAGGGTTCTTCTTTCATGGTCACTCTTCTTTTAGTTCTAATCCTAGCCCTTTTTTCTAACAAATTGGCTTCTACACTCACTGCGTCCCTTTGCATTTCTTCTAATGTTGAGGAATTTCTCTTTCTAAGTTGATAAGACATGTCTACCTCATGTCAATGATATCTGTGGTGCAGGGCTGGTTATTAACCTCTCAGCTGAAAACTCCTTTCGAGCCTCTGTTGGCCTTGGGCAAGGGTCTAATAACTTTGCAGAACTTAAAGCTCTCCATTTTCTTCTTTGCTGGCTTATCTCCAAACAGATTTATCAGATTCAGATTTTTGGTGATTCTAGGAATGTTGTCAACTGGTTTAATGGAACTCATCAATGCAGGAATTTTCTTCTTCTTCCTTTATTTCAGGAGATTCGTCGCCTTAAGTCCTTTTTCACGCAGATTTTTGTTGTTCATATTTACAGGGAAAGGAACCAGAAAGCAGATATCTTATCTAAAGAAGGTCTACAACTCGCTTTGGGGACCTAGGCAGTAGTGGAAGTAGTTAATGGGACTGTTCATCCTCAGGAACAGCCTCCTTTTGAGTAATATTTCAGTTTATTTTCAGCATTGTACAGTGGACCTTTATAAACCTATGTGTTTTTTTTGACACTATCTTGGGTCCTGAACTGTTTCCCTTATGTAAGGGGGTTCTGGGCCCGCTTTTTGTTTATTTTTATGGTTATATGGGGTTGGGATAGTTTTTACTGCCAGCCCTTTTGGGCGCTGGAGCATCTCGCTTGCACTGACTCTTTCTGCTCTCATTCCTTTTGATGAGCTTTAAGAGATGCATAGATGCTTAAGCTGTGATCTTTATGGTGCTCTCCTGGGTTGCTGACATCTTCTTCAGATGGGAAGTAGCCTGTTCTCATTCTCTTTTTTAAGGGAATGTTTGTTTTGGTTTCAGAAATGCTCGGCATATGTTCAGAGACTATCTATATTAATAGAAAGTTCGTTTTTTTCTGTGGAAAAAAAAGATATGTCTACCTCAAATCCATCTGGGAATTTAATTAAGGCTAAACCTTGTGGGGGTTTAATGTTGGCAGGAATTGCATTATATACACTGTTAAATCTAGTGCAATAATCTTGAAAATTTTCCCCTGGTGCCCTCCTAATTCTTTCTTATTCAGATAAAATATAAAGAGGGTTCTTTTTAATTTCCCATATATTAAGGAATGTTTGATGGAATGCGGGGAGACCATTAATGCTAGTAGAAAGCAAAGCTTTAAACCATTTCCTAACCTCTCTAATGATACTTTGTGCAAACAACCTCATTTCTACATTTTCCTCATCTACTTCTTGAAGGTCAAAACTATCATTCATCCTATCTACGTGTTGTTGGGCAGTGATAGGTCCAATTCCATCAAATTGTGGAATTCTTGTCTGGTATTCTTGTGGCATGTTTTCCAAAGGAGCATAAAGGACAAGAGGAGCATATCTGGCTTCCCTTATAGGTATATGAGGATGAACAATATGTGGATGAATCAAAGGTGTTTGTTGGATGAAATTTGGAGGTTGAATCAGACGTGAAAATTGAACTTAAAATTGGGGTTTTGGTGAAGATGAAGGTTGTATTGTGGTTGAGGATTGGGGAGAAGATGGGGTTTGATTTGCTTAATGAGAAACTACCAGAGTAGTAGCGGAAAATATAGAAGGGGTAGGACTAGATGATCTAGGATACACAGATTGTGATGAGGTGGATGAAACTACAAAAGAAGTCAGGGCAGAGAGTTCAATGGACTATTGGACATATGCCTCACGAACATAAATATCAAGACCTGAAACTAAGCCTTGAAATTTATGAAAATCTTGAATAATTTGAAGGTGAATATCAGGTTGGGCAGACTGTACTTCAAAATAATGGCGCCTTAATGTATCTTGGTCTACCATTATTTGATCTACCCAATTATCTGACTTAGTTCTAAATAAACTATGTTCAAAATGTAAGTCAAATTCAATGTCTTGTAGGGTACAAAAATCTTTTGGGAGGGAATTTGATATATGGAGAGGAATGCTACTTCCTTGGCTCTCTGTTATACTTTTTCTTCTCAGCAGTTTTTCAGGATCATCAACAATAATTGTAGGCTTTGGATCAAGATGAGATATAGTGTAAGCTCTTTTGGGAGCCAGAATAGAAATCTAAGGCACACACACACTTATTATTTACAAAAATTAAAAGGAAACAATCTCTTGAAATATTCATATCATACACTTTTTTAACCAGGATTATGAATTCAAAGAAAATTACAATATTTTCAATTTCCCCGGTATGGTCACCACTATGTTATCGTTCTTTAATTTACGATATTGTGAGAATAAACATAGAGGAAAAAATCAAAAACACTTTGGAAGCTTGGATCTAGCCCTGCCAGCTTCAGAGAGGGATCTCTCTATAAAATTTAACTTTGTTTTTAGCGAATTTTAGGCTAGTTATTATTGTACTTGATTGTTTATTTGATTTGGATTGTTTGGTTGATTCAATGATTATATCCCATTGAGCTATGCAGTATAAATATTTAACTAGATCTGCATCAATGTTTGAATGAGTCTCACAGGAAAATCTAGGTTGTATTAATTGGATCTTTAAGGATTTTAAATGGATTATGAAAACATAAGAAGTATGGAATTCAATAGAGATTGAAAAGCGATGAAGTATTATTTAATATGACCTTAGTAGAAAACATGTAAATTTCAAACAGCCAGAATAAGGTGTTCTAATTAACATATCCTATTCATCACAGTTTCTATTATACAATTAAGATTTGTAAAATTACAGAGAAAGGGAAAAAAATGAATAACACAATTACATAAGAAAAAACATAACCAGTGAATACACCACATGAATTCTGTGAAAATTCAGTGTATTATTGATGCTCTAGTAAATTAGAAATTATAATGCTTAGCAGAAAAATATACTCAATAATCAACACTTAATACTTCGAACAGTGAAGTATTTACACTAATTTACAAAAGGGATTTACAAGAACTTTGTCTCAACCGACAGTGTATTATTAGCATAATGTCGAACAATAACATCTAATTGTTACAAAATAATAGGCTAGGTGGAAAATGATCTGGAATGTTGGCGTTGTTTTGGAGAAAACAGTTGCTGAATGGACCTATTTATGGGCTGTAATGGCTTATGCTGATTGTCCCAAAATTACGAATTAATCATGTAACTCGCAGAGTTTATCCCATCGATCTTCATCTAGGATGGTCAATTTAATCACCTTTTGGTAAATCTCATCAACTTCAGTGTATCTGGAAAAAATGGTCTTTACAAAGAAGATATGATTTGCCTCATGTTGGATGAAGAAATCATTACCCCATTTCTTCTAAAAATGTTTTGCCTATCATACAGCCCTTGATGCTAGAAAATTTGGTGTTGTCCTTCGCAATTTCCTTTAATTTCTTGATATAATATTCACAAGTTATCAAATTATCATTAATCGAAAACAAAGAAGGTAGACCCTTCTGTGTTGAAGGATCTATTCTAGTGAAAAACCTATTAACTGTTATCTCTAGACTGTGGCACTTTTCTTCTAGCTGAACAACCAGATTCTTCTTAGTAAGAATCATCTTCACTTCCAGAATGGTTTTTTCCTATCATCTACTCCCAAAACATCCAATTCATATTTTTTTTTGGAGTTCTGAAACTTGATGATGTTGGTTGTTGTTGTAGGCAATTCTCATAGCTCTTGTTTGATGTCTGTAATAGTATCATTTTCTCTTTTTATCAACTTCTTTTGCTCAAAGATAATCTGGATGAAAGGCTAGATTTGAGCAATGGAGTTCATGATATCTTCCTAGATGATTTCCTTGGCTTGGGCCAAGGTTTGTCCTATTGTTGATTATCTTTGACTTCTGCAATATTTATATCAACTTATGAGCTCTTTGTGCTTCTGCTGAATGAGAAGATTCACTCCTTGTCCTTTGGTCTTTCAATACTTTAGCCTGGTCCTGAAGCTTCTTAATCTCTTATGTTTGAATGGACAGATTTTCCACTACCTTTGTCAATTGTTCTACGCCATTTGTTGTCTGTGTAGTCTGTGGAGTAGAGGTTGTAGCTATAGAAATAGTTGTAAGAGTTACAACATCCAATCAAACCATGGACATTTTTGCAGTTTGTTCCTCTTATTTGATCATATTTTCCATTTGGGTCTCCATCTATCTTATTTGTGCCTTTTTCTCCATGATGAGCTTCATGATATCATTCTTCTCGGTCTATGTCTCCTCAATATATTTGGTAAGAGGATATTCAGTAGCTGACAGCTTCAGCTATTTTCTCAATGTTTCTATGTCAACATTCTTATTTTTTATCATCTCCTCTGTAGCCTTCATATTTGATGGATCGTATCCTACCTTAACTACAAAATATTCGAAGGATTTAATACTTGTATCCTTAGCAAGAGAAGGGATCTTCTCCATTTTCAACTCTGACTGGATGTTGGACAAAGAAACCTACAATTTGGAAATATTCATTGTTGTATTAGTCAAAGTTGAAGAGATCATTTCACATGCTTGCTTATGTATCTCCATTTTATCAATGGGATGAATGTCCTTTATGTAGAATTCAAAGTTTGTCTTTTTATAGTTAGCTGTTGAATTTGGTTGTAGAATTTGGGCCTCAAGGAAGGCCATCTGCATCTTACCCTTCTATGAAACAAATGCTGACAACGACCTACTTTAAGAACTGGAAGTCTGCTTCCATAATTGGGTATAGGTGTTGTTCTTCGGGATTTCATTTTTCAACTTTATTTCTCTGAACCTGTCAAAGACTGTATTTCTATGAACCTATCAAATATTGTTTTCTCCTTCTCACCATGGACAACCTTAGTT
This sequence comes from Pinus albicaulis, assembly GCA_034641835.2. Lineage (NCBI taxonomy): Eukaryota > Viridiplantae > Streptophyta > Pinopsida > Pinales > Pinaceae > Pinus > Pinus albicaulis. The sequence continues at coordinate 1,668,380,362 of CM076581.1, forward strand.
GTCTGGATAGCTTGTTGTTGGTCATGAGATATTGAAGAAGTTATGTGAGAAGCAGTGGATTGGCCACCTACTTGAGAAGAAGAAGGTGTTTCTTTAGTGACTGCAGCAACTTCTTGCTCTGAGTTTTTATCTGTGTTAGCTTTAGGATTCATCTTGGTCCTTTTTCTATACATTATTTTGAGTTATTTACCTGCAGTATCAGTCACTCAAGGTGACTCTTCTTCCCTTTGCCTTTTCCCTGCTTTTTCCTATGGGACAGGAGTTTTTGATGTCGATGTTGATACTAGCTACTCCTCAGCTTCCTGCAATGTGTTTTCATCCCATTCCAACTGGTTCATATAATTTTCTATCTCAGGCCTCTAGGTATGTATGTAGGGATTACTTTTATTATCTACCCTTAACTTTGAAATGCTTCCCAGAGGGTCATAGGACCAAGTAAAGCTCAGGTTGAAGTTTATTTCTTTTAATATCTTATCTACTTCCTCCCCTACTGACCTGTTATTACAAATAAAGGGCCCAATCTATGTTTTGATCCTAAATTGGGACTTCTTCTTGGTTGATACAAAGTGAATTTCATCAGCATTCAGCATCTGTTTGATATACTCAAGAGAAAAAATCTTCATGGGGAGGAATTTTGGGATTTTTTAGGGAGAAAGCTCACACCCATAGACTCTTATCTCTGTATAATTCTGGCACAAGTACCAGTCTCCTACCTTGGCCTAGTCTGACAAATGTAGTATCCTTTTTATGTCTCCCCCTGTCCTAAGTTCAGTTACACTACTCAGAATGCTCATGGTTGGATGCACAAACAGTTCAATGAACTATTTGTATGAAAATTCCTTCTGCTCCTTCATCACCAAAGATGTCAAGAAAATGACTGATTGTTGGTTACTATCTTCATGAAGCTTCTGCATGGAAAAATTGAATCTATCTACCTGATAATACACAAACATATACATACTAAAATAGAAGAGTATTTAAACACTTCTTCAGTCTGAAATTTGATGAATTGATCATGGATGTTGTCTGCCAGGAATTGGCTGAAATTGAACATGATTGATGGTTTATAGTTTATGGAAAATATAGAGAGGAAGACTAAAATGGGTTCATCTACCCACTGATCAGAATAATAACCAAGAAGGTATGCAATTACTGTTATAATATGCTTTTTCTAATCAGGGAAGATGGAGGGAGGGTATGGAGGGTTTTTCTTTGGCAATTGAGTAATTTGAGGTAGGAAATTGTCAAAGATTTTAGCTCTTTTGGAAAAATCAAGCTTCTGGTATAACTCATTAAGGGCTTCTAGGGAGAAAGGGGTGCCATTTTCCATCGAGGGAGCTTGCATCATTTGGTCAATTGATTTGGAATTTATGGTGAAAAAGATTTCACTAGTAGTAGAAATGATAGCTCTCTGACTAGGGATGTAACAAGCTTGACATTTTTGGATGAACTCAAGGATTTTATGTGTGAGGGAAGATATAATGAGGCAAATTGGACTCCCATAATCTAATATCATCATATTTGTCAATGTTTTTATCTTCTAACCAACAGTACATCTCAAACAACTCACATTCACACTATGTTTCATAATTTTGTAATCCCTATCAGCTAGAGGAACATGATCTAAATCTAGGGGAGGGTGGACCAATATGATTGAAAGGTTTCTCCTGGTTTTTTTTTTTTTAGGAGGCATTTTAAATCATTTTTTAGGAATTTAAGTAGAATCATAATTGAACAGAAGAAGCCATCGGGAATACTTGCAGTTCGTAATCGATCAAGTGAAGGTAAGCGGTGTCGCCTTGGTTGTAGACAAATCAACTGGTAACACTGGCGCACTGTAAACCTAGAAAGTAATTTAATTTTCATAAAATAAAGTACAGTAAAGGTCAAATGGATGAAAATGCATGGATTTATAAGAAAGTTGGTTTTTTTCTTTGTACATGGTGTGGATCCATTAATTTAATGGTCATCGGGTTTAATTAAATGAGTTAACGGACAAAATACCGCGGGATTGGATTTTATTGGTAACGGATAGTTGACTTGCCACAATGGGAGTGACGTAGATAACGGGTAGGGTCAGCAATATTTATGATGAGGGGACGGTGGTTTTCGGGGGGGGGGTGGTAGGCAGTTAATAGTTTAGGCAAAGGGGGGTGCAAACAGCGGAAAGGAGACCACGTAGTAGTGGGTCCGGGCAAGGAAGCTGCTTTTTTCGAATCTCCCCCCCCCCCCCCCGCGTTGAGATCCTATAAATTATAGGACTCTAACATGTTCCACAAGAATAAGAAGGGAGTGAGGGCAGCCATGGAGAGCATTCTGAGTTATTTGATTTTCTTGTCATGTACGACTTGAGCACGCTTGAGTTGTTTAGCCAAGTCTGCAGTGTTGTTTAGCACACGGGTGTCTCCTGTTGTGTGTGGAGCCTGATTATCTTGTTTATTTTGTATCACAGCATTGGATCCTTGTACCTTAATTAAACGTTGCCTGGGGGGTCCAAGGGGGGGCAGCTGTGACTTTATGAAGCCAAGGGTTCAAGCACACTATTGAGTTAGAACAAGGGATCCGGTGCGTTGATCACCACACCCTATAGGATGGAAGGGTATTTTCGGCTCCACAGATTTCTCGACCGAGAAAGATTATTTTTGCACTCCTCAAAGTCGCCCCATGTCAAAGACTAGTGGGAAACCTATCATGACCAAGAGGACGAAGGGGAACCCTCTCTGTTCTCGGCCACACCCACTTGGAATTCGTTCCGAGACGGCATCAAGGAACAATATTACCTCGTGGGGAGCTATGAGGAAAAATACATCCAATGGACCACACTGTGGCAACAAAGGGATCAAGATGTCCACGAACTGACGAATCTGTTCCATACGCTGCGCACAAAGTTGGGTATTAAATATTCAAAGAGACATTTGGTGCTCAAGTATCGTGGCTATCTACACAAACACGTTCAAGAGGAAATGGATTTCCTTGACATTACATCGCTTGGCACGGCATATCGCTATGCCGCCAAGATCGAGCAGAAATTTAAGCAGAAGAAGTGAGACTTTGGATCTGTGAATCCGAAAGGTGCCCCCAAACCGAAGAACAAGGGGCAAGGCCAAAGCGTTGCGACTCAGAACAACACCACAAATCAAAATAAGGACATAGGGAAGTGGTGTGAATTTCATAACAGTCCCACTCACAACACAAACGAGTGTCGGGCCAAACAGTCATTGGTGGCCAAACTAAAGGCACCCGAATCAGATGAATTTTCTGATCCTGAGTCAGACAAAGGCAATGACAAAGGGAAGCATATCATTGATGTGGATCCCAGTGCCATTGTTGCCACCACCAAGATCCAAAGGGAGGACCCAGAGGATCTATAGGAGGGGGAGCGCCTTTTCCATTCGCAAATGTGGGTGAAGGGTTCTCCACTACAATTTCTTGTCGATAGTGGAAGCCAAAAGAACCTCATTTCAGCAGAGGTCGTGAAGCGACTCGGCCTACCGACCATAGCACACCCACAGCCATATACCATCGGGTGGCTTCACCCAAGGAGAGATATCTGCATCCACCAACAGTGTTGCCTTCCGTACAGCATCAAGCCATTCATGGATGAGGTATTATGTGATGTTGCTCCTCTAAATGTAGCTGATGTATTATTGGGCCAACCATACTTGTGGAGGCGACATGTTGTGTATGAGTCTAGGCCTCATGCTATTATTATTACTTTGGGAAATAACTTGTACAGGATACCAGAGGTAGTACCGCCTCCTGTCATCTCTTTGACTACTGCAAAACAACGTAGTAAGATTGTTTCCCAAACCAGGAAATTAATTTTCCTTACAACTCGTTCACAGGGAAAGAAGAATATTGTGGCTACAACCTCGAAACAGGGCTCCCCTGCACGGCTGCAGTAGATGGACAAATTCATGGAGGAATATGAGGACATTTTCTCCTCACTCACAGAGGTTCCTCTACACTGTCAAAATAAGCACTCCATTGATCTGACCCCAAACGCACCGCCACTTGATGTTGCCATAACTCCTGCAAATACACATAAATAATCCACACATGTACTAGCTGAGGCTGATAAAGAAACCAAATTTACTAAACGCATCCAGTATGTTTGCCCATAAGTCCATGACATCTTCAACAAATCTAATACCCAGTTCAATAGAATTTGCTTCATCTCAGGGAGGATCTCAACGCAATCCCCCACCTATTCCATTTGGACTCACACCATCAATTCTTGCAGCTTTTCACATTTAGCACCACTTACTATTTTTAGTAGGTTTTCGGTTCCTGCACTCCCGGAGCCGTTTTGGGGCCTTAATGATCCAGGTGGATATTGGTGGCCACCCACCTATTCCATTTGAACCCCCACCATCAGTTCGTTCAGTTTTTAAGTTGCAGCACAACTTACTATTTTTAGCAGTTTTTCGGGTCCTGAACTTCTGGAGCCGTTTAGAGGCCCTAAACAAATTTTTTTGGGAAAACCGGGAGCAGCATGGGTCCATTGATTGATGTTGCTCACATCGAAAGTTGTACTCCTCGGATATATATTTCTAACGAGCTATTAAGCGCGTCAAATGGAGATCGGATGCCAAAGTTACGCCCTCGGGAAGTTGAAACACCAATTTACCCAAACGGGACCCACAGTTTTGGCGCTTCATCTCCTAGAGTTAGGTTTTTGGACGTTTTAGTTTATTCATTTTTTCTCAATAATAAATAGGCCCTCGAGCCTCATTGTAACACAATTCAGAGGTCTGTAGCCACCACATCTCTTCTCAGAGATTCGCTACCAGCACCGTAGCTATTTTATTTCCATCATGTTTGTAAGCATATTTCTGTGATTTGATATTAATGAAATGACGCATTATTTTCGTTACATCTCTATGTTTATGGTTATTTTTGTATTCTGTTGCGTTCCTACATAAATCCGGATCAGAGACACTAGAGATGGAGTGGACGGATAAGAAGAGCAGGAAGTGCCAGTTGATCAGATGAATGGACACATATCCACCCCAGATAGTCTTGGCACACCGGATGGAGGCAGATTTCCGAAAGGGGAACATATATTTGGAAGTGGAGCTATGTGTTTCAAAGGTAGGAGTCACAAGGCAGTCTGTACACCCCGATGTGCAGTCGATATTAGACCTCTACCCTTCAGTATTTGGGGAAATACCACCAAGGCAGCCACCAGACCGAGGGTTCAAGCACACTATTGAGTTAGAACAAGGGATCCAGGCAGTGATCACCACACCCTATAGGAACCCTAAGGCCTACAGGGATGAGATTTAAAGAGCCATCCAGGATCTCTTAGCACTAGGACACATTTGACCCAGCACTAGCCCCTTTGCTTCTTCCGTAGTGTTGGTGAAGAAGAAGGATGGCACTTTGCAGATGTGCATCGATTACAGGGCTCCGAATAAGAAGACAATGAAGAACCGATACCCTATCCCCAGGATTGATGAGCTGATGGATGAACTGAGGGGATCGAATTTCTTTTCCAAGATCGATCTGAGGTCAGGGTACCATTAGATCAAGGTGAGGGACCAGGATGTCCCAAAGACTGCATTCAGATGCCACTATGGCCACTTCGAGTTCTTAGTGATGCCCTTTGGGCTGATCAATGCTCGAGCCACTTTCCAGTCTTGTATGAACCACATCTTCTATGGTCATATGAGGAAGTTTGTGATAGTTTTATTTGACGACATTCTCATTTATAACCGCACTTGGTAGGAGCACTTGCAACATATTGAGGCGGTATTGCGCATCTTGGAAAAACAAAATTTTTATGCCAAACTATCCATGTGCGAATTTGGACTTACATAGATGCTCTACCTAGGGCATATCATTGGAGTATATGGAGTAAGGGTCCATGAGGAGAAGATTCGGGCCATTTGGGATTGGTTGGTACCAAAGAATGTGACAGAACTTTAGGGCTTTGTAGGGATTTGCACATATTATAGGAAGTTCTTCAAGGGTTTTTCACAGCTAGCAGCACCCCTCACAGATCTCACCAAGAAAGGAGCCTTTGGGTGGACAGACACTGAGTAGAGAGCCTTTGAAAGGATCAAGGAGGTGATGAGAAGTTGTCTGATGTTGGCATTTCCGGATTTCACGCAACCCTTTGTGTTGGAGTGTGATGCTTCAGGAGAGGGAGTTGGCACAGTGTTGATGCAGGGGGGTCATCCTATAGCTTTTGAGAGTCATAAGATCTTTCGGCATGAGAGGTTGTATTCGATATATGATAAAGATATGTTGGCCATCATGCATGAGTTGGCCAAGTTACGACAGTATTTGGTGGGTAACAGATTTCGGATGAGGACTGACCACAATAGTCTCTAGTTTTTTCTTGAGTTGAAGCAGTTGCAGGAGAGGCAACATAAGTGGGTCAACAAAATCCAGGCTTATGACCTTGACATTGATTATGTCAAATGGAAGAACAATGTGGTGGCAGATGTCTTATCACAGAGACCAGCAACATTGTCCTTGATGAGCATTGATACAGACTGGAGGGCTTGACTGTTAGTGGAGTATTCTAAGGACCGCTTCGCATGTGAGATATTGGGTGGGAAGCTGACCGATGATAGATATCGGGTGATGGATGAGGTCACCTATTACCGAGACAGGATTTTCTTGACAGGAGCCTCTTGTCTCAAGGAGAAGATCTTGCATGCAGCACATGATTCACTGCTTTCAGGCCATCAAGCATTCACCAAAACATATCGAGCCATCAGAGAGAGGTTCTCGTGGAGAGGCCTCAAGGAGGATGTACTCTGGCATGTCAAGGAGTGAAAATTTTGCCAGAAGAACAAAGGATATTTGAGCCATCCCACGGGGTTGTTACAACTGTTTCCCATTCCGGAGGGGAAGTGGGAGATCATTTCTATGGATTTTATCACAGGATTTCCTATGGTACAGGGCAAGGATTTTATCTATGTGGTTTTTGATCAGTTGACGAAGTATGCACACTTCTTTTCCATCTCTGCATAGTACATTGCTTCACAGGTGGCTGAACTATTTTTCAAGGATATTTTTAGGCTTCATGGTCTCCCCAAGACCATAGTCAGTGCCAGGGACAGTCGTTTCATGGGCGGCTTTTGGCAGGAACTTTTCCATTTGGTGGGTACCGAATTAACACCCAATACCAGTTATCACCCACAGACAGATAGATAGACAGAGACAGTAAACAAGTGGTTGTAAGGCTACTTGTGGAACTATGTCTCAGGGTAGCTGAAGGCATGGTTGGGATGGCTTGATCTGGGAGAATACTGCTACAACACAAAATTTCATATGTCGGTCGGTATGTCTCTTTTTTGTGCTTTATATGGTTATGATGCTTTAACATTTTTTGATGTGATGTTTGGAGCAAGCAAGGCCCCCAGAGCCAAGGACTGGATCCAAGAGAGTCATGATATACTTCGTGCTCTTAAGGACAACATTTCTACAGCTCAGAACCAGCAGAAGTTGTATGCAGATCGAGGCAGCGTGGAGAGGCAATTTGAGGTGGATGATTTTTTCTACCTCCCTCTTTAGTCGTACAAGCAGTCTATGTTGAAGCAGAAGGGAGATGAGAAGATCAAGCCCTGTTTTTATGGGCCATACAAGGTGATCCGACATTTTGGGGAGGTAGCATATGAGTTGGAGCTCCCAATTGGGAGTAGGATCCACAACATTTTCCACGTCTCATGCCTAAAAAATGCTCTTGGATAGCGGATAGTTGTCACTGGGGAACTCCTGCCTATTAATGATGAGGGGCATCTGGTTTTACAGCTAGAGGAAATTTTAGACACTCGGAAGAGGCAAGTGAGGAGCAGGGTAGTCAAAAAATATATGATCAGATGGAGGAACCTTCCAGATGAGGATGCCACTTGGGAGGGGGAGAAAAATTTACAACATCCATCTTTGCAGTTGCTTGAGGACAAGAAACATTTTGGCGAGGAGGACTGTAATGTTCCTAATTAGATTTTAGCTAATTAGAATATTATTTTTTTCTTTTCTTAATTAAGTAGATGAATAAAAGGGTGGAGGGACCCATAAACCCAGTAGTGAAGTAAATACCACTTCCTTTGTGTGAAAGTGGGACGGCGCAGTAGTGGGTGGGACCAAGATACCAAGAGAGCAGCGCAATCTATGTGGAGGATATGGACCAAGATTACAGCGCAGTTATGATGTGGGCCCAGGATTTTGAGGGTTCCACAAGAATAAGAAGGGGGTGAGGGAAACCATGGAGAGCATTCTAAGTTATTTGATTTTTCCTGTCGTTTACGACTTGAGCATGCTTGAGTTGTTTAGCCGAGTCTGCAGTGTTGTTTAGCACATGGGTGTCTCCGAGCGGAGATCCCAACCTCGTCCTCGAGGGGCTTCGAGAGCCAGGTCAGGAGAGGATTCCTACTGTCCTTAAGAAAAAATTTCATTATTCCAGCATCAAGCCACTTACATCCCCTCTAGAGCAGCGCAGTCACTCAGTGACTCACGCAATCCAGCAGCAAAGGAATTGAGGAGAGGGTGAAATTCCAAGGCAGTTCAGCGTAGAATCAAGTGAAGGGATCAACCCTTCAATAGTTGAGCTACGAGAGAGTTTCTACATCATTTTATCTATAAATTTAGCCCATATCTCTGCATACCCATCAGAACTATGTTTTCAAACACTAGGTGGGTGATTTTACGGGGTCAACCAATCTGGAAATCCTTTCTGGTTTTTTCTGGGTTTTGAGAGTAGAGGCTGGTGTCCAAATCCTGGAATTTTCTGAGCAGAATAATAGCCTTATTCAGCCAGCAGCAGCATTTCTAGTAGGGCAGCGCAAAGGAAGAGTCCAGCAGAGCAGTGTTTCAGTGAGAGAGCTTAAGGGCCTTCCCAGCCAACTTTTCCGGCTTGAGTGCTATCATTTTGAGCACTGTTGTATTTGCTTTTCACCTCCATATTAATAAAATGGCTCATAATTTTTTTGGCTCTATTTATGGTGTTTGATGCATTTTCCATATTGTTGCATGTTTTGTCTTTGTGTGCTTTGAATTCCTGCTAATTTCCTATTAGGAATATTACACCAATGCAGCAAAAAAAAAAATCCTAATTCTTATGTAACACACTGATAAGTGATAATGAATTCCATATGATAACAGTTCAGCCATTCTAGACTCTATTTACTGCAGGGATGGTAGAATTCATTCAACTCACATTTGTGCAATAATGTCTTTGTGCCTCTGATGTCTCCATTGCGTCCCTGTATCTCTGTTTTTGTATCTCTGCTTTGTGATCTCTAATGACTAGCACCTCTCTACCAATGTCAGGTATGGTGTCTTGCACCTCTGTAATTCATTATTGCAATCATTAATTTGTACTCCTCCTCTGTGTCTGCCAATGCATGAATTCTTCTATTGTAATGTAGAAAATTCATTCCTCCATTATAAGCATTAAAATTAGGTTAGTGCAAAACTACAGTGCCCCTTTCTTGCTTCCCTCTTTTTTTTAATAATGACAAGTTCACACCTTCTGTAACCGCAACTTCAAAGTAACTGATTAAAACGTTGTAGGAATTAATAATAAGGATGTTATGTGGTTATCTTTTGTCCATGTTGTTTGCCTTGGTGCTGAAAATTCTCAGCCTGGAATTGCAAACCTTCTATCATATCTACAAGAAGTTCAATTTTTTCACCTTGGTCCAGGAGTTTCTCCATATTTTCCATCATAATTCCTTTCACTTATGAAACCTGATCCTTTATTAAAAAAAAAAATATTGTTTAGTTCCTTTCGATGGTCCATGCAAGTTCTCTCAATATTGCCCTGAATTTCTTGTCAAGGTTGTGTGCCATGCTTGTTTCGCCCTTTCCTTTTTTGCCTCCAAGAAAGGAATAAAGGCACCTGCCTTCCTACAGTTTCATTTCTTGTATACATTTCACAAATGTGAAATATAGGCACCGACTGTTAGGATCTTTATGTTATGAATAAAATATATATAAATAATGACGATAATTTTAATAATGATTAGTTAATTAGTAATTAGTACTTAAGAGGTATTTCTACATGGGACATGGCCTTCCATGAAGAGGCATTTGTCTAGGGTATATAAGCAGGCCCTCACTCTGATTTGGATCATTCTTATTCATACATTTTAATATATATTCTTATACCTTCAATGGATATATTCATATTCAAGTATTTTGGAGTATTTAACTTAAATATGAGCTTTGTTCATTCCATTTGGTATCATAGCCATGTTGGTTGATCCTGGCCTTTGGCTATCAACTCTCTATCACATAGAACGCTTCGCTACATAATTGGAGGTTTTCCATTCTGGTAGTTTTTCCATTTAAGTCGTTGGCCATTAAATAAAAAAGGTATAATAAAGAAGGACTAGAATTATAAAGAAGTCAAAACCTATAAATAATTAAAGCCATTAGATTAAAAATTGAGTATTCTAAAGTTAAAAAGGGATATAGTTAAAGTGATATTAAAAAAATTTCATATATATAATTGATAAAAAATGCATGATAGAGTCAAAAGGGAATCTTTCCAAATACCTTTAAAACTATACGTAAGAGAAGTATCTTTCTTCATTAAATGGTTTATAAGCTTGTGGTTTAGCCACCCGTGGTAATTTCTCATGGTATTTTCAAGGTGAAAGAAGAACAAAAGGAATACAAAATCTCTTTATGTGAATAGTAAGTTTTACTTTTTACGTGGAGCAAATTAACTAAGTCAAAGGCACATAAGTGGACATATATTTTATACTATACCCCAAAGAGGTGAATAGTCATGTTTCACTAGAGTTGTAACTTTTCAATATATATAGGCAAAGAGAAATTATATTATTATAGTTTTCAAGTACACTTAAGTGAAGGAACCTTTTAAAGTAAAATTTTCTAAAATTCCAAAAGCTAAAGAAAAAGGAAATGAAGTAAAAAGAGAATATATTTTTATATTCTCAAAGTTCATATAAAGAGAATAGGAAGTGTAAAGGCATATTGAAGAAAAAAGTTGTTTCACACTTGTATACTCACTCGTTATAAGGGATACACAAGCTTCATGGTCAAAAGTATTATTTGATGACAAATAGAGTCAATCACTGGTTCATAAGGATATCATAATTGTGAGGAATCATTTAGAAATCAAAATTTTGTCTGCACAAAATGTTACAAAACTTTTACCTTAGTCGAATCTCTAAGTGATGCACAAAAACAATCAATAGAAATAGATATAGAACAATTAATGGCAATATATAAGAAACAATATGCAGATTTTAATAAGGAAACAAAGAAATGGAATCTGAATTGCACGTTGAACGCCCATCATCACTCCTACAAAACGATGTAATCTAGTGTACCGAGAAAGTGCAGCTGGAAGAGCAAGAGAAAACAAAAATAGCCAAACTTCGGCAAAACAAGAAAGTGTTATAACATGAATATAAAGATCATGCAAATATGCATTACAAGGAAGTAATGAAAAAGGATGAAGAAATGTCTCGCCCTAAAGACCATGTTGAAAGATTACTTACACAAGTGAATAAGACTAAGGTCACAAAGAAGGAACTCAAGAAGCACTTATCAGAACAAGAAGAGGATAATTTACGTTTAAAGAACCTTAATAAAAAATTATTAGAACCAATCAAAAGTTTTAAAGATGAAGAGAATGATATTAAGGCTAAAATCAACAATTCAGAAAATGAATAACTTTCACGTCTAAGGAATCATAATCAAAAACTTCTTACGCAATAAAGAAGCTTAAAAATGACAAGAAGTCGTTAAAAAACAAGTTAGAACAACTTACTCAAGAATAAGTATCGAAATCACCAATCGTAACAGTCCAAGTTGAAGATAAGGGAATGAATACCGATCTAGTGAATATCACAACTCAAGAAGAAGACAAGTCAGTTAAAGAAAAAACACAATCAGATGTTGAGACAATGAAAATTGCAAGTGAAGATTGTGTAACCAACTCGACGACATTGGAACCTGAAGTAAATAAGAACCTTGCCACACACATGATAAGGGAAAGACAAACCAAAATAACTTCTTATCTACATCTAAATCACAAGAAAATACATCTCAATCAATCTACGAATTCGTATCACTCAGAACATAAAAAAACAAACTTATGTTCCAAAAAATATTGAAGTGCGCACAACTCAGTGCAATGATAACAATTCATCGCAAGTTTCCAATAATCGAAAGGTTCCACAAAAGGTTATTTTAGAATGGTCAGATCCTTCCTCTATGCGATAATTTTATATATCACTCCAAGGATCATATCAACTTGTATCAACGGATTTGACAGTTCTGAGACAAGAAGACACTCATAGTTGAAAAAGAGATCATGTCTTTTCATCAACAAGCTTTGAGGACAAATATTTTTGAAGAGGAAGGCAATGTTATAAATAAAATATATATATATATAATATAAATATAAATAATGATGATAATTGTAATAATGATTAGTTAATTAATAATTAGTACTGAAGAGGTATGTCTAAATGGGACATGACCTTCTATGAAGAGGCACCTGCCTTGGGTATAAATACTCCCTCACTCTGATTTGGATCATTCTTATTCATACATTTTAATATATATTATTGTACCTTCAATGGAGATTTTCATATTCCAAGTCTTCTGGAGTATTTAACTTAAGTGTGAGTGTTGTTCGTTCCACTTTATCATTGTTGTTATGGTCCACCTTTTTCTGAAAATCCTTAGTTATTTCTTGTACATTAGATAAAGGTAAATTGAGTGAAAATTACAGCACGCCTCCCTCAAAGAAAGGTAACTACTTTGGAGCATCCTCAAATGCATATGCAAATTTTTTTGTCATAATTCTTAAAAAAATTGACCTATGCTTTCTCCAAAGTTTTGGATGTGGAAGGAATTATATTTATGGTGGAATTCCAATAGTTCAAAACTATAGGGCTACTATGAAAGAATTAGCACAGTTTCTTATGCTTTTTTCTGCTACACTTTTCCAACTATGGCTATCACTTGAGGTTGCTTCTTTTGTGACCTGCATCAATAGAAACTATACCATTTTCTTTGCTCGAAGAAACTTCACCACAATTTGGAATTCTAATGGAACAACAGGTATTTTTTGATCTGTTGTAGGTAATCGCTCAATTTTCTTCATAACATCTATTCCCTCAACAACTCTTCCAAAAACAACACGATTTTTATCAAGATGAGGTGCGACTGAAAAAAGTAATAATAATAAACAAAATTTGAGGACCATTGGTGTGTGGACTAGCATTTGCCATAGATAGCAACGTTGATCTCACCATGTCCATTATCTTCTCCGGACATTTTATGGGTTGCTCTCCCCTTAGGATGTTGTTGCTCTTCTATTATTGACTAGATGATTGCATTCATTCCCTTGACCAGATCTCAATGAGGCCAAGATGGCTTCAATTTGTCATTGAAGTCTTATGATGGCCCTTTTCCTTTCTCTTACATGCCTTAGTTGGCTACCTTGTTGTGTCTACATTTCATTTTGGCTCATTGTTTGGTCTATTTTGGGTTGCTTCCATTTTTTGTTTAGAGTTATTTAGAGTAAATTTTTAACGACTAATTCCTCACATCTATTTCCTAACAGCTAACACCGGAACCAGATGCATCTCTATTATTTAAACATTCTGATTGATTGATTTTTGCACCTTTGTCCTGGGGATGAACCACAATAGATGGTTTGAAACATCGACCAACAACTTATGATGTGATTAATCCGAAAGATATTATCAAGAAAAGGAGATGTCAAATTAAAGCGTTGCTACTTCACAACCTTGAATCTCGAGACCTTTTCCTGAAATTAATAGTATGTAAGAAAAAGTGTGTGTGATAAGGTACATGAGATCATGACTCTTTTAGAGCCCATAACAATGACATTCCTCAAATTCATAATAGAATAAATGCAACAATGCGAATCGCTCAAATTCATATGAATGGATTTGAATAAATAAAATAGCGCTAAAAGTTGTGCACGCTTAAAATCAAATTTGAATGCATATTAGCTCGGGATTTCGAACAATAACAATAATGTTTCCAGACTGAATTATGGATTATATGGATAGATAGGTTGTTAATGGTTCATGGATCACGGACTGGAAAAGATCATGTGTATGTAATGCCATATCATGCACATGTATGACGGCAAATATTATTTTATGGCAGTCATCGAAAGCATCCATAAACACCTCATGATTCTATGGCCATAGCATGGCTATGAGCATAAGTCTCGTCTGTATTGGAATGCAAGGGCATGGTCATGGAGCAAGCATTAAGCCAATGATTGGCTTAGTTCCTAGGAAATAATCGTCACCTTGCATCTTGCATCACCGTTGAATTCCCTTGACATATCTTATTAAAATTAATTATATCTGACATTTTTCATCAATCCACCTCAAATAGAGTCTAGATGTTTGTTAATGTGTGATGTATGCCTCTTAACTATGTGTTCGTTGTTGTAGTGTGGATCTGCAGCCAAATTGTAGTTCATCTCTAAGTAACCCCATGCTAATACCCATGAAAAATATTTAGCATATTGATGTCACTTCTTTTTGCATAAGGTATCTATATCAATTTGCATTAATCCATTGCACTGAATCCTTTATTTCACAAATTGCATCAACGTTTAGCATGAGGTCACCTATTGCACAAATGACATCCATCATTTGCATTCAATCACTTTTGACACATGGCATCATCCATGCTCTCAGTATGCTTTCAATTTTTTTCCCCTTTTGAATTAATTTTAGCTCGTGATTCAATCAATTGACCCTTGATATTTGATTGTAAAGATCAAAAACCCAATTCCCTGTCATGTTCAAAATCTTGTAATTCCTTAATTTCTTGATTGACGTTTTGCAATTTCTTTCCTCTGCGCATTTTAGATTTTTTTCACTTGTTACTCACATGTACTATATTTTTATATGATGCTCACTTATTCTTATGTCATGCTCACTTGTTTTTATTGCTACCTTAAGGCATAAAGTACTGCTAATAATGCACCCTAAAATGTGATTTATGCAATTATTAGATTTTATGGATGGACAGGTTGTTAATGGTTCATGGACCACCAGACTGGAAAAGATCAGTATGTAATGCCATATCATGCACATGTATAACTGCAAATATTATTTTCTGGCAGTCATCAAAAGTGTCCAGAAACACCTCTTGATTCTATGGCCATAGCATGGCTATGAGTAGAAGTCTCATTCGTATTGGAATGCAAGGGTATGGTCATGGAGCAAGCATTAAGCCAATGATTGGCTTAGTTCCTAGGAAATAATCTTCACCTTGCATCCTGCATCACCGTTGAATTCCCTTGACATATCTTATTAACATTAATTATATCTAACATGTTTGCATCAATCCACCTCAAATAGAGGAGTCTAGATGTTTGTTAATGTGTGATGTGTGCCTCTTAACTATGTGTTCATTTTTGTAGTGGGGATCTGCAACCAAATTGTAGTTCATCTCTAAGTAACCCCATGATAATACCCATGAAAAATATTTGCCAGATTGATGTCACTTTTTAATGCATAAGGTATCTATATCAATTTGCATTAATACATTGTATTGAATCCTTTATTTCACAAATTGCATCAATGTTTAGTATGAGGTCACCTATTGCACAAGTGACATCCATCATTTGCATTCAATCACTTTTGACACGTGGCATCATTCATGCTCTTAGTATGCTTTCAATTTTTTTCTCCTTTTGAATTAATTTTTGCTCGTGTTTCAATCAATTGACCCTTGATATTTGAGTGTAAAGATCAAGAACCCAATTATGCAATTCATGTTCAAAGCCTTGTAATTCCTTGATTTCTTTATTGATGTTTTGCAATTTCTTTCCTCTGTGCATTTTAGATTTTTTTCACTTGTTACTCACATGTACTATATTTTTATATGATGCTCACTTATTCTTATGTCATGCTCACTTGTTTTTATTGCTACCTTAAGCCATAAAGTATTGTTAATAATGCACCCTAAAATGTGATTTATGCAATTATTAAATTTTAATGAAAAAATGACATATTCAATTTCAAGCAAGTCTTGTTGACAATTTTGCACAAAACAATTCAATGATTTACATCCAATTCTTACAATTCAATGAGCAATTTATTTTTATAAGTCAATGAGAAATTTAATGGTTCAAAGACTATTGTCTTTGAATAGTTAGCAATGCTCCATAAAATTTAGATGAACCAAACCATTTGCTCTTATTCAATGCTTTGAGCGTGATAATATAATTCCCACTTACAAACACCATTGTAGTATATGCACTTCATGAATGGATGATTATTTGTGTGTTTATTTTGTTAAAAATGTACAAAATAACAGCCAAAAAATTATTCAACATTCTACATAAGAACTTTGAGTGTACCTATAACCATTCTTATTTTAGAGCAGGTTAAAGTCACATCGAGCACCAAACAAATGGCTTTTTATTGGAGAGTACATGAAGCTACCAACAAGGCTTATTTTGCCTTATTCAATAGGACTATGCAATTACATATTTATGACATTTATTTTTGTCCACTGAAATTAGAAGGTTTAAATACTCAAACTTTAACACCCAACAACAAAGGCCCCAATTCAATTTTTTATTATGCAAATGACAGTTTTAAAAGGTGCTCTCAGCCCCAATTCAATTTTTTATTATGCAAATGACAGTTTTAAAAGGTGCTCTCAAGTAAAGACTACTTTTGGGATTAAGTCAATAAAATAAAATTCACATATGTCCTTTGCTCTAGACACATACATGGGGAGACCAATGGGTCCTCATTCTCTAAGTGAGTTAGAGATGGGCACGGATCACTATAAGAATATGCTTGGTTAAGATGAACAACTAAGTCACAATTTAGTAGGGCATTGACAATCTTTACGTTGGCGCATCTATTTCTTAACACAACATAGATCCATTTTGGATCTATTAAACAACTAAAGTGAAACCCAAAAGATGCAATTTATCAATGCTTTAAAAACATCAAGTTCACATGAATCTGTCTTTTCTTTTTCTAGATCTAGGAGAATCAATAATTAGCAAGGATTACCTAAGGTAAGGTTGAGGTTAAAATCTAACTAGTTGCCACAATAAATCCTATGATCTTGCCAACAATGTACAAGTGAATGCCTAGCAGGAAACTTACGACTTATCAAGGCCAAGACGTCCAAAGACATACACATGAGCGGGGTCCCACTCATGGAGATGCCTACCCTTCTAATCTTATCACAATGAGTCAAAGTCTTGTCGAGGATTTGACCTCAAATGGGGAGAGTGCAAGAACTACATCCCAACCATCTAATCAAATCACCTCAACCCAAATTTTCGTTTTTCATGGAAAACTTACAGAAAAACCCAATAATTGTTTCCCTGTAGTCATTGATGACATCCCTAGTAAACCCTATAGCATAAACTAGTGCACCTCAATCGAAGGGATTTGGATTGAGTCCCTGTCGATACATAAATAGCCAAATGCTTCATGGCATTGGCAACAACTAGTTAACTCCTTAGGGTGCCAGTTAAAATGAATCTATATGTGCATCTATATATGTCAATTAATACTGAGTACTCTTTTCTCAAATATTATTTTTACATGACCAATTTTATTTTCTGTAAACACGCACATTGCACATCTCATATGTAACCAATTTTCTTTTAGTTTTTTTTATAATATTATATTGAACCATCTTATGCAACACGTAACATCCGCATTGAATACATCTTCCTCACAGTGAGATGCAGAATGCAACCTTTGCATTCCCATATGTTTACAAAACATGAACCCTGCATTCTATGTTTGTCTTAAAATTAATTTGATCTGCCTATTAGCAGATCTACCATTTTTTCGAACTCTACATGCTTCACAATACAAGAGGAAGATGCTTCTAAATAAGCAATCCTTGCGAGTTGTTTCTCTACAGACGCTATTAATCTGATATGAAGCATAATGTTCGCATGAAGTATAAGGTATAATACTCGGGATTCCAACTACAAGCTTCTAAAGGAAGATTTCTAATTTTCCAAAACGAATACTAAGAACACAATGGTAGATAAAACTAAAAAGCTGTGATCCACTCAGCATGTCACTCCAAGTCATTTTTACAAAAAATGGTTGAATAGCTTTGACTCTTTTTAATATAGTGTTTTTTTTTCAAATGAAAAAAACACTGGTGTATATTATGTACCAGTATATCTTTCAGTAAATTTCTAGTAACATTTCAGATACATATAGAGCGTCTGTTTTGATACTAACATAATGAAAAATGACATCCATTTGTTCCCATAGCACATAGTCCATATACACTAATCTGTTCCTCAAAAATATAAACAGGATGGTCAGAAAAAGTTCAAGCATGCTAATCAAAAGTAGACATGAAAACTCATATGAAGGGAAGCTAGACCGTGCCCTCCTCTCTAGTCACATTTTCCTCCCTGAACCTGTAATGTATGAAGCCTGATTCCTCCTCCAAGCCCTGTTTGGATAAACTATCTGCCACGGAGTTCTCATTAATATCGTGTTTAGTTGTTAAGAAAAACACAGTTGAATAAAAGGCAAAATCTAACAAGTTATAGTCTAGTCAAGCCGTTCATATGACTTGCTTATTAAGGCACAATCACAAGGGAAATTTTACATTGATTAGAACTAACATGTAGAAAGCCAGAGTTTTAGTTACGGGATATAATAACAGGGAAGCATTGTTAAAAAAAAAATCCAAGGCTCAGAATATTCACACATAAATATCACCAATTGATCAAAGTCATATTTTTATTCAGGCACAAAAATCACCAATTGATCGAGGTGATATTTTCCTTCTGGAATACCGCCATCCATGCTTCGAAGAACAGACCATCATGCCAAGAATATAAGGATACATGATAACAAACATTATTAAAATGTCATCCTAGCCACTGCTGTGTACGCCGCTCTCCGCTACCTCCAACAGCACGACGTATGCTTATCTTCTCGTTTGCATATTGTTCCTGCAGCCTCTCAAACGCAGTTACATCAAGCTTCCCAGCTGCAGACCTACCTTGTTTTCTCCTCAATTGCTGTTCTCGAACGGATGCCCAGAGTTTCTCTATGGCATCTCTTTGTTGAGCTGTAAATCTCGATATATTATCATGAGCATGTTTCACCAAAATATCAATCATTGTTTGAGCCCTGGAACATCAAATGACAAATGTTCAGCATAGGAATCTCCTTCACACAGAAACCAGAAATTACTCAATTATAGTCCTAGGTAGTCGATACATTTTAGTGGAAGTGCCATAATGTTCATACTACTCAGGAAATGAGCTACGGCAGAATAACTAACAATCAAATCACATTAAATCATTAATTACATAAGTTACTTATTTTAGAATAGCTAACTAACTTAGTGGTAAATAAAGATAAAAGGGAAAATCCCATTGTAACAATTAACTTAATAATAATAAACATATATAACTATTGCCCAACCTTTTTTTTGTTTACTGAAACAATCCAACTGCTCTATGTTTGCTGAAACTCTGTTTGAAGTTGCTTAGTTTAGAATAGCTACCTTAGTGGCAAACAAAGATAAAAGGGAAAATCCCAATGTAACAATTAACTTAATAATAATAAACATATATAACTATTGCGCAACTTTTTTATGTTTATTGAAACAATCCAATGTTTGCTCAAACAATTCAACTCTGATAGCCAAATGTGAATCACCAATAAGATATCTAAAAGGCTAAAAATATGAAAATATCCACAAGGATGAATAAAAATATATATAATGTTTTGAGTAAAAATGATATGATATGGTTACCAATAACGCCTCATATATACTAAATGGGATGTCATTTCATATCTTTTCATAATTATTAATTACACTTCTTAATTATTATTATTTGTATTATTTTATACATATTTATGTTCATAACATTGTCTTCCCTTTACAAATGCTCTGTTCTCAAAATATATTGATGAAAAGGTTTGATATAATTTTCTTTGTTTTGTAATGTTTTCACATATTTGTCAATTGTTGGAGCTACCATTTTCGACTATACAAAATGATATGAACCTTTGCGTGATGAGAAAAATTATCGAACTAAAAAATGATCGAATCATCCCAATTTGATCATTTGTAGAACTATGAACGCACTTGATACCGGAATGAATTGTTAACATAAGACTTAATTGTGTTCATACCAATATTCTTCTAAACATAAGTTAGTTGTTTATGTTCTTATGGATACACTATATTTGAGATGTTTGATCTTATGATTTGGATGTCGATAAGGAATTCTTGTGACCTGATTTTCCCTTAGCATGTTTGAGATAACTTCTTGATTTACTTTAGGTATATGATTTCTTTTATGTACTGATGTTGCTTGGTTGATTGTTATATTTTCACCTGGAATTTGTCATTTGAACTGCAGCATCTGAGTATGTCTTCAAATGGATCGGGATTCTTTTGAATTGTGATATTATCTAGATTAGTATTTGTTCCATTTTCTTCAACTTGGACTATTACTTCTAAAGAGTTTCATGCTTCTTTTGTTATAAGTTCTTCTAATTTGTTCTTCAATGATTTCTTATCATTTTAAGTTTCTTAATTTGCATAAATAGATTTTGATTATGATGTCGGAGATGTGAAAATTCCTTAACTTCTAATTCATCAATTTTATTTTGATGTTTTGATATTCGTGTTCTCGTTTTTTAATGTTTTAATTTCCTTTGACAACTTTTGATTAAGGTTTTTCTTCATCTTGTTTTTGTTGAAAGATGTAACTAGTTTTGATCTTCATAATTGTACCATTATTTATTTTATGTAGAAAACAAAAGAAGAAAAATATAAAAAAATTCAAAGCATGGTTTCAGGGTCAAAAGAATTATTATTATTATTATTATTTTATTAGATAAGCATGCTCTTCATGCTTCTAGGTTTTGTTGACTCAAAGAGTAGAAGTCTTATTTGGACCTCTTGAAAAGAAAAAGGAAAAAGAATTTTTAATATGTAATTTTGGGTCAAAAACCCCTCTAAATACCAAGTCAACTTACATGACAAGTTGGCCCTACCCCAATGGACATGTTTGTTTGCACCCCTCAGGACAGTATAAATAGATGAAATGAGCTCATTTGCTCACACACTTGGATGTGTTTTTGGTCTGAAATTTCGCAAAAGAAGAGAGATGAAGTAGAGGGATGAAGTTTGAAATGGAAGAAGAGTTTCTTCTTGGGATGGAATATGCGGAAATTCTGCCTTGGTACTTCTCTGTTGTTGATATCTTGATAATGAATTTGTTGAGCAGAATGGAAGGTTTGACTTATCATCTAGAGGTGGAAGTTCTTCTATGGTCATGAGTCTTGGATGTCTCACTTTGATTTGATTTATAAGAAGATATTTTGACTGGGTTTCCCTCTAGGAGAGGGGTTTTGCGGAAAGGGGTTTTGCCCTGGCTGAGAGCTTATATTTTGAGTTTTTTTGTTTCTGTGATCTTCATATTTATGCTATAGTAATTGTTTGATGAAATAAAGTAAAATAAATATTAATAAGAAGCCAACTAATTCACAAGCAATTACCATGTAAGAGAAATCTAATGTAAAATTGATAAGCCTCTTGATTTCTCAACATGGTATCAAAGCTATGGTGTAGAATTGAAGGCTAAAGATCACTCTACGTTGGTTGCTGGATTAAATTTGAGAAGGATCCATCTTTGTAGTTTGACTGAGGAAAATTTAGGGCACACTACCGTAGATCTTAATGACTTTGTGGTTTGTGAAAGATCTGTGAGGACTTCGTGATTCGCATCTCCTTTGTTACTTTTGAGAATTAGTTGTGCTCAGAGTCTTTATTCTGGTAGGATCAAGAGATAAAACAAGATGGTATGATTCATTTTTTTGATACACTGAAGATATTGTTGTGAAGTCTATAGCAAAGATCATTCATTTTATCTTTCATAACTCACAAGAATTGATTTGATGGATAGCATGATTCCTATAATGGTCAATTGATATATATGATAGAAAAGTCGCATTATGTGGGTTTGTACGATGGCATCGTTCAAATCTAAGAGGCACATCTCACACCTTCCTGTAGCTTGCTATGGCTCGAATAAATGTCTATGGGTCACTCTAGTCATCATAATGGCTCGTCCTTTACTCATTACAAGAGCATCACATTGCAATTACATTGTCTCTGACATCGCTTGATATATTTTTGTGTCACGATTGTATGCTCATGGCTCGTTAGTCCGCATACATAATATCCATGGCATCAATTTTCAGTAGCATCGTGTTTTGGCATCGCTATATACAGTAACAACATCTCGGGCCTATATTTTTATACATCACCTAACTGTATAATGGCATCACTCGTTTTTGTAATGACATCACATTATTTCTGTGACTCAATTGATCTTTCTGAAATGGCTTTGCTCGTAAAATTCTAAGGCAAATGACTCGTATGGCTCACGTAGCACAACAATATGGCATATGTAAATCGCCTCATTATACTCAAAGACTCACATATATCTATGTGATCGTATCTCACCATGAATAAAATATGTTTATGGTTCTAATTGTCTCTACAACGGACTGTTCTATATATAGTGTTATCGTTCTATTTAGTGGCCATCGCATTCTAAGGCATGGCTCGCATTATTTGTATGAGGCTCAACATATAGTTTGTTGACTAATTCAATGTTGGCATCGCATGTGACATTATTGCACGATTATGGTCTCAAATTTAGTTTCGCAACTATAACATGACACTCGCACCTATAGCTCAAATCAAATAATGGCTCGTTGGTTCGTTTGAATAAAACGGACTGGCGATTCTTCTTACAATGGCTCGCGATGGCTAAATAACTCACCGGCTCGTTCTTTGGAAACTCATATACATTTCTCGATAGATCAGTGAAATTACACATTGTCGGAGCAACAGATTGCAAGTATGGCTTGAAGTCTGAAATGGAAGAAGAGTTTCTTCTTGAGGTGGAATATGTGGAAATTTTGCCTCGGATACTTTCCTCCTTGTTGATATCTTGATGATGAATTCGTTAAGAAAAATGAAAGGTTTGACTTGGCATCTAGAGGTGGAAGTTCTTTTGTGGTCATGGGTCTTGGGTGTCTCACATTGATTTGATTTATAAGAAGAGATTTTAACTGGTTTTCCCCCTAGGAGAGGGGCCTTGCCCTGGCTAAGAGCCTATATTTTGTGTTCTTTTGTTTTTGTGATCTTCGTGTTTATGCTATAGTAGTAGTTTGATGAAATAAAGCAGAATAAATATTAATAGGAATCCAACTAATTCACAAGCAATTACTATGAAAGAGAAATCTAATGTAAAATTGATAAGCCTCCCAATTTCTCAACATTTTTGATAGGCCTTCATTGAGTTTCTTCTCAAAACCTTCAATTTCTTTTTCTAATTTTTGTTTCAAAGCCTTGGACATCTTGACTTATGCAACCAATTTCTGACTATGATCTTTTAAACGAGAAATTTCTTCATTTTTATCCATGATAACTTCATTAAATTCTTTTTTCATCTTTGATATTGACTTTTGACTTTCCTTAACCGATTACCTTTACTATATCTTTTAGGTCTTTGGATGAATGTACTATTGAATATGACTTCACTATAATGTCTTGAAGTGTCACATTCTTCTTCTTATCAAGAAAAGTCGAAAACGTTTCCTCTATGATTAATATAAAGGTACCTAGTTTTTTCAAACCACGGTAAACCAAGAATTATGTCAATATTTTCTTCAAACATAATTACAACATTGAATTGAGATATACATTCATAATCATCAATCATCACTTGTCAGTTCTTAATTACATAATGTTTCTTGCGAAAAATACCTTCCCTTTCACCTATATTTGTTTCTGGAATTGATAATTGATTTGTCAAATTAAAATTTATATAATTTTCCTTGTCTTTATGGGAAAATCTTCCTTCATTTCAAACTATAATCCATTCTTGGCCTTTGAATAATTAAATATTTTTAGAACTTTTAAACAATTTTATCTTAGTACCAAAGAATTTATTATTTCCACTCTTTATAACCCCCTTTTTATAACTTACATTCACTTAGTTACATTTACAAATTTTTCCACCATATCTAATCTCTCAGATTTAAGCAATCAAAAGATTTTAATGTTTTAATTTATGACAGCATACTACTTTTATGCTCACGTGGCAGCTTGCTTATAAATATAATGAGGGTGTTTCATGTAAAGTCGCAGCACAACATGAAGATTATTTCTCTTAACCTCAGAGGGTTGGGTAATGCCTCTAAAAAACTTTCCCTTAAACATTTGATCAAAATAGTATGCCCTGCTATTATTCTTATTCAAGAATCCATGGTATCTGGGGACAAAGCTCTGCAATATTTTTTGAAATTATGCCCTAGTTGGAAGGTTGTTGTGACTGACGCATCAGTTATATCCAGCGGTATGGTTGCACTTTGTGATCCTGATTTAGTTGATTTCTCTGCATTCAAATTTTTTGCAGCTATTCTACTAACCGATTTTGCAAGGGGTTCATCTCACCATTTCCATATTATCAATATGTATGTGCCATACAATCACAGAAGGGCATTCTGGCATAAGATAGAAGCCTGTGGCATTTTGATGATAGGCTCAGTGATTCTGGCGAGGGATCTAAATCTCACCATCACTGGGACTAAGTGTTGTGGGGGTAGATGTAAGTTAGATCCCATGGGATCCTATTTTCAGGAGCTCTTCCCCGCAAACAACTTCGTGGATATTCTTCCCAATCCACTGTCTCTGACATGGCATAATGGTCGCATTGGTCTAGAGAAAAATGCCAAGCAATTAGATCATTTTCTGGTTCATGAAAATCTTATAGAAAAATTTGCTTACATGAGATCATGGATATCTTCTGCAAGCTTGGTTGATCGAACATGGCAGGGTCTCCACTTCATGTTCAATCACTCTTGAATTCAAGATCCGAAATTTCAGCTACTGGTTACTAATGCATGGCAAAAGGTGCCTCATCTCTAGGGTTTGTCCTGGATAGAGATGGTTGTCTTAAGGCTCTAAATATTAAAAAAAGTGGTGAGACGCTAGGAAAAAACACAAAAAGCAAAATCTTTGGAGAGAGCTAGTGGAAATTGATACAGCCGTGTCCCATCTAAATGATCCCTCTGATCTAGAACTTCTTTCTTTGGAAAAACATACACAAATCATGGAATTGGAGGCTCGCAAGAGAAAAATACTGAGATTACAGGAGGAAGAATGGTGACTCAAAAGTCGGGCAATCTGGATTGAGGCTGGAGATAAGAAGACGAATTTTTTCCATCACTTTGCTTCTCAACGTAGGAGTCGGAATACCATTTGGGATATCACAGATGGTGTGGATTAGAAGATTTATATATTGGCAGCAATCCACGGGGAGGTTATTCGTTTCCTTGGAGACTTCTATCAAGCTCATTTAGCAGTAGAATTCGAAAATCAATTGGAGTGCATACAATATTTCCCTCAAATTTTCTCATCTGAGGATGAAGCCTTTATCAGAGGTCTGATCTCGATCCAAGAGGTTTCTACTATCCTTAAGTCCTTCGCCAAAGACACATGTCCTAGACCAAACGGTTGAACTATGGAGATTTTTATCCACTTTTTTGACATCATGTGGTAATGAATTGTTGGAGATGGTTGAGGAGTTGAGAAAGCATAGAAAATTTTATGGGGCTATAAATGTGACATTCATCGCCCTCATTTCCAAGACTTTGAAACCTACAACTTTCTCAGATTATAGACCTATTTCCCTATGCAACGTCACCTATAAATTTATTTCCAAAATTATTGCTCACAAGATTAAGGTCAAGCTTTCTAAACATATCTCTACTGAACAATTTGGTTTCTTGCAAAACAGACAAATTAAAGACGCGGTTTCTATAGCTCAGGAAAGTTTACGTTATATAAAATCCATGAGAAAGGAGGCTATCATATTAAAATTGGATATGAATAGGGCTTATGACAGTGTGGAATTGGACCTTCCTTCGTATAAAACTTCACAAGATCATACTTTCAGAAGGGGCCATTGAATGGATCATGTCATGTGTATCCACAGTCTGTTACGTAGTTATAATCAATGGCGTCCCATCGGATTCCTTTCGAGCCTCTCGGGGACTTTGTCAGGGTTACTCACTATCGCCCTTATTATTTCTTTGGTCATTGATGGATTAAACCGTCAAATTACAGCAGCTAAGGTGGATGGAGTATTCACTGGTCTTCACTGTGAAAATTTCTAAATCTTACAAACAGAAATCCTACTACTATTAATTGATTTGCATTACCTACTTGTATTTTCCATTTAACAAGTTATTTTCTGAATACTTAAGTAAAATATTAATGCAAATACTAAGCAGCCTACACCAATATACAGATCAAGTACTGAAAAATAAATGAGACAATCACACAAAGGACACACTTATTTTTGGACTAACATCCCGAGAAAAACCCAATGCGGGAAAACCGGTGCAGCAAATATGAGGTTTTTATTATTAGGCAGATTTCTGAATACAATCTAGGGTGCCAAATCCGGCTCACCCAATAGAGAAAATCTCGGCAAAAGTACCTCTATTCAGAGATAGATATATTGGTTGATCCAACAGCTAAATGAAGAAACCCCACAGGTGACTGTGTTGTCCCCAGTGTTGTGTAGCGATGGCTGCAACAAGCTCTGCGTTGAGACTGCGTCACCTCCTCCAGGAGTTGCGTCACCCTCCTTGTGAGCCTTCCCAGCTCAGTAATCGATCTGCGGAATTTCTGCCCGATCTGCCCCACAAAAACCCCAGTGTTGCCTCTTCAATGACTGTGTCACCCTTTTGGCTCTGCGTCACCCTTATGGGTCTGCATCACACCCTCTGGTGTTGCAATGTCTCTCCTAGTGTTGCGATGCCTCTCTACAATTGTATTCTCGGCGTTGGATTGAAATCTCACTGTCGAACTGCCCTTCTCTACACTGCAAGCTCACTCTGAAATTCTCAGCAAACCACACCCCAGAATTTCGACTTTGCTCAAGTGTTGCTCTATGTGTGTGTGTTTTCCTACTGACCCTCAAACCTTCCTTTATACTTTTCTTGTGGATGAATCAACGGTCGTGATCTAATCCTTAATCAACGGCTAAAGATTAAATTAGACATGATCCTCGTCACTTAGAAGCTTCTCACCCACATGTTAAATTAATTCACTTTAATTATTTTAATTCTCTAAGTTTTAAAATTAGGCTCCATTAAAAATAATTAATTATTTGAATAACTTTCACTCTGAGTGGAATTTCTCCAACGATTTCTAGGTCTTGGAGATCTCATGTGTTCTAGCCCCTCCACAAAATTTCGAAGTTAAAGCACATTCGATGCTACCCAAAAATCAACACTCCCTCTTAGCGAGGAATGTGCTCTAGCAATACTTTTAACCAGAAGCATCACTCTGATCTATGGCATCGGTCCTCTGCGCTGCTTCTGCTCGACCTACTGCCCCTCATCCACTGCTTGTTGCAATTTGTACTGCTGCCCATGACTCTGCCACTATCACTAGTGCATTTGTACTGCAACTCCCTCTCAATATGCTGCATCATGTTGCCCATAGCACTGCCACTGTTAACTGTTGCACTGCAACTCAGTTGCTGAGAGTTAAGCAACTGAAAGACATCCCAAATCTTGACATACTAGTTAGTCTGGATGCACCTCGATGTTGAAGCTCCCTCTACTGCTAATATGCGCTGACCCTTTGATGCTACTACACTGTTGTTGTATCTGCTTTGTGCATCCCGTACTGTTGCAACACTCCACTGCGTTGCTTCAGACTTTGGCGCTCTAGCTCTACCACTATCGCTTCATCATCCCCCGCACCAACTGACTCTCGTCATTTTGCAACTGTCATTAAGGGCTCCTGTAGCCATATGTGATCCAAGATTCTGGGCACCTCAAGGATCCTACCCTTCATTGTAGCCGATCTACAGCTCCATATCGCCCCACTTCTTAGGTGCACGAACACTCATGGCACATCCAACATCACCATCCTCATCAGCCTGAGCTAGAGCAGCCTTCGAGTCAGATTCTTCCTTGTCGTTCTTCTTCAAAGGGCACTGCGTGGTGAAATGTCCCAGTTCCTCACATCTGAAGCATCTGACCTTCGAGAGGCCCTTCTTCTTCCTTCTCTGCTACCCTTGTTGTCCCTTAGATGCGAGAGTCGCATCTTCCTCTTCCTCCTCCTTGATTTTGATCCCTTTGCTGCTACTCCTCGCCTTAGTCCACCGTCTGATCTCTTCTTGTCGAAGAGTTGCCCATGTCTCTTCCCAGCTTGGAAGAGCGGCCCTGCCCAAAATACCTTGGACATAAGTCTCCCAGTCTTCTGTGACTGCATTCAGGGCAGTCTTGACCATAAGTCCACCATCTGGTGTAGCCCCTACGGAAGCTAATTGATCTCGGATCCCTTGCAATCTGATTTAGAAGGGATTGATCTATTCTCCCTTCTGCATATGAAACAATCTCAGTTGGCTCTCAAGCAACATCTTTTGCTAGACAAAAGAACCCTGGAACATAGTGGTCAACGCCTCCCACATTTCCCTTGATGTGTTCTTCTCAGCAATATGTGGGATCACATGATCATTGACTCCGTCCACGAACATGTGTTTTGCTTTTGCTTGAGCCTCCTTGTACTTCTTGAGAGGATCGGCATCAACCAGAACAACAATCGTGTTCAAGGCATGATCCTTGATGCGATGTTCATCCAAAACTGCAGGATCCTGGCCTTCCAAATGACAAAGTTGGATGCTCCATCTAACCTGTCCTGATCCCTCAGTCCATTCACGACCATCTATGCTCAACTAAGTATCAAACGAGTTCCTTTCTCCCTCTTTTGTCACTGCCCCAGCAAAACTCGGAACTGGATTTCTTTGGCGCTAGAAACCCTCGAAGGAACAAGCTCCCTCTGAATTTTGATTTCCTTCACAAAAATCCTTCTGCCAACAGATGTCAAAACACTACTCTCTGATCTTATTTTGTTGTTGCTCAACACTAGATCTAGACTTCTTGGCAAGAAATCTTCTGAGGAATTGCTCCCCTCTACTTTGCTTCTGCCCCACTAGACACTGTTCTGCACCAACAGAATAAGCGCCCCACCAGCAACTCCAGAAAGAAACTACATTACACCTTCAGCCATGGCAATTCAGAAAATTGAGACTCAACAGCCTCTGTGTTGACCCAGCAAGCACTGTACTATATTCTGCAGCTACAACATCACCCAAGCAAGCTGACGCAGGCTCTGCATTAGCCTTCCTAGGTGACTGCGTCATCCTTCCTCTGCCTCTCCGACCTAGGACTGCATTGTCCCTCGAGACAGCTGCTTTCCCGCTGCAGACTTTCTTTTGTCCTTTCATTGATGGCTTCAGTCCTCCTTGATCTGCAATTTCTTTGATACCATGTGAAAATTTCTTAATCTTACAAACTGAAATCCTACTGCTATTAACTTATTTGCATTACCTACTTGTATTTTCCATTTAGCAAGTTATTTTCTGAATACTTCAGTAAAATATTAATGCAAATATTAAGCAACCTACACCAATATATAGAACAAGTACTGAAAAATAAATGAGAATCATACAAAGGACACGCTTATTTTTGAAATAACGTCCCCAAAAAAACCCAATGTAGGAAAACCGGTGCAGCAGATATGAGGGTTTTATTATTAAGCAGATTTCTGAATACAATCTAGGGTGCCAAATCCGGCTCACCCAACAGAGAAAATACCGGTAGAAGTACCTCTATCCAGAGACAGATATATTAGTTCATCCAGCCGTTGAATGAAGAAACCCCACAGGTCACTACGTTGTCCCCAATGCTGCGCAGCGATGGCTGCAGCAAGCTCTGCGCTGAGACTGCGTCACCTCCTGCATGAGTTGCGTCACCCTCTTCGTGAGCCTTCCCGACTCAATAATCGATTTGCTGAATTTATGCCCGATCTGCCCCATAGAAACCCCAGCGCTGCCTCCTCAATGACTGTGTCACCCTTCTGGCTCTGTGTCACCCTTCAGGGCCTGCATCACCCTCTCTGGTGTTGTGTTGCCTCTCCTAGTGTTGCTCTGCCTCTCTGCAATTGTATTCTTGGCCTTGGACTAAAGTCCCGTTGCCGAACTGCCCTCTCTGCACTGCAAGCTCACTCTGAAATTTTTAGCAAACCATGCCCCAGAATTTCGACTTTGCTCAAGTGTTGCTCTCTATGTGTGTGTTCTCCAACTGACCCTCAAGCCTTTATTTATACTTTTCCTGTTGAAGAATCAACGGTCGTGATCTAATCCTTAATCAACGGCTAAGATTAAATTAGACTTGATCCTCATCACTTAGAAGCTTCTCACCCACATGTTAAATTAATTCACTTGAATTATTTTAATTCCCTAAGTTTTAACTTAGGCTCCATTAAAAATAATTAATTATTTGAATAACTTTCACTCCGCGTGGAATTTCTCCAAACAATTTCTAGGTCTCGCAAATCTCATGTGTTCTAGCCCCTCCACAAAATTTCGGAGCTAGAGCACATCCGATGCCACCCAAAATCAACATTCACATCACCAAACAGGTATCAGCCTCTCATCTATTGTTTGCTAATGATGTTCTGATATTCAGGCAGGGCTCGGTGGATGAATGGAGGCACCTTTCCCATATCTTATCGAAGTTTGGTGATTCATCGGGTATGTACATGAATAAGCTAAAATCGTTGATTATTTATGCGCCTTGTGATTTAAAAAAAATTGAGGACCTGGGTTTCAATAAACTTCTCTCCTTTGGACCTGGAGTTTCAAATACCTTGGTTTCTTTATGAAACTTAATAGATACCTCATCAAGGACTAGCATTGGATCACAAAAAAATTTGAAGACAAGTTGGCCACTTGGTCACACAAATGGTTATCGAGTGGAGGCAGGCTGATCTTTTTTTTTCAAGCGAAAAAAAAGGGAAGTCGATCCTTGCACAAGTTGTATTACAAAATATCTTTGTTTACTGGCTTCACTTATTTATGATGTCGCAACACATCATCAAGAGAATTAACTCCAACATATCGAATTTTCTTTGGTCTAGAGCGAAGGGTGACCACAAAATTCATCTGGTGCAATTGGAGGATATTTCACAAAAAAAAAAGGAAGCAGACGATTGGGCCTAAAAATTTTGGAAAATTCTAGGTGGTCCTCGCTGACAAAGAGCTTCTGGCATTCTATATTTGACTCGAGAATTTGGCAGACTATTATTCAAGAGAAACATTTAAAGACGTCGGACTGCCTCCTTGGATCAAAAATGGTGCAGAGAACTCAAAAAATGTTCAATAATCTGGTATGGTTTCATGAAAATCAAAATCTGGTTCTTTGGCAATCTACGATGGGAGATTGGGAATGGTTCGATGGTCGAGGTTGGTCTAGACCCCATTTGCGGTATCCAAGGTGATCATACCCTGCCTATTGAGATTTTATCTCATCTACACGGCATGGGCATAATACATATCTCACAAATTTGCTCAGAGATGAATTCTGATCTTCATATCCCCGCCTAGAAGCATGCAGGGGAATTGGGTATATATGGACATTTGGCAATCATATGGGAAGAATATTACATCAATAAATTGTATAAAGTTGGTATTTCTATCCGAAATGTTCCCGATTCTCTTGAGTGGGGTAGTTATCCTATCCAAGGAAAAAAATTTGTTAAGGAGATCTATGATTTCGTTCCTTACAACCCCCTGACCTCGGTATCGACGTGCTGGTTTGAGCCAATATGGTCATGAAACATGCCATTAAAAATAAAGATTTTCGGTTGGCTTGCGTGGAAGGACAAGATCCTCACCTACGAAAATCTATGTAAAAGGGGTTTTCAAGGGCCTGGCAGATGTTTGTGCAAGGAAACAAATGAAGGGGTTTTTCATTTACTTATATCTTGCCTTGTTGCCAAGGCCATATGGGATCAGGTTCTACATCGCTTATCCTTAGTTGTTTCTTGGGACTACACATCGATAGAATCATGCATTCGGTTATGGCAGACCAATTGCAAGGAGTTCAGGACCATCCCTTTTTCATCTTTTGGGGAATATAGCATTGTTGAAACGCCTTTATATTTGATAATATGCCTTATGATCTAGACAGGATTTGCTATTAAGTTTGTGCTTATTTCAAAGAATATGGTCCTATGCCACTAAAAGTTCATGACCGGAACTCTAAAATCATAAATTCCATGGAGTAATTCATTGCAGGTTTCTTCAACAGTGTTTCAAAATTACGGGAAAGTGAATGTGGAGCTCAAATTGTCTTTTCTAAATATTTTCATATACAACTCAGTTGGAATTGCAGTTCGGGCACAAATACCTGGGCAGAAGTTATAGCCCTATGGGGTCTATTATATTATGCAAGATGGCTTCATCTCGACACGTTGTTTGTATTCAGTGATTAAAAAGTAACAATATATTGGGTCAATGATTGCTCGTCCTTCGCCCCTCCGCTACTATGTAATTGGATGTGCCGAATAAAAGATGAAAAGACCTGTTTTAAAGAACTCACATTTACTCACATTCGCAAGGGACAAAATTTAGTGGCTCCTGCTCTTTTCAAAACAGGGACATCGACATCATATGGGTGATATTCACTACAAAATTCTCTTTCAGGGTTCTCTATAAAGCACGGACATGATCCTGATCTGTTTATTTTACATTAGTCTATGCTTGATGGATTTTAATGCTTATATTAGCAATTAGATTGAGATTTTTATTTTTAGTTTCTTTTTTATATAAACCATGTGGCACATCTACAAAAGGAAAATTGGTCTCATCTATTTCATGTAGTAGGTCAAACATATTTTGGATGATGTTCGTAAAATGAAAAATTTCTATGTTTTACAGTCCGTGTTTTGTCTATAAGCCCCATCAGACTTATGTAAACAGTTTTTTACTCAATAGAAAACTTGTTAGTTTTTTCTTTCCTGAAAAAAAAAAAAAAAAGGTCGCAACCTTTGTATTACTGCGTTCCAAAATTTCTTTGGGCAGCGCTTATGTGAGAGGTATTGCAAATACCCTTCTCTGTGGCAAAGTTTAGTCTCCGCTACCCACGATTTATGATGGCCAACAATTCTTATGCTCATGTTATCTCCCAACACATAAAGGGGTCCCAATTGTTTACGAGTGATAAAAAGGAGGTAGAATTACATTATCGACAGCAATTTACAAGAAGTATGTTATAGATCATCACACAATGATCCAGGAGGATCTAGATACTCTTCCCAAGGAGCACCAAGGTGAAGACCAACTCATTGAAGCCTAGGGTGTTGTGAGGGTTTTTAATATATTTATGCTCATAATTTGATTTTTTTATTGTAAAATAGAAATTGAATACTTGAGAGGATTTTCCTCAAAATTCAAATTCTAAATTCCAATTCATGTTGAAGTTGATGGTTTAAAGGGATTATTCTCATCCCTAAGGTTTTGGGGATAAGGCCCTTGAAAGTAGAGATTGAGATATTTCCTCCACAGAAATCTCATGAGCATATCTTAAGGGATGTGAGAATTAATTTTCTCCTTGGAATAAGGGATAAGGAGATATTCCCTCCTTAGTTTTGGGCTCTTAAGAGCTATATAATGCCATATTATGTACTTGGTAAAGAGAGAGTAAGGAGAGATTTTGAGTGCTTGAAAGAGTGATTTTCGAGCAGAGCTTGGATAGCTCATAAGTCTTTCAGAATTTTGATGTATATTTGACAATTCTCGGCTGGCCACCTTGATGTAAAAATCGATGTACATCTATCTCTTTTCAAAAGACAATAGATCAAATCGTCCTGTTGGAGGCGAATGTCAAGAGGTAGCCCAGTGGAGGGGGTGAACCCTGTTAACAAACCTGTTGTGTGCACATTTTTCTTCTTTATGGTTTGATTGAGAACTTTCTTTCAGTCATTTTTTTTGTTTCAATTAAGTGATGAAAAGAACATATGTATATACATGCTTTGTAATGTAATCCCTTAAGCTCAAATTGAGATTAAAACAAGTTTTATATTATACATGTTTGAGTGGCTCTCAAGGGATTCTGGATCATTTATGGTATCAGAGCGGTTCATTGTCTGGCATAGTGGGTATACTTGTCAAATTCAATCCAAGCAAAGATAAATAAACGGTGAAGGAAGGTAATCTCTTAAGTTTTGAAATGTCTATTTCATCAAAAGAATCTACTTCTAATCCTTTTCTTAGAACTTTTATAAGGATTCCAAAATGCTTAAAAAATTCTTAACCATGAACAAAATGGTATAAGAATTATATGTTGAAAACAGAGAAAGTCAAAAGCTACAAAAAAAATTGAAAGCACTCAAAGAGGAGAAGCAAGAGCTTCAAGACAGATTGCAAGAGTTGGAGTTACAATTACAAGCTTCAGAACAGGCTTTAGCAAGATGTCAAAGTGCTACATTCAACGAGGTAAGTAGTACAGAATTAAATTATCCTAAAGAAAATGTTGGTTTGGGATAGAAACAAACTCAAGGTATTGGTTCAACACTATTAAAGAAAATAGGTTATGAAGGGAGAGGCATTCGGCGCAATGGTTAAGGCATCATCAATCCCATTGAAGTGATAAGACAACCTCCACATTCAGGGTTGGGATATATATACGGAGAATATGGAGAATGCTCCAAAGCTGCCGAGGTAAGAAGGAAACCGAATGTTGATTTTGTCTCAAAAGGACTTTTACAATTTAACATTGCAGGTGATAACGGTGAAAAGTTTCCACAAGATCCTGAGCATATGCAAACTCTTTGTCAAAATCTGAGTTCAAAGGCAATGGTGCAGAAAAATATTGGAGTACATCAGACGAAAGCAGTTAAAAAATATTTCAGGTATAATAGTCCTCCAAAGGAAATGACATTTTGTACATTTTGCAGAAAGGACAATCATTGTTTGGTTGAGTGTTGGAAAGTTAAGGCTTATGGCAGCAAACCTGGAATGAGGAAAAGTAAGTCAAAGCAAAAAGATCCTTTGCTTCGGGTGAAAAAGGCCAAACAACAACATCAAAAAGCGCGGAGAAAAATCGTGAGTTATCCACCAAAGAAAGAAGAATCTGTTGTTAATATTCCAAACAAATTCATCAAGAAAATGAACATGAGAAAACAAGAAGAGTTCATTTAGTTGGCTTGGTAAGCAATGGATATCGTTTCTTCTTAATTAAAATTCTGCTCAGATTTATTTCTGCATGAAAAGTCTATTGAAACTACGATATTATTGAGATAAATGTATCAAAGGAATAATATGAACTGTGATGATTAGATGGAACAAAGTCCTTTTCAAATTCGATCCTCAACAGTTAGCAGGTTGTAATTCGTGGTATCAATTTATGTTGAATCATTGATTATTGAAGTTGATGAATATGAATTTTATTATGACTCTGCTTATGATTATGGATATAATGACTCAGCTGACATTACTGATGAATTGACTTCTAATGGTTTCTATTTGGGAACGATGAGAACTGGAGCCACGAGTACAGCGTACAGTTGAATGGCTCCATAGGCATGAGGGCTGGAGAACGAGTTTTCTCAAGCTGTCTGGATTGTGGAATGTGACTTCTCTGGTTTTGAAGAGCCGAGCATTTCCTTGACAGGAGCAGGTGATACCTTACCCGACTTCGTTTCTCCTGGCAGGTGGGGTCAATCTCCATATGTAGATAACCCAGGTCCGTCGGTTTCGTTGGACACTTCTGTTTGCCTTTGCAAGGAGTGGAGAAACGAGGAGTCGTATTGCTACCAGTCCATACTATGGTTGTTAACCATATTCCAAGGTTGAAATGCCACACGGGGTGCAATAATAATGGATGGAATGCCGTTTGCTGAAGGTTAATCAGAATTTCCATCAGCCATGGATATTATGCCAAATATGCATGATCGTGATCACTATGAATTCATTAAAGATATTGGGTCAAGTAATTTCTGCGTAGTGCGCTTAATGCATGACAAATAGATCAGGGATCTCGTTGTTGTATTTAGGCGAAAATATTGATGAAAACATGGAAAGAGAGATCATCAATTACCACTCGCTTCGCCATCCAAAGATCATTCCGCAACTTATTTCGGGTTTCCACAATTTCATCACCGAAATGCAAATTTGTTGGCATATTTTGATGTTCCCAAATCGTGTACACCAGCTGCAAACGACACCTAGAAC
This sequence comes from Pinus albicaulis, assembly GCA_034641835.2. NCBI lineage: Eukaryota > Viridiplantae > Streptophyta > Pinopsida > Pinales > Pinaceae > Pinus > Pinus albicaulis. The sequence continues at coordinate 1,668,416,507 of CM076581.1, forward strand.
GAGTCTCATTCAGCGCGGGATTCAGAAGGTCACAACAAGCACACCGCCTCCACTGCCACGAACTGATACATTGAGGGAGCCAACATGATGGGTTACATGCATGGTCATTCGGGTTCTTTGACTCAAAAGAACGAATCTGATGCAGAGTCGGCACGAGGACGGAGGCTAAGGATTTTAGTAAGATAATGGTCTACTCAGGGGGATGATTTGAGCGTGATGGTCAACGGCTTGCACATGCCAAATCCCTTCGTGATTGGTTCAAGTCCTCCAAGAACGAATTATACCGTCATGAAACGGGCCTTCGACGAAGGATGGGGGGCTATCATTACAAAATGATGTCTTTGGATTCAAGTAAAGGATCAATTGTTGATAATTGACACAGGCAGCGATTTGACATAGATACCATGCAACCCTTGTTCAACCTGTTATTCGTAGCAAGGTCCCATATTCGATCCCAGTCAGTCATCTTCTTATAAATGCTTACCCTGTACTTCATCTACCTATAGAGAATTGAGCAATTCAGAAGGCATTGATAACTCCTGCGGTAATGGGGGTTCTTCAAATGGAAAGAGTCAGAGGGAGTTGCCGACTGCTCAGCTTCACTTGCAGGTCAAGAAGAGCGTAAGGCAGGGGTGAAGCTAAGACTGCATCATATTAACGGGGCCTGCTCACCTCTGAGGACCGCCGACTCGAACTCATGGAAAGACTTGGTCTCTTAGATTTTCGAAAGAGACAATGCTATTGTGAATGGAATAAGGTCAAAAGTCAGCGGCAGTTATGCTACGCTGAGCGATGTTCTTGAATATCTTGACCGTCGAGTGGTGGCCCTGGATGGGGTGTTGTCGATGAACTATCGAGTCAGAAAGTAGCAGTGAGTTTCTGAATGATGGGAGTAGTTTCATGGAGTTCAGTCTTGGTTTCGAGCTTTTCGAGAAGTATCTCGATTGGCCTTTTGTTGAAAAGTTCAAGCAATATCGCAATTCTCGGTCAGCTTTGTGGAAATCCCCTGTGGACGAGGTTACAGTCCATGGATCCTCTAATTCTGCAGTAATTCATGTTGCTCAAAAGTTTGGAAGTGAAATTCTAGGGGTTACTTGTTCCAGGGATTGGCAACGAAGACTGTAAATATGTTGCAGTTTTTGGTATTGAAAAATAGGCTCGATCCCGATGGCCTCTCTTCTAACAAATAGATTGATGTGCTTCTTGGTATTGGAGGCCAAAATGTGGAGGTCTTGAAGGAGGGTTGCGCTTTGGATAAATTGTGAAAGTATTTTGTCATGACACTACTTCCATAATACTCGGGGTCTCATATTGGTGTTTGATAGTGATGATAGAGACGGTGTTGACTAAATGTGTACTGCGTGATTTGTTGTTGCAGTGACGTTGGTTCTGTTGGTTGTCGAGTGCGTTGTTGCATGCTTTGGAGAAGAACCAAACTGATTTCGACAGCAAGCAGCTGTTACATGAGCCGAAGGAACCCTTATGTGGCCTTGAAGAATACCTACCATATAAGCATTTCTCCTTGCAGGAACTAATTGGTATATATTAGCAGCTACATTTTGCAAGTGTAAATATCGTGGAAGCTACAACCCGATGCAGACACACATTGAATTCAGAAAATCAATACTCTGAAATAAGAATCAACTTCAACAATCTTAGCTTTTGGTGGACCAAAAGCCTTTTCTATGGGGAGGCTTGATCCAGGAGGATCTAGATACTCTTCCCAAGGAACACCAAGGTGAAGACCAACTCATTGAAGGCTAGGGTTTTGTGAGAGTTTTTAATATATTTGTGCTCATAATTTGATTTTTTTATTGTAAATAAGAAATTGAATACTTGAGAGGATTTTCCTCAAAATTCAAATTCTAAATTCCAATTCATGTTGAAGTTGACGGTTTAAAGGGATAATTCTCATCCCTAAGGTTTTGGGGATAAGACCCTTGAAAGTAGAGATTGAAATATTTCCTCCACAAAAATCTCATGAGCATATTTTAAGGGATATGAGAATTAATTTTCTCCTTGGAATAAGGGATAAGGTGATATTCCCTCCTTAGTTTTGGGCTCTTAAGAGCTATATAATGCCAATTTATGTACTTGGTAAAGAGAGAGTAAAGAGAGATTTTAAGTGCTTGAAAGAGTCACTTTCGAGCGGAGCTTGGATAGCTCATAAGTCTTTCAGAGTTTTGATGTATAGTTGACAGTTCTCAGCATGCCACCTTGATGTAAAAATCGATGTACAACTATCTCTTTTCAGAAAGACAATAGATCGATTCGCCCTGTTGGAGGCGAATCTCGAGAGGTATCCCAGTGGAGGGGGTGAACTCCGTTAACAAACCTGTTGTGTGCACATTTTTATTCTTTATGGTTTGATTGAGAATTATCTTTCAGTCATTTTTTTTGTTTCAATTAAGTGAAGAAAAGAACATAAATATATATATATATATATATATATATATATATATATATATATACATGTTTTGTAACGTAATGCCTTAAGCTCAAATTGAGATTAGAACAAGTTTTATATTATACATGTTTGAGTGGCTCTCAAGGGATTGTGGATCACACAATGGTGGTGTGGAAGCACTGTAAATTATTTTGGACAGAGTTAATGGAGTTCACGAGAGGAACGATCTATATCTAATCCCAACTCCTCACCATTCAACCCAGAAATGGTAGCATGAATAGTGGAAAGACCCACATTGGATACTACTGTCCCACTGACTTACTCAATGGAATTACTTCTGTATTCCCCGCCTATTACCACAAAATGTGCAATAAATGCAATGCGCTTTGTGTGGTGTGTGACTCAATATGCTCAAGTCTAATAATTATTTCTTATTTTCGAAAATATGCCCTTTTATCTTAACAGTAATATTTAGCAGCGGAGTACTCTTTCTCATTCAGAAATTCCTTCTATGGTGTTGTAATTTCATTGTTTTGATAGCTAATGGCAATGACATTGTTTTATCTTCTTCTAGATAATTCTTTGAATAATTTAACTCCTCAATATCTGGTTTCTTCAAACTTGCAGCAGAATTACTTTTTTCTTCAAAGGAATTTCTGGATTTAGAATGGCCAAGGCCTGATTGTGGGCAATGACCTAGAGATCATAGAAACTCTGATAATTTAAGTAAATGTGTGGCTAAGAGCCAAAGCAGACTGTGTCTGGAAAAAAAATGTGGCCAAAGGTTGGGATCAGATTTGACTCTGAAATGGAATATTTCACTTTGCAGTGGAAATTTCAGACTTCAAATGGTGATTAAACACCAGAGACAAAGAAGCTCTAAAATTTTTATGTGAAACTACAAGTTTTTATGGCCAATGGACAGGATCAGAAATTTGGCTCTGATACTGAATGTAATAACCAAATATGGCTCACCAATAAAATATCCAAAAAAAATAGGAATATGAAAATATCCATAAAGATGAATAATAGTATATACAAATGCTTTGAGTACAAATGATATATCATATGATATGGTTACAAGTGAGAGCCCTGTTGACCACATTTTGTCAACAAGTCCAAGGAAGCAGAACGCAAAGACATGAAGAAATTTTATCAAAGTTCAAAGTCATCAGCCAGAACAGTTTTATCATTGTAAACCCAATTTTTGCAACTCGTATTGTAAATGATGCTAGTATGACCATTTAATTATGTCACGACACCTAGGTAAGCCTCGATTTTGGCAAAGAGTTTCATCCTAGGAAGTTTTTTAGCCTCACCGAATTATGTGTTTTTAAACACAGATAAACGGTAGAGTTTTTCTTCCAACTTAAACCCCAAAGCTAGGGTGGAATTCCTTGACAAGGTCTTAGGCGAGTCCTAGTGTTATATTGAGTCTTTGTAAAAGTGTGTTTAGGAATAATTTAAGCACTTTTGGCTAAATTATTTTATTACAAACCATTTAATCTTATAATCTATACTAGTTCATATTGTGTCGCAGAATTGGGTAAATTGTTGAGGGAATGTGTCCAAATGTGTTTTCCTTTTTCAAGAGTTGATATTGTAATAATTTGATGTAATAAATATTTTAGTGCATGGTCTCTCATATTTATCCACCATGGCTAAAATATTTGAGGGTAGAAAAATTATTAATTCCCTCTAGTATCAATTAATTAATTTTTCTGACTAAAATAAATAAAATCATAAGCCAGAAAATTAATTAATTTTGAGCCAAAAATAATTATAGAGATTAATTTCTCTGCAAGTATAAATTAATCAAAAATTCGTGGGTCAAAGGAAAGTCAATTTTTAGAGGTTCCCCACCAACGGAAAAATGGATATTTTTAAAAAAATTGAGCCATTGGACCTTGGTGGTTAAGTCAAAGTCAATTTTTTGAGGAAATTAATCCAAAATATTAATTTTTGGATTGATTAAACATGGGTTTTAAAAAAAATTCGAATTTTTCTTCGAAATTAAAAATTCGACAGTGGAGATTAAAAGATGATCAAGTTGTTTTCCACAATCGAGATTATTTTGACGAAGATCAAACCAACTAGCCGTTATTTTCCTCTTTGAAGGGTTTTTAAATATAAATAAGTTGCTTTGCTTCTATTGAATATCTTTGGATGATGTAATTCTCAAACACTAGTATTAAGTTGTTGCTCTGCTGGGAACATTTTGTATCATAACAAAAAGACTTTGGAGTTCAGTTCATGGTGTTTTTCTTCCGCTGATTTGTGGTATGTGTTAGCTATGTTAGATCATATATTGTGCTAAACATCGCTAATAATTTTTTTCATTTGTCGGTGATAAGAACATTCTATTGGTACATGTTATCTCATTTGATTTGATTCACCATATGATCTAACAATTTTCTTGAGAAATATTATGGAGATTTACAGGTACGCTAGCCCTTGGGCTCCAAGTTCACAAATTGTGAGGAAGAACTGACTATGTTTGGGCTTTGAGATTTCTTTATGTTATTTGATTTTGCATGAGAGTTTCAGCCAATATTTATCTTTCAAAATTTGTTCATCCATTGTTATTTATCCAAAATTATTTCTCCCAAAAATTTTTAATTTTGTAAATATTGCACATTTGTAAATTATTTCAAACCCATTTGTTTTGCAGCTCTTGGGGTTTTACATTTTGTATATATATTTGGGGTTTTGGCATTCTTTGATTCATTTGTGCAAGTGTATTTCAAGTTGATCAAAATATTTTGTTGGGTTTGGAGGCAGATCTAAGCATAGGAAGGCAAGATCTAGGCCTCAAGCTGAACGTCCAACTTGAAGAAGTCGTTGTCCAGCCTTCTTGTAGCAAATTTATGGAGAAAATTATATTTGTAGGGATTTCGAAAAGAAAAAAAAATTGGCCCTAAGGCTGAAGTGAACAAAGTTCCTTCTCAAGTTAAATACTCCAAAAGACTTGGAATACAAAGATATCCTTGAGGATACAAATATTATATTAGATGTAAGATGAATGAACTGATCGATTGATTGATTGATAATTACAAATGAGGCCTGCTTATATACCTAGGTAGGTGCCTCTTCATGAAAGGTCATGTCTCATCAGACATGGCCTTTCAACCTACTTACTAATTAACTAATTAATCATTATTTATATTATTTTATTCATTACATTGCCTTCCTCCTCAAAAAGCTTTGTCCTCAAAGCTTGTTTATGAAAGGCCTTGATTTCTTTTTTTGCTACGAATGTCTTCTCGTCTCGAGGCAGTCATCCTTGTCGATACAAGTTGATATGATCCTCGAAGTGACAAACAAAACTGTCGCACTGAGAATGGATCGGATCATCCTAAGTCAATCTTTTGTGGAATCATACGGCGACTTGAAACTTGTGATGAATTATCACTTAAGCAGATTGCACTGACATTAGTATTATTCAAAACATTAGCTTGTTGTTTCTGTTTTGAATACAAATCTCGATCGAGTTGTCTACTCCCGTGATTTGGATGTCGATAGGGAACATTTTTGGTTTGACTTCTTTGTTTTTCTTCTGGCGAGGATGTATTGAGTTGGTTACAGAACCTTCACTTAGAATGTTCCTCGTTCTTCTGACATATAAGTTTGTTTCTTCTCCAACTTGCTTGTCTTCTTTAGTTGTGACATTTACTGGATCAATGTTCGATTTTTCTTCAACTTGAACTTCTACATTTGAAGATTTCGACGATTCCTTTTCAACAAGTTGTTGTACCTTGTTTTCTAATGATTGCTTGTTCTTCTTCAGCTTCTTAATTTGCGTTAGTAACTTTTTGTTGTGGTCCTTGAGGCGAGCAACTTCTTCATTCTTGTTAGTGGTGATTTTGTCAACGTCTCTTTACAAATTTTGTATTGTTTTTTTACTTTCTTGAAGAACTACTCCTGAGATATCTAATATGTCTTCCGGTGTGACTGAATTCGGCTTCACTGTGACATCTTGTAATGTTATTTTTTTCTTTTTGTAAGAAAATGTCAAAAACTTCTTTTTTGTATTAAGGATGAATGACCCTAGTGATTCCATCCAGAGCAAACCCAGAACTATATCACTATTGTTGCAAAATAAGGTTTTAACGGTGAATTGCAAGACAAAGGAATACTCCCCAATACTTAGGTGTAGATTCCTTATGTCGTATTGTTTGTCATTTGCGTTAAATGAATTTGTTTCAAATATATTTGATTCAGGGATCACTAATTGGTTAGCACATTCAGTACTAACATAATTATTCTTTTGAGTAAGATCGATAGATATGAGAACCTCTTTCCCGCAAGTGACCCTTTGATTTTAATATACGCATGGACACACATACTATAATTTTTAGGAAATCTTCCCTCTTTCATTTCCGATTTGGATTCCAATTCCTTTTCATCAATGATTGATTCCATTTTGTCTGTTGAATTGAGCTTTAGGTTTTTTAAGATAACCCTTCCTAACTTCCTCTTTTTCTTTTCTTTTTTTTTATGAAACTTTTTATTCCTTCAATTTTTTTACTTTTTTTACTTTTTTTATTTTTTTAATTTAATTAATTTAATTAATTAATATATTTTTTTAATAATAATAATAATATTATTATTATTATTATAATATATACAATCAAAATAATTAAACTTAATTAATTTATATAATCAAATTAATTAATTTAATTAACTTATATAAATTGTTATATATAATTCATTTTTTATTTTTATGTTTCGAAGTTGGCTACAGTCGCACGGTTTGACAGTGGGTCTGTTCGTTCACCGGTGATATCACAAAATGTTGTTGTTGTGTGTCTCAAGGAACGATGGGAGTCGTTTAATGGCATACGATTGATTGCATGTATGCGGACATGAATAGCATGGCGGGGATGCGGTGGTCCGCGAGGTTGTGGTAGTAGGGCAGAAGTTCGTGGCAGCAGAATGAGGAGCAAGGACGTATGGGCCAGAGGCGGAAGATCATTGGCTCCACGTTGGTGACTGTGGTCTGGCGGAAGGTGGCGGAGTGGTAATGAAATGAGTTTGATTGAGTGGGAGACGGTGCAGCACGACAGTGGTGGCGAAGCGGGCTTGAACTTAACAAGACAGTAACACTGCTGGGTCAGTGGTTTGATGTGGCAGAGCAGTCGGAATTCACAATGACGCGAACAAGGTTTGTCGACGAAGGGGGTTTGGTTTTCTGAGTTGTGGTCTGGCAGAAGTGAATGGGGCATCTTGAGCGCTGAGTTGTGGCTTTACGGCTCCACAATGTGATATATGGCAGCAGCATAATGGTGGGGGAGAACAGCGAAATGGGTGGCGGAAAACGGAAACACAGTGGTGACAGGGAGGAGGTTGGCCCTGTCGTTGGCGGTGGAGAACCGATCAGCTGCTGGGTGGAAGTTGAGTCGTAGCCTGTGGCTATGGCTGACTGTCGTCGGATGGCTGTGACCTTTTTTTTGTCTTTATATTTATATATTTTTAATAATTTTCTTTTATGATTTTTGTTTATAATAATTGCATTTTTTTTTTGCTTTTTTAACTATACACTTGCTTTTTTTCGATTTTTTTTCCTTGATTTTTTTAATTGATTTTTCTCTCCTGATTTTCAATATATTTTTTTCCTTTTTTAAAATATATATTCTCTCTCTTCTTTTTTTTATGTATACAACTTTTTTTTTTCTTTCTCAATGTTTTGACTTTTTTTTTTTAATTTCTTTTCTAATATTCTCTTCTTTTTTATTTTATTTTTATGGCCAAAGACTTGATAGGGAAATGGAGAAACTCCAAGACTGGTAGCGAAACGCTTCGACGGCAACAATGTTGACGAATTTGACGGTCAAGAACCTGGATCGGAGAGCGTGGCTCTGTGCAGCGTAAGCGACCAGAAGATCGAACTGCTCTGATACCAAATGAAGTGAACAAAGTTCCTTCTCAAGTTAAATACTCCAGAAGACTTGGAATACAAAGATATCCATGAGGATACAAATATTATATTAGATGTAAGATGAATGAATTGATTGATTGATAATTACAAATGAGGCTTGTTTATATACCTAGGCAGGTGCCTCTTCACGAAAGGTCATGTCTCATCAGACATGGCTTTTCAATCTACTTACTAATTAACTAATTAATCATTATTTATATTATTTTATTCATTACAAAGGCCTAGTCGTCCAGCCTTTTTCCTCCTAGTTGTGGGCCCTCAACCTCCTTCCTCCTTGAGCAGCTAGCCCTCCAAGGGCTAGTCGTAGCCTTTAGAAGCCCTTCCAGAGCCTCGGCCCCCTTGGTTTCCCTAGCTACGGGCCTTAAGCGACCTCGGCCTCCTTCTAGCCCCTTGTCGCAGCCCCAGAAGGGCTCTAACCCTAACTATTAGTCCTTCTGAAGCCTTTCCTCGCCCTGTGTCAGCCTCTAAGGGCCTGACGTCAGCCTTAGAGGGATTATTTTCCTTAGCCTTGGCTTCATTTGCCACTTTCCCCTTGGTCTTTTCCCTTGTTTGGCCCTTCTAGCCCCTCATTTGTCATTTCTATCCCTAGTCTTGGGGTTTTCCTAGCCTTGAAGCCTTGCCCTAGCCTTGTATTCAGTCATCTCTGATTTTGATATACTTTGAGTGGGCTAACATTGTGGTTTTGTAACAAAATTAGAGCTAAATTGGTGGTTGCAAGTAGCCAACCTCATTGGAGATCAAACAAGCCCTCAACTAGGTCATTTGGCCTCTTGGATTGCCTCTCTTCCCTTCATCATTTTCTTTGTTTTGCTACAGCCACTTATGCAGTTATATAAAATAAATAAAAATCATTAAAATTGACTAAGGATCATCTAATAATCACTCAACTTAATTAGCTAATCATTGGAGCTATTGTAGCATTAATAATTTGGCACCTTGTTGGTTTATTGAAAGACTGAATCACTGATTTTCTGAGTCATTCCAAGTCTGATATATGTTATTCTGAGGTTTGATCTGAACATTAAAATTATGATCTGTAGCTCCCAAGCAGTCCCATAATTACTGGAAACCATTGGGAAATTTAGTGCATTGATTCTCTAGCTTATCTTTGGCATCTTGCATCATTTCTTGACTGCTGATACAAAATTGCAGACCTTTGAAAACAAGGTTGCAGCATTACTAAATTGCATATAAGTCTCTAAAATTGACTAAGGAATTCTTATAATTCATAAGCATTCATGGTTAAAGTGATTTGGACTTAATTTTGGTCATAGACATCTAGTCACACTCTTGCATTCACACACATAAGTGCTCTACTTTGATTGAAAATTGTTGATGAAATTTGCTCTAAGTGACATTGTGGATTAATGCTCTTAATTCCTCATTGCCACTATTGTCATTGGATAAGTATATTCATTGTTCATGGTTAAATTGGATATCTCTTGTGAACATCTAATTTTCTCTCTTGTATATCTAATTGGCATTTTCTTGATTATAATCTTGGAGATTGCTAATTGTCTTGATAAGTGTTGATCTTGTATTGTTCATCACTTTAGCAATTGTCTATTGGCGACATTTTCTGGCACCGTTTAGTTTGAGCACCTCCTCGTGTGGTTGAGATTGACATTCATTTATTGTTTAAGACCCTTATTATTCATAATTGAAAAACATTATAATCAAGTACTTGAGAACATTAACTAATCTCACCTTAAGAGCATTCATTCATCTCTTGCACTTGCATTCTAGGATTAGTCTCTTGCACTAATTAATTAACTTCCAAGCATAAGCTTGGTCGATAGAGAGATCGGTCCACCTTTCTCATCTAGCTTGAGGAGTCTAGAATCTCTTTAGTGGTTAACACATTGACCTTGCAGTCATCAAAGCCACAGTATCTACAGCATCGGAGACATCGGGCAGTTCGAACCTAAGGGGAGGTTGTTGAAGAATGTAACTAGGTTCGGTCTACATTATTGTACTTGATTCAAAATACAATACATTTGTCAAAAAGGATTTATTATTATTTTAAATGACTTGTTAAAGCATGGGTTTCAAACTTGTGTCAATTGTCATAGGTCAAGCCTCCATTCTAGGCCTTAGGATTGAGTCAAAGTCTATTTTGTCATGTTGAACTCCTCCTCCATCAAAGTCACCTTCATTTCGGCCTTAAAAGAAGCATCATCAGTCGGCTTCCATAAGAAAAACTCATGTTGGCTCAACCATATGGAGACACAACTATTAGGATAACTAATGTCCGCCTATTTACTCATGGCAACAACTATAAATACCATGATGAGGTCCTTGAATTTCTACACCTTCGGAGCTCGAACTAGATTGCAAAGAAAAATTACAAAGATGGTTTCAGACAGCCTCAATACATAGTGCGGATGAATTACAGAGATACTCTCGGCATTCTTTCTGAGTAAGGTGCGAATTATAATGGAACTTACAAATAGAAGTTCGATGATATATCACAGCATGGTTCAAGCAAGAAGGTTTGGTGCTATCTAAAGTGAAAGAGTTTCGGTGCAATCACTATGTCATGTCGTCACAACAGTGAAATGATCTCGGTGCTATTTCAGTCAAGGCAAATCACAGTCTCGGTGTTACTACAGTGTCATGATCATGGTGTAACCTCAGTTCGGTAGTGCTATCTCAGTGAATGAAGGAACTCGGATTGGTTTGCAGAGATGATCTATTCAAAAGGGTACAAGTACTATAATTTGACATAAAAAGGATGACATTATGGACGGAGGTAGTTCTGAGTCTAGGTTGATAGGGTCTTGGTCGTCTCATCTTGAATCTACTGAAGGAAGAAGTTTGATTGGGTTTTCTATTGGTTTTGGGTAGCATCGGATGTGCTCTAAGTCTCAAATTTTGTGGAGAGGCTTAGACACATGTATTCCAGATAACCTAGAAATCGTTTGGTGAAATTCCACCCGAATTGGATTCTATTAAAATAATTAATCATTTTTAAAGGGACCTGTTGTTGCACAGAATGTCTAAGCACCGTAACAACGGCTCAGAACGGGGCTGACACCCTGTTTCCCAATCTCTCTATCTAAGTTGTCTCCTTGCAAGCTAAGGGAGGTAGACCCTAACGAAAATGAAGAAGGAGCACTGGTTGGAGACCAACCAATTGGAGACACAGCTAGATAATCAAATATTTGTTAAGATTTACGAGATTTTACAGATCCAATTAGATTCAGAACTTTAAAAACAGTGCCTTATGGAGTCAAAATATCCCGTTATAAATTTAAGTTCAAGTAATTGATATGTAACGGCTGCTATGAAAATCAATCAACCACAATGACAGTCAATAAAACACCCTCACAATTACGCATTAACAATGTTTGAAAAGACATGTAATTTATCATCACTTGAAATATTCTCAAATTTAGACTAAGCAATTGATAGCCAATTTCAAGTAATTTAAAACCACGATTAAAGATAGCTCAACAATCATCAACTACAGCTAAGCGCTAACAATTTAAATTTGAAACAAAAATGTTATCATGAGAAACCCATCAAAGTTAAATGCCAGATATTTCCAATATTTCCGAATTAAATGATATTCAAAATAATTCCAATTTAGAAACCTATAGTCAAACTTTAGATAGAAAATTAAAGCTTACATTGACTATGTAGAATTTTTAAATTTTTTGAGAATTTTATAATTTTTTATTTTTTATATTTTCTTTTCAAAATCTAAAAGCAAAATATATATATGCAAAACCTAAAGATCTACCAAAAGTTATAAATTTTTAATATATATATATATATATATTTTAAATCTAAAAAAAATTAAAACTAAACTAAAGCAAAGTTACAAAATCTAAAATCTAAAAGCTACTATTAAAAATAAAACTAAGAACTAAACTAAAATCTAAATAAATGAAACTCTAAAGATTAAAATTAAAGCTAACTAAACTAACTTACAGAAAATTTAAGAAAAAAAAAATGTAAACGAAAAATCTAAAATTTAATTAAAATTAAAACCAAAACTAACGCTAAAGCTAAGAAATGTCGTGGGTTTGTTTGTTTCTTGTGTGCAGGTTTTGGAAAGTCGTACGGATGAGGGAGAGGATGACGCAGCTGCCAATCAAGCGAGGGAGAAGGCAGATGGAGTTGTCGCAGAGACAGCGTGAGGTAAATAATGGGCAGCGTTTCAGAAAAAAAGGAAAAAAAAAAAAGGGTTGCGGATGGGCTGCGAGAAAGGCAAAGGTAATGCGATGAGGTAAGGATGTCGGCAGCGTTGGAGAATGAGGGAATGCAGTGCGGATGGATGAGCGAGGGAAAGGATTGCATACGGCCAACATACGGACAGAAACAGTAAGCAAAGGAAAAAAGATGCAAGCAGCGTGAGGGAAATATTGCAGGACGGACCCAAGGTGGAATGGGACAGCGTGGAAGAGGGGACGCTATTGATGGTATAGCTACATGGAAGGGAGCAGCGTTTGGGCAACCGCAGCAGATGAGAAGAAAGAAGACACAAGAGAAGGCAGCAAGGAGGGCAGCGTATTCAGCAAATCGAAAAGCCAAAGGATAGAGCCGCCAGTGGAGAGGTAAATACGTTGTACGAACAACAAAGTGGAAGAGAAAGATAAGTGAATGCCAGCTATGAGGAAGAATGGCATCGAAGATTTCAAATTTCTCTTTCTGTCCAGCAGTAAAACTTACACAAAAACCTAGATTTAGAATTTGACTCGAATTTCTCTGCAAAATCCCGATCTTGAGGCACAATGCTACCCAGATCTGCAACCAGACTTGATATTGAGACCAAATCTGCAACCAAATTTGATCTGAGTCCGGATCTTACCCTTCAGATCTAAAAAAATTTCTGAGAATCTCCCTATAAACCTGCACAAAACCAGAAAAAACCAAAAACTATTCACAGAGAATAAACCCTTAAACCCTAGAGAATATTTGCAAATTTATAGTGCTAATTTACAGATCAGAAACCCTCTTGGCCAGATTTAAAACATTTCAACACAATTCAGAAAATAAAATTTTAAAAGAAAGGCACAAGCCCAATAAAGATCCCTGCAAAAATTGGAATTTAAGATAAGCTCAAGGAATTAGATCCGGAGAGCTCTGCAGATCTTATCTCCTGGGAGTCAGCTAGTCCAAACTAGGACTTCCCTAAACGCCCAATTCTAGATCCGGAAGATTTCTGCAAACTTAAAGTCAAACTGTCAAATTAATAGAGAAATAGTGATAAAACATAAAATTTTCATGAGCTAGAGAAAATTGTTAACTCGATCCAATTAATATTTTTACCCTAGATCTAGTAACCTAAGCAAGATACATGTACGTAGATTACTCTACAAGACCCATTAATCAACAATCCATTAAAATAATCACCAGCAGAATATTAAGAACAAGTTTACCATAAAATGCTGAAAAGGAACACCACCATCAGAATAAAACCCCAAAGTCTTCGTTTGTATTATTCCAGAAAATATTACAGGAAAGCTTCAAGAGCGTATGCAAGATCCAGAGATCGGATGATTGAAACACTGACAAAGACCTCTAATTTATAAGATAAAATCTCCAACAACTAGTTCAGTTGATCCATGTCAAAGTAATCTCAACCGTAGAAAAGATTTGATCATCTTTTAATCTAGACCATCGAAATTATAATTTTGTGGAAATTCGAATTTATCATTTAATTTATTTTTAATTAACTCAAAAATAATATTTTTGAGTTAATTACCTCAAAATTTTGACTTTGACTTTGACTTAACCACCTAGGCCTAAGGGTCCAAAATTTCTTGAAATTATCAATATTCCCTTGGCCTGGGACCTTTAAAAATTTATTTTTTAAGGACCCACGAATTTTGCCTTTGAAGAATTTTAACTCACCTAGGACTTGGAAATAATTAAATTTCTGGCTTATGATTTTTTAATTAATTTGGCCAGAAAATTTAATTAATTGACTGAGAGGGGATTTAATTATTTTTTCAACCCTCTTTACATAAGATAAATACATTTAGACACATAAAGGGGGAATACCCATTCGTATAGACCCTCAAATAGTTACCCAATTCTGTGACTCAAAACATGATCCAGTAGACCTAGCAATCTGTAAAAAAATGATCTAGCCAATTAGCTAGGATCATTCCCAGATTACTTTACAAAGACTCAATAGAAAACACTAGGACTTACTTAGCATCTTGATGACAAAATCCACCCTAGCTTTGGGGTGAAGCTGGAGGGGAAAACTCTGCCAATCACTTGTGTCGAAAAACACAAGAGAATCAGTGAGACAAAAAGCCTCCTAGGATAGAAATCGTCACTAACATACTAGGCTTACCTAGGTTGTTACATACACGGTGGTCTTACTTAGATCATTTACATCATAAACATGCAGAATGGGTTTACATCATTTATAAAACTGCTGATCGATGATGAAATCTGAATGGCGTGAATACGTCGAACATGATGAATCCCATTTGAAAAAATGGGGGCGTACTGCTATGGGGTCGTTGACAAAGTGTGGTCAACTGGACCCTAAGTCTAAACTTAGGAAAATAAAATAATTAAAGGGAATTAATAGAATATGGGTGTGAATGTTCTCGAAAAGGCAGATCAAGTCAAAATTTAATCTTAGCCATTGATTAGAGATCTAATCTGGGTCGTTGAAGTTTCAACGAGAAGACTATAAGAATGGCTTGAAGGGTCATTTGGAAAATACAATTGGCGGATATCAAAGATCGATTTCTTTAGTGAGCAATGCTTAGGAAGAAAATTTGATCATGAGATCTTTTGCAGAGAGGGGCAGTAATTCTAGTTGGAAGGATTCTTGAGCCGGGGAGTGCATAGCAGCAGAGACAAAAAGAGCCACGGAGGCAACACAAAGCTAGTGACGCAGTGCTTATGCATTCACTGCACAGAGCTTGAAGGGAAGTCGTAATTTTGTTGAGGAGACAGCATTTGGCCAGTGACAGATCCCGGAGAGATTTTCCAGAGGCCAAAAGGCTTCAATTTCCAGCCAGCAAACAGACCAGCACAGAGATAGGAGGGCAGCCGTATTTGTGACGCAGATACTGCGTGGGTGACATAGTCACTGCGCAAAGGCAGCACAGGGTAGTCCAGTTTGGGTGTTGATCAGTGTCGAGTTCCCGTGGAGGAGTGAGGTTTGTCTCACAAGATCTCTTATGTCAGATTCTCTGTATGATTTGACAGATGTGTCAATCATAGATTTGTACTCAGAAATATTTACTGCATAGTATACAGACCCTCAGTTGTTGCACCGATTTTCCCGCATTGGGTTTTTCCGGGGACATTGGTCCAAAAATAACTGTCAAATGTCTGTGTGATCTATTCTTGCTCAGTTTTGTTTCCGCACTTGCATTTCTTCCACAGTTTATTTGTGTAGGTTGCAGTGTGATGTATTCAGTGTTTGTCGTAGTAAACTGCAAATAGAATGTTAAGTTAAAATTAACAGTTAGGTGAATATCTTCCAGTTGCTGCAATAGGATTCTAGAGATTAACGGAATTTTCACATTTTCCCCAAAGAGTGGGGTTTTGCCCTTGCAACGTGCCTACATCTTGTGTCCTCTTCTATTTGTTGCTTGGCATTAGTCTTGATGATAAGAAAAGATAAATCTAACCAAAACATCACAAGATAATTTCATATTAAGAGAAATCGTTTAACTGCCACCCCCTTGGATTTCTCAACATGGTTTCAGAGCTATGGTCAAAGTAAAAGGCAATTTGAAGACAGTTACAATAACAATGTAGGGTTCCAATATGTATCAACAAAGAGGCTCGGTATATCTCTAAAGGAAGTTCGGATATCTCAGAAAATGAAGCGAAGATTATCTCATGTTCAGTACTACTACTATAACATTATTTCGGTATCACAGCGGTGAGGAGAGTAAATGTTAAGGGTATATTTACAGTGATGATGATTCAGTCTAAGTTAAGGGTATAACTACAACGATAAGGCTCGGTGTGACAATGGAGAAGATCTCAATGCAATCTCTATTCCAATATAACTACAGTAAATATCTTCAGTGATATGTCACAGTGAGAAATCCAGTGCTATCACACAATTAATAATTCGTTGTTGTCACCACCGTTAGAAAGTTTTCGCTGTCAATACAATGAGAAAATCTTGATGCTATTATAGTAATACTCTCACGGTGTGTCAATGCTATTACAAAGTTTGGGAGCCATTCTCTTTCAATGTTATGTTCGTAATGATACTATAGTCACAATGTTATATACGACTCTCGGTGATATTACAAGATGACAACAGAGGGATACCTCAGTACTACCACAGAGAGGAAGTTTTGAGACTCCTACAGTGAGACAAGATAGTTTCGATGCCTCCATAGTGACAAAGATATCAGACTTGGTGGAAAGATGATTTATATGCTTCCACAGTAGGCTTCCACATGAAAAAAATTATGTCATCACATAGAGAATTCGAAATCTATGGAAATCAAAATTGACAGTCCAAGGAACCAGCTTTAAAAGGATCTGAGTACAAGGAACCAAGTAAGTATTGGGACTACAAATTAAAGGTATGAAATCACAAGGTATGTATATAAGCATTTGAATTTCTATTATGGTTCATATAATCCTTGTTTCTATCTAGTCTAAGGTCAGGAATGTACTATTAGAACCTTAATCCTCTCCCTCTAGGGTTTACAAGTAATCTAGGATATCAAGTAGAAGTCCTTGAAAGGAGCAACTTTTATAGGATCCCATCCTCCATGGTTTCATAGAAGATCTATCTTGAGAAATTAAATTATGCTCTTGGTGTCACATGTTTTGCTTGAAAGTATGTATTACAGGTATAGAAGACCATGGCTTACACTTCAAGGAAATCCTACAAGGTTTGTCAAGAAATATTTCCAGGGATGTTTGAGACCATACATCTTATAAAATATCTTCATCTTATTTTGAAATTTGTGTTACTAACATCGTTATGTCCAGCTCTCTTGAATCTCAAAGATTCTTATTTAGGCTGATTCATCATCTGATAAATCTACCCACCTTATATCTCTGATTGTTTATATGAAAGAACCCAAGACAGGTTCTCTAGAAAACCCTAACCTAAGGGAATGATATAATATGTGAAACCCTAAACCTTCTTAGGGTTATTAATGAAGATTGATGATGTCATGTTTGGGGTTTTGACATGAGCATGGAAGCTCTAACTTATTAGGGTTGAAATGATGTTGTTCGAAATCTTGAACCTTTGAAGTTTTGATATAATAAGGGTTTGCTTTGATATGAACCAAAACCCTAGGTTTTGGATAGGATTTCAAGCAAAATCCTTGTTATGTAAAGTCCTAGGAATCAAACCCTAGGTATGTGTTCATTTGGTTGAAACCCTAGTTTAGTCTAGGTCAATATATGTCTAATGTATTAATATTGTGTGACATATGATATGCTTATGCATGATGGTAATCTTCTAGATATGTGTGTTGACCAAATTACTAATGCTCATAAGTCCAAGGGTTTGGAAACAAGCCCTAGTCAAAGTTTGAAGTTCTAGGATGATGATGGGAGATATAAGGTTTACATCAAACCCTAGTAGAAGTTATTCGTGTTGTGATTATTTTGATTGAGTAAAATCTAGGGTTTACATAAAACCCTAGTGGAAAGTCTATCATATGACTTCTGGAAGTTATTAGTTACTTTTTCTATTCTTTTGACTTATTTCTAGGGATCGCCATATGACAGAACTTATCTTTTGTCATTGAGTTGTTGATGTGATTTGGGGTAACAAACCTAGGCTAGAAATTGAAATGTTAATGTATAGTCTCTTGATGATTATGTTTGATGCTTCCGCTACTATAAAATTTCGTTATGACTAACTTCACGCTTCTATTAATTTGGTTGTACTTGCTATCTAAGTCGTGCTATTTAAGTTGTGGGGGTACATCATATACAAGTTGGTGAAGATGTCTATAAGAGAAGACGATATACTAAGTATGATGGGAAGGATGGAAGCCACGAAAGATTCTCCAACACCGAAGGAAGAAGTTGATCTCCCTAGATTAAGAGGAAGCCTGGATAAAAGAAGAAGTGATGGTTATGGTTCTCTACTTCACGTGTCATGCACTAGACCAAGACTAACAGCCATAAGTCTGAGTGAAGGTCGTGAGGAAGAATCATAGTCGTGATTGGAGAATGCTTTGTTGAGGTATTGTTGGATATAAAGTAGGAAAGTTAAGTGTATGATTAAGAAATCTTCTATCAAAGATTTGGTTGATAGTCCTACTGTGTTGAGAAGCAACATCAAGTTGCTTGAAATACCCTGGAGAATTGTGTTTGTTTATGAACATGCAAAATTATATTAATGGTTGGGGTTGTGTTTGTACAGTTGAATCTCTCGAAGATTTTTGATAGCATGTTGGTTACCGATCAGTTTGATCGGGAGAGATTTGTGGTCCTTGATCGGTTGGATCAAGGGGTGTTGAGGCTTTGTGAGTGAAGCATTACCTGGGAGGACATCTAGTCAGCACTTTGTGTTGATGTCTGGGTCCCGAAGTTGGAAGGGTGGCGTTAGTCATTGAGCTCTGACACACACCTGGATACTTGGTTTGATGTTTAGCAAGTAAGCTTGATGGTACCTAGAGAGGCTGAAAGCTTGAGTCCATCGTAGTCCCACCCAAATAGATTGCCCTGGTCAAGAATCTAGTCTGTGGCATTGTGGTGCCTAAATTGTTGAGAGACCAATGGATAGATTGCCCTGGTCAGGAATCTAGTCCATGGCATTGCGGTGCCTAAACTTCTTCATAGATGATGTGTTGAGATCTTCCATGTACCTCTGTAATTATATGCAAATATGAATACCTCCCTAGTTAAGAGGGAGTGTTGAAGAATGTAGCTAAGTTCGGTCTTCATTATTGTACTTGAGTCAAAATATAATACATTTGTCAAAAAGGATTTATTGTGATTTTAATTGACTTGTTAAAGCATGGATTTCATGCTTGGGTCAATTGCAATAGGTCAAGCCCCCATTCTAGGCTTTAGGATTAAGTCAAAGTCTATTTTGTCATGTTGAGCTCCTCCTCCATCAAAGTCAAAGTCACCTTGATGCCGACCTTAAAAGAAGGATCATCAGCCGACTTCCATAAGAAAAACTCATGTCGGCTCAACCATATGGGGACACGACTATTCGGATAACTCATGTAGGCCTATTTACTCAAGGCAACAACTATAAATACTAGGATGAGGTCCTCGCATTTCTACACCTCAAGAGCTCGGACTAGATTGTAAAGCAAAATTACAAAGATAGTTTCGAACAGCCTCAGTACACAGTGCAAATGAATTACAAAGATACTCTTGGCATACTTTCTAAGATAATGTGTGAATCATAGGGGAAATTACAAACAAAAGTCTGATGATACATCACAACATGGTTCAAGCAAGAAGGTTCGGTGTTATCTAAACTTTAAAGTGAAAGAGTGTCGATGCAATCACTATGTCATGCCATCACAACAGTGCAATGATCTCGGTGTTATTTTAGTCAAGGAAAATCACAATCTCGATGTTACTACAGTATCATGATCTTAGTGTAACCTCAATTCGGTGGTGCTATCTCAGTATATGAAGGAACTTGGATTGGTTGCAGAGATGATCTATTCAAAAGGGTACAAGTACTATAGTTTGACATAGCAAGAATGACTTTTTGGATGGAGGTAGTTATGAGTCTAAGTTGATAGGGTCTTGGTTGTCTCACCTTGAATCTACTGAAGGAAGAATTTTGACTGGGTTTTCCCCAAAGAGTGGGGTTTTGCCCTGGCAGCATGCCTACATCTTGTGTCTTCTTCTATTTGTTGTTTGGCATTAGTCTTGATGATAAGAAAACATAAATCTAAAGAACACATAATAATAACGAAAACATCACAAGATAATGTCAAATTAAGAGAAATCGTTTAACTACCACCTCCTTGGATTTCTCAACAGAGGTATCGTTAACCAAACATTTGCTTGCTTCCCCTTGGCTTCTTTCTCACAACCTACTCTAGAGACTAGCTTCAAAATAGTTAAGAGGGAGGATACACTTAGAATAGGTATATAACTTAAAATAAATCAAGATTTTGCATCTCACCTAGATTGTAGGATCTACATCTCATTTAGGATAGTGAAGCATCCTTAAAACAACAAATGTTCATCTGGTGAATTGGTAAATAATTTATCTTAAGCAAGTAGTTGACTCCATTTAAGGCACTAGTCTTTCACAATGATCTAATCAAATCATTTGACTTGCTAATTCAACCAAGTTGCTAGGCCATTCAGTTGTGTCTCCCGGACTTGTTGGCTGCCAACAAGTCTCCCATCTTCACATTTCATAGGGACTACCCCCCATAGCTTGATGTAGGGAGACAGCTAGAATGGAGAGAGCGGGGATCAGAGTGACAATCCCCGTCCTGAGCATTGCTGCATCTTGCTTGTACAGTTTGGGCAACAACAAGCCCCACATATATACTAAATGGAATGTCGTTTCATGAACAGCCATATCCTTCGAGACGTGTCTTTTCATAATTATTAACTATTCTTATTATTTATGTTTTATACATATTTATGTTCATAACACCAACATATGTAAACAAAAAATCCAACGGACAGTGCAATTGGTTGTCAATGTAGCTTTAATACTTGTACAAAATACTAGAAAACACAAATTTAAAAGCTATATAAATGATACCAAGTGAATGAAATCAGAAACTGTAGAATAAAGTGTATTACCATGGAATTTTGTAACGGCCAGCTGCAATGTTGAGACACTCTATCAATGCTTCTCTGTGCTCTCTTAAAAGCCTTCCAGCATCATCTTGTAGCTTTTTGCTTGAAGCTGCCTCATCCTTTCTTTTTCTGGCTTTTTCATCCTTTTTTGATGATTTCAAAAAAAAGGCATCCAATCCAAAAGGATCAGTCTCTACTTCCTCTACAATAGGCAGATCCTGTTTTTCTGAGTGATTTTCTGATTCCTGGGTCCTTTCATCTCCCACGGTTTCTGGATTTTCAATATTGTCATCCTGTCCTTCTCTACAGGAAACCATGGTTTCTTCAACAATATCATCTCCATGTGAGGCCTCCGGTAAGGAACCTACTGCTTGTCTTACTCGTCCAGAAGCCTTGGAAAACTAAAACATATATACCAACAAAAGAAAATAATAGAGAGTAAATATCGTAGAGAAGTTGATAACAACCATAATTATTAAAACTCAAAAGCAGCATGCAGCAAAATGACAATGACAAACAGATCTTAGAAGCGTTGTTTAAAAAGACAGTCAAAAAAAGAAAATACAGTGGACATGCTCAAAGAAGGCAGTAATTATGGTGAAAAGAAAGAAAAAAATTCTACCAAATTTTGAAGTGGTTAATTATATAGCAATTATAACAGTAAACAAATGACCTAATTATGCCTACTGGAAAACTATTTGCAGGCAGACCTTTTTTTCCCATTGATCTCGGTTTTCAAATCATTGTCAGGAGAATCAACTTGAGAGTTATTAATCCCCATATGGGTGTCAGGGAGAAGGGAGGTGCTAGCCACCAGCTGACAGCCTGCAAGGATAGCATGTAGGGAGGGGACTAACCAGCAGGAGAAGGCTCGGCCAAACGTAACTAACCTGAGGTCGACTGCCGAAAGGCAGAACCGCCAATCCATTGCTGAAGAACATCAATAAAACTCCATTAATTGCATTGAACCTAGTCATTATGGATCAGAGATACTCTCATCCTTGGTTCTGCATATTGCAAGCTGGTGATTTGATGATTGAAGTTTTTAGCAGATGAGGAACTGCAATTTTGTGGGTTGAATCTATGGAAAAGGTGGCAGAAAATAGGCAAGGCAATGCCCAAATTCTGGTGTGGTGCTCAACCATGAAGAGGCAGGAGAAAAGCCAACTAGGCACAGTCATCTCCAGCAATGAAATGGTCAGAATTCAGTGGGAGCTGGGCTTTCGAAAGTGACATGGGCGATTCGCAATACAGTAGCTTCTGCTGAGGCTTATATGCAGCATTTTTCCAGACAATATTAAAGCGAAGATGGAGGCTATGGAGAACAGGGTCCGAGTGAAGCATCACTAAACTCCCACTAAGATGATTGACAGAGAATTTGGCTTCTAGATACTGGACAATGGGTTTTCTAGAACCCGTGAATCCAAGTACATGAAAACCATCAAACTATACTGCCATATTAAGGAAGGAAGAAGCAACATCAGCAAGGTTATCCTACACAGACTGGATGCTCTGGATTAGTCATTTTGACCACTTCATCAAGATAACCTATGGTTCTAAGGACGGTAGTGCAGGCACCGATGATAATGGTGAGGAGGATGGTGTTGAGGATGCAGAGGAAGCTGAGATGTTAGCGGAAACCACTAATATGAAGAACGCCCACCGCAAGGACAGAACCAGCAACAAAATTGAGCTAATTGATGTTGACACAAACTCTAAAGAAGGTCGTCATGTTGTTCTGGCCATCTCAGGTTTTTTACAGTATTCTGAAATAACCGTCAGAGGTACCTGTTTATGTCTAGTCTTTTTTTAAGGACACAGACGCCAGAGGTGCCATGTCTGTATCTTGCATGACAGACACATGGCAAGCAAGGACAGGTGCCCTAGATGTCTCCTAACTGTTCGACTCTAAAAGAAAAAAACTTTTTCTTTGCTATTTTCTCACTTTTAGCTCTACAAAAGGAGCTTTTATAGTTTCTCACTGCGCAGATGAAGTATAAATTTGAGATTAGGAGGGATCCCAAGTGTTTTGTAAATGTTTTATTTTCTAAAAAAATTTGGATCTGTGTCTATATTTTATTTTTGTATTTGTAATTTGTAGTTTTTTTAATACACACACACATATATATATATTTGAGATTTGAAGGGATCCCAAGTGTTCTGTAAATGTTTTATTTTCTAAGAATATTGGATCCTTGTGTCTATATTTCATTTTCTTATTTGTAATTTGTATTTATTTTAATATTGTTTCCAGGGTTGACTTGACTCATGTCAGATACTCACATTTTCATGTCCTTGTGTCATGTGACTTAGGACTTTTTATTTGTCTGTTCTTTTTATTTCCAGCTTACAGTCTCAATTGTGAAGGTTATCCTAGATAGACTGGATGCACTGGATAGTCATTATGACCACTTCATCAAGATAATCTATGGTTCTAAGGACGGAAGTGAAGGCACTAATGATAATGGTGAGGAGGATGCAGAGGAAGCTGAGATGTTAGCAGCAACCACTAATATGAAGAACGCCCACACCGAGGACAGAACCGGGAACAAAATTGAGCTAATTGATGTTGACACAAATTCTAAAGGACATCTTGTTGTTCTGGCCATCTCAGGTTTTTTACAGTATTTTGAAATGACTGTCAGAGGTACCTGTTTATGTCTAGTCTTTTTCTAAGGGCACAGCCACAGGTGCCTTGTCTGTATCTTGCATGACAGAGATATGACAAGCTAGGACAGGTGCCTTAGATGTGTCCTAACTGTTCGACTCAAAAAGAAAGAAAAAAATCTTTGCTATTTTCTCACTTTCAGCTCTACAGAAAGAGCTTTTATGGTTTCTCACTGTACAGGTGAATTATAAATTTGAGATTTGAAGGGATCCCAAGTGTTTTGTAAATGTTTTATTTTCTAAAAAGATTGGATCTGTGTCTATATTTTATTTTTGTATTTTGTAATTTGTAGTTTTTTTAATACACACACACACATATATATAATTGAGATTTGAAGGGATCCCAAGTGTTCTGTAAATGTTTTATTTTCTAAGAAAATTGGATCCTTATGTCTATATTTTATTTTCTTATTTGGAATTTGTATTTTTTTTATATTGTTTCCGGGGTCGACTTGTCTCATGTCAGATACACATTTCCATGTCCTCATGTCATATGCCTTAGGTTTTTTTATTTGTCTGTTCTTTTTATTTCCAGCTTACAGTCTCAAACACTCCTCCAGTGCTGGAAAAAGTCAAAGTTCAGACATCAACACATATATTTTGAAAGCTGAGGTGCAATCTCCCTCAAGAACTACCTGACCTCAGCTGTGAATGAATGTATTACTATTTTCTTCTGTAAATAATGTATAGACAAGTAGCTAACTTGAAATAAAAAGCCCTGAGAGTTATTATATGATTTATGCATCAAAACTAAAAACAAGCATTTGTAAATTGTGACTTTAGTATTTCGCTAAAAATGCTCTCATGAGTGCTTTAAATCGTCACAAAGAGAAGAATGATAAGAAAACATACCACAAAGCTGTCATCGGTGAAAAGATCATTTCCCACTTGAGCACGTATAATCCAAGTCTCCAATTGCTTCTGCCGCTGTTTATTAAAACACTGACCTCAATAGAAACACAACCAGCCAATTATCACTCAGATTAAATATGTCTGTGGCTTTCACTAAGCGCAAAATGCATGGTATTTAAAATTTCTACTACACACTTGTTTCATAACCCTGCCCACATCTTTGTGAAATCTACAATATCATGTAAAACACTCAACAGAACTTACATCAAGTATATCTTGTACTGCAGAGAACAGTTCATGATAATCTGCTCTCAATGAGGGATCATGACAGGAAGATGGTGAAGACATTGCGGCTTGCAATATCTCAAAAAAATGATCACAGGTTTCCATATTCACACTGCCCGCTTGCACTAGCTGCAATGCCAGCTTCGATGCCTTGCTAAATTTAGCAGGATTCGCAATGTGAGATGCTATCTTTTGCATGGCATCTACAACTTGTTTTGTGCTGGCATCCACTGTTGTCTTGAACCTCACACGTTTGGAAGCTGCCATTGATATGTGCAAATGGAATCAAAAAGAACCAAAATTGGCAAGGTAACAACTAACAGCAAAATAAAGCTGCTCTTTTTCACAAAATTTAAAAAAACCTTATTTGCAGAATATAAATGTGTGTATGTCTTAAATAGTGCGAGATAACAATTCCATTAAGTGGCCCTTATCCTAACTTCAAAAAACCTCTTACTCTATGAAAAACTGTGGAAAAACATGTACCTACTGATACTCTTGCTGAAATTTATCTTCAACATTAAGACAATAAAACTACATTTTGAATCATATATGCTAATCAGCAGAAGAAAATTATTGATCAAAGATAACTATATTAAAATAAATTTCAAAGATAGCACCACAGAGGAGTCAGGACTCACTTTGTACCTTGGTACCTACCACCTATAATTGAAATTGGATACCAAACAAGCAATGAGACCATAATCAATTTCCATTTCAAAGGCATAATTTGTGAGCTCTTTACTGTTTAAATAATACATCCAATAATTTCACTACAATTCTGCCATGTCAGTTGTGCTGTGTGACCATACTGGTACTAAAATTTAAATGCAGTTTTTTACTGAGTTTTATATATATATCATCCTCAAACTTGTGGATAGTCTCTGTCACAGCCATGAAAATCAGCTACAACGGTAGCTACATGTAACATAACTGTATCACATTTTCTAACACTTTTCAACACTCAATCATGCCCAATTCCATTTCCAACTTGGAGACCCTGCTTCTGCCACTTGATGAAATGTCCCAAACCTTTTACAAGTAAACTCATTTCCTGTTTTTTCTATACTTATCCATTATTTTATATTGTTGTCTTCAATTTATTTACTATATATATATATATATATATATATAATTTTTTAGTAATCTTTTGTAGTGTACCTAAGGGGGTAATATGGGGTGCCTATGAAAGTACCCAAAGAAAATAATAATACATAGGTGGTCATGTATTGCTATGTATAAAGCCCATTTCTAGTAAATAAAGCCCATATAGTAGTATGAAAGCAATAAATGTAAGAAGACTAGTAGAAGATACCATGTACTAGAATGTTCAAAGGAGGCACATAGTAATTTCGTTCTCTATAATGTTCCTAGGAGGTAGATAGTACTATATAAAGAAGTATAAACAATGTAATGAGGTATTGTGAAGAGTATTGTAATTGTAGCAAGCATTTTTTGTGGAGTGATTTTTCTTCCTTAAAGAATAATTCATGGTGTTACCCTACCTCAAGGGTTTTCCCTACAATTCTTGTGTTCATTCTTTTGTGTGAATGATTTGGTTTATTGTTGAGTTAAGATTTTTTCTAATGCTCTATTTCAGATCTATTGAGTTACAATACATTATAAAAGATCTGACAATAGAGCATAAGATAAACCTTTAACTTAACAATAAAACAAATCATTCACACAAAAGCATGAACACAAGAATTGTAGAGAAATCCCTTGAGGTAGGATAACATTGTGAATTATTCACTAAAGAAGGAAACCACTCCACAAGCAATGCTTACAATAATTACAACACTCTTCACAATACCTCATTACATTGCTTATACTTCTTTGTATGTCATACCAAGGAAAATAACTCCCAAAGTGTATTCATTTGTATTAAAAAAAACACCAACATATAACAATGAAGAGGTGTGACCATTGGGATCCATATTCCAAGGTCACTTCGTATTTTAACACTTTATTTTCTTCTATTTGCATATTTACAATTTGCCCACCCAATCTCTGAGGATTAGGTGTCTAACATCCCCCCCCCCTCTTAATCTGAAGGGGTGTTTGTGAGTCCAAGCATCATTCTGAATCTTTCAAACTTTTATCTTCCAAGTGCTTTCGTGAAGATGACTGCAATTTGTTCATTTGTGGAACAATATCGTACATGAATAGTCTTGGCCACTACATGATATCGAGTCAAATAATACTTTTTGTTGATATGTTTGGTTCGATCGTGGAATTTGGGATTCTTGGCCAATTTAATTGCAAAAATATTATCAATCAGAAGGGGATTAGAGTTCACTTGTTTCTCCTGCAAGACTTCAAGAATTTTCCTAAACCACACAATATACTTGGTTGCTTTTGTAGCTGCCACATATTCTATATCTATTGTGGAATCTACTGGAACTGATTATTTGTGTGACTTCCACAAGACTCATAACACAACTTGAAGTAGACACTCCATCTTCCTTACATCTCCAACAAAGTCTGAATCAGAATATCCAATCATGCTAAAATCATCCGCCTATGAATATTTGAGTACAAAGTCTTGAGTTCCATTCAAGTACTTTAGAACTCTTTTTGCAGTAGACCACTGTCCTTCACAAGGCTTTTACATTAACTTGGGAAGGATTCCAACAACAAATGACACACCATGTGAAATTTCCATGATTGCAATAAACTAGAATTTAATCCTCTATCTACTGGAGATATTTGTCTTTTGAATAATTAATTCAGCAAATAACAATTAATCACTATTGCAACCTTCACAAATAAAATACACTGCAGAATACAAAATACAGAATTGAGAAAATATGCACACACACATAAAAACATGACACCGTTATTTTTGGACAATTGTCAGTGGAAAAACCTCGAAAAGGGAAAACCAGTGCAGCAAATGAGAGTTTTATTATTATTCAACAATTTAGGAGAAATTACAACCGGTTGTCGTTTACTAGCAAACCTCTGACAAATACTGATCTCCACTAGGAAAATAATCTAGAGACTAATTGTCTCCCTCTGAAAACCGATTTGGCCATATCTTGGCAACTCGCACTCTTCCAGGCTATTCGCACTGCCTCTGGAAAATGTGCATTGTTGCTTCCCCCGAAATTCGTTCAGCTTCGGAATCTCACCCCTACAAGTCATCTTGCCTCCTAGACTACTCTAGGCCCACTCGCTCTACCTTCAGATGATAGATTCGACCTCTAGCTCACTGAACGAGCTCCTTTGCCACTCGCACTAGTTGAATACGGCCTCCTCTGCAGATAATTTGGCATCCTCTTCTTGTCTCCCAAACATTGGAAAACACTGAGGAAATCTCCTTCGGACACCTGTAATTGGGTAAGTCAAACTACTTGACTCACTTGATGTATGAATGTGTCTTCTCCAAACCCTTCGACTTGCTCTTATAATCTCTCGCTGGAGACTCAACGGCCACAATCACCTCTCAATCGATGGCTAAGATCATCATGACTTCGTTAATTAACTTTTTTGGAAGTCTCTAGAGCAAAATCGAACTTCCTCAATTAATTCACTTTAATTAACCACTTTTCCTAAGTTAGACTAGGAAATATTTTAATTATGGCTAATTAATTTAATTGAGGTGTCTCTAAGTATTTTCTCGCGAACATTTCTGGGTTTTGGAGATCTCATGTTCCTTAGCCTCTTAGACACCATAGGGACTAGAACCTTTGTCCGCTACTACCCCAAACAAAAACTAACATGCATTACCTTCAAGACCTTGAACAAAAGTTCAATAGGGGAGACCTCCCCAAATCCAACCATACATCAAATGGATAGAGCAAACCCTTATATATACTTTAGCTCTATCACCTCAACAATAACGAAGTATTGATTTTCCTAGATATATATATATATATATATATATATATATATATATATATATATATATATATATATATATATATCCTCAACAATAAAGAAGTATTTATTTTCCTAGATCCATTATTTCTCCAAGGAATAGTAGTAAAATATCCTTCTCAACAACTCCTCAATAAAATTAGCAATGGGTTGTTGAGATCCACATTCTTCTCTATAAGAAACAATATAATATCCAAGGAAAACAATACATAATGCTCTCATGTAACTAACTCAATGAAACAAGTCAACAATAACAAAATAATGGAGTTGGCTATCCAACACCCTTTGAAAATAACACAAGGTGGGATGCATCCTCTACATGAGTGGGTCGTTGGTTGAAAATGAGATTAGCTTCCATATGTGCAACAACCAAGAAAGCAGGTGAATAACTATCAAGGATGTGTTTCTCCGTGTGGCACATGTGGCCAAAATGTGGTGAAGGTTTTTAAAACAACAAATTTGAAACTATCGTAACCACTTAAATTTTATAAAATATTTTGTAATAATGATTTTTCAAAAATGCCACAACAACTATGCATCAAATGGGATTGATATGACAACAATCAAGGCACTATATCAAAATAAATATTTGTTAATAAGCTAGCACATGTCACCCAAAGTCCCCTCTCACACATGCCATCTAAGCTAGCACATGTCACCCAAGCTAGCACATGTCACCCAAAGTCCCCTCTCACACATGCCATCTAAGCTAGCACATGTCACCCAAAGTCCAAGGTACTCTATCAAAATAAATATTTGTTAATAAGCTAGCACATGTCACTCAAAGTCCCCTCTCACACATGCAATCTAAAGAAGTAAGAAGACCATGTACAAATCTAATGACCTTTGTAAAGCACTCCAAGGGAGGGCACTGCACAAGAATATCTCAATAAATGTGAAATGTAACCAACTCAAATAACATGTGTGGCTTCCAAAGACTAGGCCATCTCATCAAATAGCATGAACATTGAGGAATGCATGTTCCATATGGCACATTTGGTTCCAAAATAATCCATAACATGGTCTTCAAGGTGATGACAAGTCAACAATCCATACAATAATGCCATGAGCCACATACCCAGTCAACCAAAGCTCAACCAACTCCAAGAATAGGGGGAGGCCCCATCACCTAGCAATAAAATAAAATAATGATAAAAATGTGACAATGCCTCTACATGTGTGGCGACAAGGTGACTTTGATGCTCACATTGTTGTTTTACATTGCATTAAATTTCAAATATGCCTAGACATACATGCACTACCTAACAATATCTTACTTTTTTTTGAGTTATTATTGTCCACTCAAAACATGATGTTTTGAATTATTAATGTCTCAGTCTGTTGAAAATAATAGCGAGAAAGGTCCTTCTTTGACTTGTGCCTTAGT
Source organism: Pinus albicaulis (assembly GCA_034641835.2). Taxonomy (NCBI): domain Eukaryota; kingdom Viridiplantae; phylum Streptophyta; class Pinopsida; order Pinales; family Pinaceae; genus Pinus; species Pinus albicaulis. Next base: position 1,668,446,636 of record CM076581.1, read on the forward strand.
CAAATAGACCAAGAAGCAGTTTTTCTTAGTGTAACATCTCCATTTCGACAAATTTATTTTTTTTAAATATACTAACACAAATTCCTTCACATGGACAAGTTTATAATTGTCATGTTCTCACATGCATCCACTTATATTACTATTCAGTTACTTTAGTTCAAACTTATTCCTATAATAATTTGAACTGTCAATTACCTTATAGGAACTTAACGATGTACTATTTTTTTAGGATTTCTCCCTATCCTATTTAAGTTAGAACTTAACGTCTTAATAACAGGCTCGCCCTCATCATGTTTACTAGCAATAATTTCCCAACTTCTGGAAATTAACTCATCCATATCTCCTTGCACACCATACTTAAATTTTAGCTTTAGGACAAGAACTACTACCTATACATTTGGACTAAATCAAAACCCTCTTTGATTTTATTATTCCCATTACTTAATTATACATTGTAGAGATTCTTATTTTCATATATATATTGTTGACCTACATTTACTTCTTTAATCATATCTCGACATTTCATTACTGAACACATTAAACATGGTGCATAACTTCTTTGCAGGGTTCCCTTTAATCCTTCGTATTAAAAAGATAATGATACCCTAATGGGTTCCACTCCCAAATGTATATGGTGAGTCTCACACCTACACAAACATTATAACTCGTGGAGCATATTTTTATTAACCTTCGACCATATTTCAAATCAGGAATTATATTTGTGTACCAGGTCTTATATAATTTTAATTTGAGACATTTATGGATCTGTTAATACCATAGGATTTACGAAACATACCACTAAAACCTTATTTTATACACTAATGAACTTTACGTTGAAATGCACCTATACTAGATATGGTCATTTATTTCACTGTCTGATGGGATTCGTAGTTGATATTTTCGAGAGTTTCGTAGTTGTCTGTCTTTAATGTTGAAACGGCTATTCCATATGATTCATATTCATTTCATAATTTATTTTGTCCATATATAATACAGCATCAGAAGTTATTTAACTACACTCTTTACACACTATTATCATGTATGCGTATTTCCATTCTGTATAGCTTTCCTTCTGCATTAAGCGTTAAATAGAATTTCATGCAATTGCTAATATAGCAAGATAATTCAAACTTAAATTCTAAATTCTCCCTGAACACAAAACTCCCTTTTTGTCTAATATATTTCAGTTCATAATATAAATTGTGTATTTATAATTTTAGTGTAGGAAATTGCATATCTATTATTCCGCATGCACTGATTTTTCTTTTTTGTGATAGTTTCTTAATAGAATCTTCTGAATGTATCATGAAGATATATCTTTCCTTTTTCCTGTCTAGTATTTCTGAGTTAATGCCTTATCTTACCCATTCATACTACAGCATAGAAATTTGTTTGTTTGTACCATATATTTGCTTCTGTATTAGTTCTCTTATGGAATTTACTGATTTGTAAAGTAATACTAAACAGAAATATTTGGCTCAATAACAATTTCCTAAGAGTCACCTACCCTCAAATCTAAGCCTGCGACAAGGTTTAGACATTCTAAGAGTTGGTACTCTTCAGATTTATGTCTATACAACAATATAGAACAGACTATATTGATTATAGTCAAATCTATTCAATGTACAGACCTTCCACAATTATCTCTAATTCACCTTAATTCTACAGTATATACTCATATTCAGATTTCAACTAGTTCATATAATTCTATACTATCTTACTCAATCAATAATCTCCTAACAGAGCTAAAGTGTAACTTAAAAAGCAATTAACTGGTGCATGCCATTTAAGGTAGACTAGGTTACACCCAACCTTTGAGCTCTCTCTCCATAGCTCCCCCCGAGCAAAAATCAAATCCTCCAGCCATAGACAACCTCTTGTCTATCATGAATCTGCTTATTTAAGTTTGTTTTTCCCTTAGCCTATTGCCCTTAACTGCGTCCAATTAAATCAGGATGTTGCCTTCCTGTGTGCCTAGGCTTTCCTTTTGTTTCTTCCACAAAAGTACTTTAAAGCTAGCTTTTCCTCTTTCTAGCTTTATTCCACCTCTTCCCAGTAATTTCCTCTTCACTAAGGTAGCTTTTTAAATTTTTATCTCCAATCTAATTTTAGTATTTAATTTATTTCCTCCAAGGATTTTTGGAAGGCTGGGAAAGTCTTATAAACCTTATCCATCCTCATAGATTTCATTTCCAGATCTCTAATCATAATCTAGTCTTTGCACAGTTAATTTCCATTTTATTTTATTAATTTGAAATAATAAAATAAATCCACACAATTGTTTTTCATTGGGGTCCATTGTACCCTTTTGGACTTGTTCAAATGTCTAATAAAAGCATAAAAACTGGGGACGTTACACTTAGCATGTACAAGTTCCTATAAGTTACGACGAATTCCTAAAAGTTAGAAGTTAGAACGCATTCTTAAAAATTAGGACTAGTTCCTATAAAAAACAGGATGAGTTCATGAAGCAATTTGACTTATGTTGAGATTTTGTGTAGTTGGGGTAGCATCGGGTGTGCTCTAGCCCTGAAATTTTGTGGAGGGGCTAAGACACACTTGAACTCCAAAATCCAAAAAGTCTTTGGAGAAATTTGAGCTAGTGTTCAATTTATTCAAATAATTAATTATTTTAATGTATTTTCTAAGTCTAAACTTAGGAAAATTAAGTAATTAAAGTGAATTGATTAACACGTGCTGAAATGTTCTAAATGACATGGATCAAGCAGTCTTTTAATCCCAGCAGTTGATGAGTATTTTAATCTCGATCGTTGATGAGATCAATGAAAAAGTATAAGAAAAAGGCTTGAAGGTCAGTTGGAGACACACACACAGACGCAGAGTTGAAAAACTGAGCTGGAATTCTAGGGCAGGGTTTGCTAAGAATTTCCTGCGGAGTTTTCTACAGCGACGGTTAGTATTGGCTGAGGGGATGATATGATCTCAGAGCTAAACGTCAGCAAGAGGCAGAGGAGCAGCTTTCAAGCACAGCGCAGAGGAGCAAGGGCAACAGCAGCAGTTGCACAGCGCAGAGGCTTCAATCACTACTCAAGCCCAGGAAGGGGCAACGCTGCAGCTTCAGAGGGCTTCAGAGTTACACAGAGGCCTCCACAAGCAGCGTAAGGACTGCGTCACCCACTCTGGGGTTACGCAGTCCCCTTTTGAGCAGCGCAAAGCCTAGCAGGGCTGATGTTGGGGCTTCAAGGACAGCGCTGGGGTTTTTAGGGCCAGATCCGGGTTGAGTCTTGTAAATCCCGTTTGAGGGTGTGGATCAGTCAAAATTTTGGTCTCAGAACAGCAGGTTAGCGGCAAATCTACTTTTATTCTCTGTCGGGTGAACCAGATTTGGTGCCCAGATTTGTTGTACTCAGAATCTACTTAATAACAATGTTATCGAAACCGAACCGATCATCGAATCGGAAAAACTTATGGACCGGGAACCGGTCGGAACCAAAGCGGAACCCACATTACAAAAAAAAAGAAAAAACGGTTTACCAAAAACACATAAAATATTCAAATTTTAAAGAAAAAATAGATATATTCATGTACATCCATATGAATCCAAATCATTTATATACAAATATGCAAAGTTTTCATTTATATAGCAAGTAATAGTGCATACAACCAAAATAGCACTTAGTGCAAAACATCGTTGAAACAAAAATGTTACAAACATCAAGAAACAGGCTCTAAAAGGCCTTTATAGTCCAAAATAACATCATTGATCATAGTATTATAATACAACCTACAATACTACAAGCTACAACTACATCAAATCAATGATCAAATCATCAATCATCAATCATCAACAGAATCATCATCCTGATCATCCTCCTTATCCTCATCTAAAGAATGAGTAGCATCCAAGTCTGCAATGGGATTATGGCTTGATTCCCATGGCCCTTGATTTACCCTCTAAAATTTTGGAGAAAATTAGCTCCAAAATCCTTTGAAATCAACTACGTAGCAGCCCCAACAAAATTATTAAACAAAAACAAAAACAAAACAAAACAAAAACAAAAAACAAAAAACAAAAAAAAATTCTTCCACCAGTTGCAAAAGCCACTGAAGAAAACCCAAAGATTTTTGGGAAAAAAAAAACTTTGAAATAGCTCGAAAATTTGCCAACCCAACAACTCTCCAAGACTCCAATCAGCGCCTCAAATCTGCAAAAAATCTCCCTTAGAACAACCCTACAAAAAAACCCTCTGAATTCTCCTCACAAAATTCAGCTCAAGAATTACAAGAGACCTGAATGAATAGTGTGAGTGAAATAGAGGGGGTAGGGGTGTTTAAGTAGCTTTAGGGGGGGGCCTAGGGTAGCGTTAGTAACTAGTAAAAATAATAATTAAATAAAACAAAAACAAAACAAAAAAATAATGCCCAGGCTTGTGAATCGGTGGAAACGGTCTCTGAACCGGTCTGAACCAGACCGGTTTGGTACCGAACCGGTCATTTCTGGTTTGGAGGGCTGGTTCGAACTAGTTTTGCCTCCAACCGGTCGGATCGGCCGATTTTCCGGAACTAGTTCGGTTCCGATAACACTGCTTAATAATGATAAACCCTCATATCTGTTGCACCGATTTTCCCACTTTGGGTATTTCCAGGGACTTATGTCCAAAAATCAATGTGTCACTTTGTTTGATTGAGCATAATATTCAGTAAATGATCTGCATGTGTAGGTTGTTAGTTGTGTTTACTTCAGTATTTTCTGAATCCTATTTCTGAAGATAACTTGTACAATTTAATCAAGTAGGAGAAGTAAACCATGATACTACAGTGGAATTTTCAAATGGTATCAGAGCGATAGCAGATTGAGCTGAATCTCCCACAAATCAGCTGAAGAATATTTTTTGCAGGACAGCAACAGAAGCAGCAAAGATCCGAAAGGGGAAGCTTGGCAATAAAAGGACGCAGACCCAGGAAGGGGCAACGCTGCAGCTACAAAAGGCCATCAGGCTTACGTAGAGCCTTCTTAGGCCAGCGTAAGGACTACGTCACCCAGTCTGGGGTTACGCAGTCCACTTCTGAGCAACGCTGAGGCTACATTGGGCCAGTCAGTGAGATGCAGTCCAGTCATTCTTCCTGTTGCAGAGAAGTCTTGTCAAGATCCGGAAGCAGTGCTTCAAATCTTCAGCAGTGTTGGTGTGGTGGAGATTCTGCCAGTGCAAAATTGTGCCTAGCTAAGTCAACAAAGAGCGGGAGGAAGACAATCACTCAGCAGATCTAAACCCAAACAGATATGAGATTCGATCAAGAGGGTGATCAGAGAGTACTATCCGATTGTGTTTGGGTGAAAATTTCCAGGAGGGAAATCAGTGGTCAGAGGGAGCAGTTACTATAGAGGGTTTCTAATCACCAAGAAACCCAGATCCAGCATTTTCTGTTGAGTATTGCAACAAAAAGAGGAAGAGGAGTATCTTTCCTGACAGATCTGAGCAGATGGCGCAATATGGACTGAGAGATTAGGATAGGTAGGATGGCATGTCCAACTTTGTCATCTGGAGGGCCAGAATCCTATCAGTTTTGGATGAGTATGGTCTCAAAGATCATGCAGAGAAAGTTCTAGTTGTACCAACCAATGCAGATCTTCTAAAGAAGTACGAAGAAAGTCAAGCACGGACTAAGTGTTTGATCATGGACGAATTCAAAGATCACGTCATACCTCATATTGCCGGAAAGAATATGGCAACTAGGATGTGGGTAGCCTTAGACACGATGTATCAAGGAGGTTTTGTCCAAAGAAGGATGCATCTGGAGAATCAAATGCGGTTGTTCCAGATGATGAAGGGTGAGGAGATAGATACATTCCTCTTCAGACTTCAGACTATCCAGGATCAACTAATTGCCATGGGTGCAAATCCGGATGAGGGGCTTCTAGTGAGGACTGCCCTAAATGCAGTCTCGGAAGAATGGGAAACGTTTGTCCAGAGCATTCTGGGAAGGGCAACATTACCATCATGGGCAAACATGTGGGCAATCCTCCGTCAGGAGAAAATCAGGAGAATCACAAAGAGGCAAAGTAGTGGAAGCAGATCAGCGAGAGTGAAGAAAGAAGAGGAGGATGATGCAGCCCTTGCATCAAAGGAAAGGAAGCAACAAGGGAAGAAGAAGAGGGACCTATCCAAGGTTCGGTGCTTTAACTATGGCGAACTTGGACATGTCGCCAGCGCTTGTCCTAAGAAGGACAAAGGATCTTCTGATTCCAAGGTTGCAGCAGCAAAGGATGATGGCTCTGATTATGATGCAGCCATGAGTGTTCATGTACCTCGAGAGAAGAGGTGGGGTGACATGGATTTGTAGAGCATCTACAAGCAAGAGTAGCAGGATCCTTGAGTCAGCCCTACTCTTGTATCACATACGAGCTACGGGAGCCTTAAGACGGTAGCGGGATAAGTCGGGAGATGGTTGCAGAAGGTCACAATGAAGCAAAGGGGAGAGCTAAAGAGTTGAAGAGCGAGCAACGTAATGCAGAGGCAACAGTAGCGTGGAGGCAGCAGCGCAGAGGCTAATGAGACTTCAACAGCACAGAGAGGCTGAGCTCACGCAATGCAGTTTTGCAACAGCGTAGTGGCTTCAGGAGGACAGCATAAATCAACAGCCAAGGGAGCTTCAGTGATGGGAGGCAGCCTAACTTATCTGTCAATGATTGGGTACGAGTCCTTCAGTTGCTTACTTCTCGACAACTGAGTTGAAATGCAGTAGTTAGCAATGGCAGTGCTCTGGGCAGCATGATGCAGCAAGTTGAGAGGGAGCTGCAGTACAGATGTGGTAGTGTCAGTGGCAGTGACATGGGCAGCAGTACAGAGAGCAGTAGTGCAGTGGATGGAGGGCAGCAGGCCAAGCATCAACAGCACAGAAACCAACATCAATATCTTGCAGTACATGATGTGGATGTATTGCTAGAGCACACTCTGTGCTAAGAGGGAGTGTTGAGATTTTGTGTAGCTGGGGAAGCATCGAGTGTGCTCTAGCCCTGAAATTTTGTGGAGGGGCTCAGACACTTGAACTCCAAAATACAGAAAGTGTTTGGAGAAATTTTAGCTGGTGTTCAAGTTATTCAAATAATTAATTATTTTAATGTATTTCCTAAGTCTAAACTTAGGAAAATTAAATAATTAAAGTGAATTAATTAACACGTGCTGAAATGTTCTAAATGACATGGATCAAGCAGTCTTTTAATCTCAATCGTTGATGAGTGTTTTAATCTCGGCCATTGAGGAGATCAATGAAAAAGTATAAGAGAAAGGCTTGAGGGTCATTTGGAGACATACACACAGATGCGGAGCTGAGAAACTGAGCTGGAATACTAGGGCAGGGTTTGCTAAGAATTTCTGGAGGAGTTTTCTGCAGCGAGGGGTAGTATTGGCTGAGGGGATGATCTGATCCCGAAGCCAAGAGTCAACAAGAGGTAGAGGAGCAGCTTTCAGGGACAGCGCGGAGGAGGAAGGGCGGCAGCAGCAGCGACGCAGCCGCTGTGCAGTGCAGAGGCTTTAGCCACTACGCAGGCCCAAGAAGGGGCAACGCTACAGCTTTAGAGGGCTTCAAAGTTACGCAGAGGCCTCCACAGGCAGCGTAAGGACTGCGTCACCCACTTTGGGGTTACGCAGTCCCCTTCTGAGCAGCGTAGAGACACACAGAACCTAGCAGGGCTAACGTTGGGGCTTCAGGGGCAGCGCTGGGGTTTCTAGGGCCAAATCCGGGCTGAGTCTTGTAAATCCCGTTTGAGGATGTGGATCAGTCAGAATTTTGGTCTCAGAACAGCAGGTTAGTTGCAAATCTACTTTTATTCTCTGTCGAGTGAACCAGATTTGGTGCCCAGATTTGTTGTACTCAGAATCTACTTAATAATAATAAACCCTCATATCTATTGCACCGGTTTTCCCACTTTGGGTTTTTCCAGGAACATGTCCAAAAATCAGTGTGTCACTTTGTTTGAATGAGCGTAATATTCAGTAAATGATCTGCATGTGTAGGTTGTTAGTTGTGTTTACTTCGTATTTTCTGAATCTTATTTCTGAAGATAACTTGCATAATTTAATCAAGTAGGAGAAGTAAACCATGATACTACAGTAGAATTTTCACAACTTATGTGTTGGAGCAGGAGGCTCAGTTTGTTGTCTCCTAGTGTGCGATAGTTTTGGAAATTGACATGCGAAGAGTCTCAAGTTCTAAATTGAGACTAGACGAGTTGCATGAAACAGTTAGACTCAATTAACTCATCAATCACTAGTTCGATTTCCATGAATTTGTTAATTTGGCAGCTTAGTGACAAATTCCAACCATGGGACTAGATTCCTCTTTTCGAGAGGACCCCTCAATTTGGACAAGGGAAAGTGTATTTTTGAAGAAAATTCCACACGTGCACAAAAGGACAGGTCGGACCTAAGAGGAAAATGGACACACTTGGAATCACCAAGCATCTTCTTCTTCTCTTCTCCATTGATTGGTTCACATAGGTGTGAGGCTTGGTTGCGGAGATTGGTTCGTACAGGTCTGAAATTGCAAGGTCTGAAGCTTGCACGTGTTTTTAGGGTTTTTGGTTTCCAACCCCAGGCTTGACACAGGTAAATTTTGGCTACAACCATAGGCACGCAAGCTCATCCGTGCGGTTGGAAGCTCTCAAACGCACGCATACCTCTTACTCCATGTGGTTGGGATTTAGGGTTACAATTTGACATTTGCCACAGTTGACTCGTCTAACTTTGTCGCTTGGAAGATCAAGTTGGAGATCATAGCTGATAACAATGATGTTTCGAAATACATTCAAGGAAAGGTACCTGAGCCTCCGAAGAATGATTCCACTAAGGAAAGGTACCTGAGCCTCCGAAGAATGATTCCACTGCTGCCAAGAACAAGTACAAGAAAGGTGACTTAAAAGCAAAGCAAATTATAGTTGATGGTTTACAAGAGTATGTTGGGAATTTGAAGAAGTCTAAGGACATGTATGATAACCTAACTGGCATGTATGAAGTCAACAATTTGAATGAAATCCTCTCCTTAAAAGATCAACTCAAAGATATGAAGATTAATAAAGGAGAATGTGTGCAATCCTACATTATGAGGATATCGCGTCTTAAAGATCAATTGCAGAGAGTTGGGGAAACTGTGCCTCACAGGGAATTAGTGATTGTAACCCTTAGAAGTCTCCCTCCTATTTGAGAAACTTTCATTACTACTATAAGCAACAACTATAGTTTCCCGTCATTTGATGAGATCGTTGGAAAGCTCACTCAAGAAGAATCAAGGATGATATCAAGAGGCAAGATACAAAAGCATGAAGAAGGAGAGCCCACTGCATTCATTACTCATAACAAGAAGAAGAAAGGAAAAGGAGGTCCATCAAATTCACGGAAGCCTCCTCCTCGAAATTCAAAAAGAAGGAATGAAAGAGAATCATCACACAATGAATGCTACAATTGTCACAAGAAAGGTCACTATGCTCGAGATTGCCCTAAGAAGAACAATGGTCCACGCTACAACACTAGAAGCAACAATAACAGGTTCAATGATCGAAGAAGAAGAGATGAACAAGGAATGATCGTAATGGAAGAGATAAAAGAAGAAGAAGAAATGCTCCAAGGGATCATGAAGAAGATCATAGTCCTCAAAAGAAGCCAAGATATTCCAGGTATGAAATTAATGTTGCTAATCAATTTGAACTATCCTTATTTTTGCTCTCACTAGCTCCTATCCTCTGGATTAGTGGGATAGTTGGTTGGTTGATAGTGGAGACAATCATCATTTCTTTGGGTATAAGGAAGTTCTCTCTAATTTGGTAGAGAGGGAGTCAAATTTGAAAATTATTCTTGGAGACAACTCCACTCATCACGTTAAACGTTTTGGGTCTGTCAAATTTCATTTGGGTTCTGGGGAATCTATTTTTCTCCATGATGTCCATGATGTAATGCATGTGTCGGGGTTGAAGAATGATTTGTTATGAATATCTACTTTGGAAGACAAAGGGATGAGGGTTGCCTTCATCAAGAGAAAGGTTCTTACTTGGCATGTTGGATCCTTTATGAGAGATGCATTCACATTGGGATCAAGATTTGAAGGACTCTATAGAGTCATTGGTGGACCTCTTTTAGCATTGGTCCATAATACTAATAATCTAAGTGAGTTATGGCACCGAAGATTGGACCACCTTCATTATGATGCTCTCCCGAAATTGAAGAAATTGGTCTCTGGAATTCCTGATGTTCAAGCCCATCGTGATGGAGTATGTGCAGGTTGTGCCAGTGGAAAGAAGACAAGGGGACCATTCCCCTCTAGCAAGAATAGGATGAACGACGTCCCTCAACTCATTCATTCTGACATATGTGGACCGATGCCCATACACTCTATTGGTGTCCATCTCTACTACATCATCTTCATTGATGACTTCTCAAGAAAGACGTGGATATATTATTTGAAGCACAAGGATGAAGCCTTAGAAATGTTCAAGGTGCTCAAAGCTTTGGTCGAAAATCAAACATGGAAGAAATTAAGATCTTCAGGTCCAACAACAGTGGAGAGTACATTTCAAATGAGTTCATTGATTTTTGCAAGAAGGAAGGTATCGAGAAAGAGTTGATTGTGCCCTATAATCTCGAACAAAATGGAGTGGTTGAAAGAAAGAGCAAGTCTATTGTAGAAGTCGCTCATGCCATGCTCCATGATCAAAAGTTGTCAAAGTTCCTTTGGGGAGAAACAACAAATGTTGTCGTATATGTTCAAAACAGGGTACCTCATCAAGCATTGGACAACAAGACCCCAGAAGAAGTATTCACAGGTGTCAAACCCAATGTTGGCCATCTTTGTATCTTTGGTTGCCTCATATATTTCCATGTGTCGAAGGACAGAAGAAACAAGTTGGAAGTCACGGGAAGAAAAGGTATGTTTGTTGGATATTGTGAAGATTCTAAAGCATTGAGAATATATATTATGTTAAATTTCTTAGGGCTATATTGTTCTTTGCTTTGATAATTGCATTTCATAATAAATTCACCCCACAATATCATAACATTATTCAGATTTAAAACATCATTCAGCAGCATATGCAATTATATAGAAAGAACAACATCATTATCAATGCAGCGGAACATAAAGGAACAATAGAAGAAAAGCATTCACACATAGAGACACCAGGATTGGTCGAAGAACAGGGCAAAACCCACTATGGGGAAAACTCTTTCAAATTCTTCCTATTAGATTGTCATTGAATGATTTAGCAAAAGAAAGTACAATGATCCATATCTTCAATCATAAACCTATCCAGCAAAATCAACTAATCAACATCCATAAGATGAACCCAAAAAAGCTAATAACCAAAAACCTTGCTTCAGATGTTTGCGGTCAACTGTCATTGTATGTGATCAATTGTCGAACACTACGGTCAACCGACGAAAACTTTTTCAACTGAAAAACCAAACCCTAGGTCCCAACCACGCAGAAGGAGTGTTGTGTGTGTGCCTGGAACCCTTCAACTGCACGCATAGGCCTGCATGCATGCGGTTGTGACCAAAAATTGCCTGTGTCATGCCTGCGGTTGGAAACCAAAACCCTAGAACACACGTGCGAGCTTCGAACCCTGCAATTTCGGACTTGTGCGAACCTGCCTTAAACCTGTGCGAGCCAGAACCAAGAAAGAGAATAGAAGAATGATCCAAGATGATGTCAAAATGAGGTTGATATCACTTGTATTTATAGCCTTCCAAGGATATCCAATTTTCTTTAGGGTCAGACCTGATCAAATATGCACATGTGGGCTTTAATTCAAAAATGCACTTTCCCTTGTCCAAATTGAGCACTTCAATAGTCAAAATTGGTCCTCTCGAAAAGAGGAATCTTGTCCCATGGTTGGAATTTGTCACTGAGTTGCCAAATTAACACTCCCTCTTGAGTCTCGGCTAGGGAAAATTTCCAACTGCATCATGTAATCATCAAATCATATCCAATCTCAAGTATCTCGTCATAAAATATCATCTCTGCTCATCTCTTGCTTATTCATGCTTATCTCTTGATTCACCCTACTCATATGCTGAACATTCTTGAACCTAAAAGAAAAAGAATTTGACATTGGAGGGGAGCTTGAGCTACCACCCTCTATCATGTCGAAGAGCACATCTCAATCTGAAACAATATCAAGGAGCACATCTCAACTTGAATCTACATCAGGGAGCTTAGTCTCAACCCAAAATTGCTGCCAACAGGGAGCCCAATGCTACCACCCGAGAAACATCAGAGAGCTTATCATCAAGGAGCACATTTCAACCTGGAACCACATCGGGGAGCAAAACATATCCAACCCCATGTCGAGCAATAGGTGATATAGGGGAGCACATCTCAACCCATCGTATTGCCCACTGATCTTCCCAACAATGACCCTCAAGAGTCATGCGGTAGAACACCTGCATCATAATGAGCTTGGATTGTACACCTCCAAGTACACTCTCAACCCGTTGGCCAGATGAGGAGCGGTATTCCCAGTGGGTATGATGCCAACTAGGGTATACTCTGCAAAGACCAAGATAGGGGAGCAACACCTCCAACCCTAAGGGTAACAGATAGGGGAGCAACATATACAACCCTATTGTCTAGAGATCCCTCAACCCTAAGAGCCCTCCATCTCAATTCCTCACCTTGAGAGCTCAGACAGGGAGGAAGAGTCAGCTCAGTGTTCTCGATCTATCCTGCTCTTTGTAGATTAAAAACATATTATCGTGCTCATATTTGGTATCGGCTAGAACAACTCACTGAAGAGTCCAATCATCATGTCTCAATAGCAGCAATTTCTTGTTCATTTAGGACATCAAATCAAATATTATATTAGAACAAATATATATCACCAAAAGGATACCTTATTCATCCTCCCTCTCAAGAAGGCAGCAACCACAAGCCTAGGCTTGTTTCGTACAGTAGCATTGGCTGAAGATATCTCAGCCCCAACTATATACGAGAATTTCCACCAATCGGATCCCACTCATTATTATCACAATGTGTCCATGTCATATCTAGAACCTACTCAAACAGCTCTTCAAAGAGCTTCTTCAACCTTCCTCACAGCTAGTCATGCCAGCAACATCATACTCGACCTCGGTCGTGCTTAAAGCTATGAACTTCTCATCCAAAAATATCATGCCAGATCTCAAACTAAGGCAGCACCCAGATGAGCTCATCTTATCAATAATAGTCCCAAACAACATCAGTACATCCATGCAGTCACATATAATAGGAAGAATATCTCAGACCAAAAATTGATCATCTCATGCAAATATATCGAAGAGTGCTCAGCAACAACTCAATGTGTATGAAGCAGCTCAATCAGGTTTTATGCAAAACACACACACACACAGATATATATATATATATATATATAGATGGGTGTTCATATGGACAATCAATAGCTTCACGATATAGATTTTCTTTTCCATACTTCAAAAAGTAATTCATCATACCATGATTCTCCATTTTGAACTTCAGAGGCCAAATCCCTCCTACTTTGATCATCAAAGCCTCATTACCTGTCAAGAATAGACCATCAACATATAAAACCAAAAATCAAAGTCATACCATGGACCACTTTTGAAGTAGAGGTTTGGATCAAAACATCTTCCAATTTCACCAGATAATTGTCAATACAAACATACCAAGCTTGGGGAGCTTGCTTAATACAATGCTTTCTGCAATCATAACACTTGACCAAACCAATATGCTCAGCCTTACACAAATCTATATTGTGCAATCAAATTGACTAAGTCAGCTTTATCAAGCTTTAAATGCCAGATCAAAACTAATATCAAAATCATAAAAGTTTATGCCAATATCCTTGTGACAAACTCTTCGGACCAAGTATGAGGTAGACCTCACATCCAAATACCAAGTTACAACAACCTTTTATTTTCCAAGCACTATCCCATCAAACTTTGTCAAGCCATCATTTTTTTTCCAAGGAAAAATTCGTAATTTTATTAATTAAAACAAAATTACATGTTACATATGCTGGTAATTGTCAATCAAGACAAACAAGGAGATGGCAAGTAAAAACTATAGTACATGGAGAGAAAATCTAAGATTTTCTCCCTTTTTTCTTTTCAACTTTTCGCCAACCACCTTGTGTAGGTGTGGCAGTTATGAGAGTGAGTTGATTTTCTTCTATGAGTGCTCCATTGTCCTTATCTGAGTCTGAAGTGTCTGATATGTGTTGTCTTTTATTTCCTCCACTCTCTGGTGCAACTGGATCCAATGTCGGCTGTGTGGTGTTGTCAAGCCATTATTATGATCATAGCATGAATCATTTCTATCACTAAATATGAATGCATACATCAGAGACATCATATAAGTTCCATCTGTTCATTGTGAGATTACTGCATACTGAATCACAACTGTTTAGACTTCAACCAATGGGCCAAAGCCAATACAAAATCAATGCCAACATTAATCATCGAAAGTCATTATGCCCATAAAGTATTGTAATCAAGGCAAATCATCAGTTATCAAGTCAAAACCCTAATTTGTTATCATTGTGAATTCAATCAATCCATAAGCCAAAACATATCTATGAACCATCAAACATCATGTCAAAACTCCAAACATTGCTCATCTATACCAATCAGCCAAATCTTGTCAAACCCTTGCAACTGTTATCATACACTAGCTTCATTAGTTAAATCAGACTAATATGCATGTTTTGGTCCCTTGCAAATACAAGTTTAGTCAACACATTCACATTCTCTATAGTAAGTCAAATATTCAAATTTCCCTGCTCATAGGTCGTTTTATTATCTGCTCTATGTATGTAAGACTGTCATACTCCAGGTGCACTTCTGAATTTATGCATAAAGCTTCAGTTTTATGACCTACAGTCATAACCGCACCCATAGGCTTTCTTCCGTGCAATTGGGATGCTATAACCACATTGTTGAGCCTTCTTTCGTGCAATTGGAGATTAGACTAAGAGACACCCTTTCTTCTCATACTATAACTTTTTGTAGACCAACAACATCAGATATCAGCCAAAAATCTTACTTCAACAATAAAGAATCTTTTATACATTTAATGCAAATGATAATAGGTGTAGGGATCTTATGAAGAGTTTCTCCCTCTTAATGAGCAGCTACTTTAGTCATCATCATTCAAGTCATCAACCTATCTATAATATTGTCAAGCATCAGCAGAACTGTTAGATCATGAAATCCAACTATATCAAGTTCTAAAACATTTATCGATCATGGTCATAACATGTTAGCATCAACTATTTCATCATCACATATGAACATGACATCAAATTTTCATCAAGAGTTAGAGTCGTATGATTAGGTAGTTGACAGGTTTATCATCATACTTCAAAGATCATAATTACTACATCACTTCTTTATTATATTATTCAATCATCATGACAGGGCATCTGGATTTATCACATTGTCCAATTCACTAAGCTTATCGAAATCTAAACAAGGTCAACAAGAAGATCCTGAATATCAATCTTATTGTTATACTTCTATCATCATGTTTACCATGCTTATTACAAACACTATCAATAGTATCCAGCTACCATATATAAGAATCAATGTGCTAGCCTTCTTTATAAGATCAATAAATCCATTATGTCTAAAATGAGAGATGCTTGGCCAAACATCAAATATGCCAATATCTCAAAAAAACAATGTTTTTAGGTAGCTTTGCCATGACTTAATAGAATGTAAGATATTAGTCCAATACCAAGTGCACCATCTCATCATGAGTACCATGAATCAAATCTACTTTCATATATATGAGTCACTCATGAAGGTGAAACATAACATATATACCTTAGGGTTTACCTTACCATCCAATACTATAGCAGAAACATAACATTGAAACAATACACCATATATGCCTTATAATATTCAGATCAATGTTGCACGACTCGTACTCATATAAGACCCATTTGGCTATTGACTTGACAACCCGTATAAGACTCGAGAATGACCCTTATAAGACTCGTATAAGACTCGGCAAAACTTTCCCTCCACATGATCTCCAAAAAAAATATTAAAATATTAAAAAAACAAATTTTGAGGGTCTCCACGGGCCTTATGCAGGTCCTGTGCGGGTCATATGCGGTTCTTCACAAGTTCAATGCGGGTAGCTGGGTTTTATGCAAGTTTTGGCGAGGGTGGGTAGAAACTGCGGGTTTTATGCGAGTGACACGTCTCGCTATAAAACTCGTCAAGACCGCAAGTACTCGCAGGTCTTATAAGAGTTGTGCTACACTGATTCAGATACCTATGTATCTTCTTATTTGACATTGGCAACGGGAGCACTTTGTCAACTTCCTTGTCATGGGAAATTGTAGCTCTTCTCTTCCTGCACTAGTCACCTTTTCTTGCATCTCAGATGATCCTCAAGAAGGATCCACTTATCACATCTCATTAAGAGGTTAGAAGTATCCAAATATTCACACATACATGCAGGAAGTATAAGTAATAATCCAAACAATAAACTCAAACAGGAATAGAATCACAAAGAGGTAACATAAGTCTAAAAAGGTACTTATCTTTTAACGAGAGGAGATCAACTCCCTCTTGAACCAGCCTTTAAGGGTCATTACTATCCATTATCCATATGACAATGTTGCCTTCAATATCATCAACCAGGCCTAATAGAGACTATCCCATCTAGGGCTTCATCAAATCTATCACAAGTGCTTGAACATCTCCACATTGATCATGCTAGGGTTTCTAGTTTGCATATCTCAAATCTTTGTTATCCAAGGTTTCTTCCAAACCTTAACCTCATAATATCCATCAAACCCTAATAACCAGATTTCTTAGGGTTTCCTTCAAACCCTAGTATTCTCTTAGGCTGCTCCATCTTCTCTCGCTCCCATTAATGATGTCTTCATGGCGGTGATCTTAATGACTTTTCTTTAGCCCAGCTTTGATTCCATGTTAAATTTTCTTAGGGCTATATTGTTCTTTGCTTTGATAATTGCATTTCATATTAAATTCACCACACAATATCATAACATTATTTAGATTTACAACATCATTCAGCAGCATATGCAATTATATAGAAAGAACAAAATCATTATCAATGCAGTTGAACATAAAGGAACAATAGAAGAAAATCATTCACACATAGGGACACCATGATTGGTTGGAGACCGGGGCAAAACCCACTATGGGGAAAACACTTTCAAATTCTTCTTATCAGATTGTCATTAAATGATTCAGCAAAAGAGAGTACAATGATCCATATCTTCAATCATAAACCTATCCAGCAAAATCAACTAATCAACATCCATAAGATGAACCCAACTAAGTTAATAACCAAAAACCCTACTTCAGATGCCTGCGATCAACTGTCACTATCTATGGTCAACTGCCGAACACTCCAATCGATTGACGAAAACTTTGATCAACTGAAAAACCAAACCATAGGTCTCAACCACACGAAGAGAGTGTCTGCATGTGGTTGAAACCCTTCAACCACACGCATAGGCCTACATGTCTACAGTTGTGACCGAAAATTGTTTGTGCCATGCTTGAGATCGGAAACCAAAACCCTAGAACACACATGCGAGCTTCGAACCCTGCAATTTCAGCCCTATGTGAGCCAATCTCTACAACCCTGCCTTAGACGTGTGCGAGCCAGAACCAAGAAAGAGAATAGAAGAATGATCCAAGATGATGTCAAAATGAGGTTGAGGTCACTTGTATTTATAGCCTTCGAAGGGTGTCCAATTTGCTTTAGGGTCGAATTGATCAATTATGCACATGTGGGCTTTAATTCAAAAATACACTTTCCCTTGTCCAAATTGAGCGCTTCAATAGTCAAAATTGGTCCTCTCAAAAAGAGGAATCTCGTCCCATGGTTGGAATCTATCATTGAGCTGCCAAATTAACATATTCCTGGTCAAACGAAGGTTGAAATTAGCAGGGATGTAACGTGTGACGAAGAAGTTTCCCTTGGGAAAGCAAGGGACCTTCCTTCGCTTCCTCCTCCTGAAAAGAAGAATGATGATATGGATATTTTATATGGTCCTTCCATGCCCGAATTCGAGAGAGACATTGTTGATGATCCCATGGACCCCTTAGATCCTCCTCCATGTGATCCTCCAACCAGAAAGAGACCACTTTGGCTTCATGACACATTACAGGATGACGAGAGACGGGTTCTCGTTAAAAGATCATTTAGAAAAAGCAAGAAGCCATGCAAGTACCAAGGATATGTTGCAGCTATGAGCACTATGATTCAAGCCAAACCTCCCACCTTTGAAGAAGTCGTGAAAGAACAAGTTTGGAAGGATCTGATGGCCGAAGAATATGCATCAATTATGAAAAAAGACGTATAGGATGTTGTGTTGAGACTGAATGGGAAATCTGTGGTGATTTCAAAATGGCTATTCAAGATCAAACATGGAATCAATGGAAGCATTGAGAAATATAAGGCAAGGTTTGTAGCCCGAGGATTCTCCCAGAAAGAGGGAGAAGACTATGGTGATATATTTGCACCTATGGCTCGATATACAACCATTCATTCGATAGTTGTTGTTGTTGCAAGTCAAGGATGGACCCTTTAACAGATGGACGTGAAGACAAAATTCCTTCATGGCATGTTACAGGAAGAAGTTTACGTTGAGCAGCCACAGGGATTCAAAGTAGAGGACCGAAAGACACATGTTTGTAAGTTGAAGAAGGCATTGTATGGTTTGAAGCAAGCCCCCAAAGCATGGTACGCCCGCATAGACAGTTATTCGGTGAAGTTGGGATTCACAAGAAGCAATGTCGATCCCTACATCTACTTCAAGGTGGTCCAAGGTATGTCGTTGACTTTGGTTTTATATGTTGACGATCTATTCTTGACAAGTAGTGAGCCTCAGATGATCGAATTTAAGAGGGAGTTAGCCTCTGAATTCGAGATGAAGGACCTTCGACTCATGCACTACTTTCTAGGTCTTGAGGTGTGGCAAAGGTGCGGTGAGATTTTCCTTTTACAAGGAAAATATGTCATGAAATTGTTGGAGAGATTCGAAATGATAGAATGCAAGTCCCTACCCACATCGATGGAAATTAATTTCAAGAAGTTATGTGGAGAAGCTATAGGACCATCTGAATATAGACAATTGATTAGGGCTCTGATGTTCCTAGTGAACACCCGGTCCAGACATATGCTATGCAGTGAACATGTTGAGTCAATTCATGACCAAGCCTCTCCATGCACATTGGGTTGTTGCCAAACACATTTTGAGATATTTGCATGGGACAATCACCCTTGGTTTGAAATATTATGCCGGAGATGTTCAACTTCATGGATATACCGATGTTGACTGGACAAGAAGCGTTGTTGTAGAAGTCCATAGCACTGAATACTGCCGAGGCAAAGTACATTGCCGCTAGCATGACTAGTTGTGAAGAAGTTTGGTTGAGGAAAAAGGGAGAGCTATTTGAGGAGCTCCTAGACACTACAGTGATATATTGCAACAACAAGAGTGGGATACGATTGGCAGAGAATCTAGTGTTTCATGACAAATCCAAGGACAGAAATCCGATATCATTCCATTCGAGACATGGTGCATAGAGGAACCGTTAGATTCCATCATATATCGACAAATGAGCAGATTGCAGATATTCTCACCAAGGCTTTGCCGAAAGGGAAGTTCTTGGTCTTCAGAGAACAGCTTGGACTGGTGCATGTGACCCCTCCTAATAAAGGGCATCACTGATCGAGAACACTAAGCCGACTCTTTCCCCATGTTGGAGCTCCTAGGGTGAGGAATTGAGATGGAGGGCTCCTAGGGTTGAGGAATTTCTGGACAATAGGGTATCACCCCTATTTGTTACCCATAGGGTGGAAGATGTTGCTCCACTATCTTGGTCTATGCAGAGTATACCCCAGTTGGCATCATACCCACAAGTCAGGCTTGTTGGGACCAACGTTGCACGAAGTGAGGACATTTTTTGGAAGCGGGGACATGGAAGCGTCATTTCCCAAAACTCTAAGAAGCAAAGTGTCTCAGAAGCATCTACTCTATATATATATATATATATATAATTTTTGCATTTATATTAAAAAAAACATCCAAAACACCAAATTAGTTGTAGAAGATATGGAAACATGCATATTTGTACATAAATCAAGATAGATATGGCATCCATTGTACATTGATGATTATTTATTCGAGCATCAACCATCTAGAATCTAGATTCTACTCCTCTTGTCTAGCCTTTGCCTCTACCTCGATTGTCTAAGATATTAGTCAACATTGCCCAACTTTGATCAAACTACCTAATGATTAATGCAAGCCTTGAAATATGGTAGAAAAAATTTAACATGCTTGATCGATGATTTTGACTTGATTGAAAGGGAAATTTTTGCTAACGACATGACAAAGGAGTTCAACAATTTGCACCACCAACACTAGGGTACATATAGGGCTTGGTGCTCTTGATTAAATGCCAATCACATACCCTAATACATGATATAATCTAATGAAATGCCAGAAGCCTATTGATCCTGAATTCATGAAAACTGTTAAGTCTGCTGAATTTTGAATAGGGTATAAAATTCTATTTTCTCCATATGAAGTCCGATGAGGTTGGAACCACTCTCAAACATCCTGAGTCATTTCATGGTAATGTTAAAAATAGAAGTAAAACGATGAAAATGAGAATGTCACTTTTACTTTAAGAATTTAAAATTACCACGAGGGAGCATCTAGGAAGCATCTAAGCCCTAACCCAACTTAATTCAAAGAAATAAATATATATATTTCGAACCTTGTGGAACAACTCATCTCCCTGCAGATCTGTACGAATCCGACCTGAAAACGCCACGTTTCCATACACTGATCCGTCGTACGAAACGCAATTCCGACGTACGGAAACGCGGATAGGGTCTAGACGTTTTCAAAATTACAGGAACCGTACGGTCAAGCCTGATCCGCGTTTCCAAAATTCAGATCTGCGTTTCGTACGACAGATCTCGTACGATTCCGTATGGGATGCGGATCGGGCATTGGAGCCGCGAGGGGGGGGATGTTTCCTGCAACATTGGTTGGGACTATCACTCCCCGTCTAGCCAACGGGTTGAGAGAGGGCTTGGGGGTATGTGATCCTTACCTTTGGTAAGTCGGGTTTCTCACCCAAGTTGTTTATGATGCAGGTGTTCTACCACATGACTCTTAAGGGTCGTTGTTGGGAAGATCAAGGAGCAATCGAATGGATGAGATATCGTATTGATCGACATAGGGTGGAAGATGTTTGCTCCCCTATGTTATGAATCCTATTGCTCGACATAGGGTGGAATATGTTAGCTCCCCTATGAGATGACATGAGGTGAGAGTGTCCCATAGGACCTTTCTCATTGTCCTGAGAGGGTGGTAGCTAATGCTCCCCGCCGATTCTTCTTCTTTAGATTCGAGAATGTTTTAGCAAATAGAGATGAGCAGAGATGGAACATGATATGACGACAGGATCCATATGATTATCACATGATGCAGTTGGAATTTCTCCCTAGCTGAGAAGGAGTGTTAATTTCGCAGCTCAGTGACAAATTCCAACCATGGGACTAGATTCCTCTTTTCGAGAAGACCAATTTTGACTATTGAAGCACTCAATTTGGACAAAGTGTATTTTTGAAGAAAATCCCACATGTGCACAAAAGGACAGGTCGGCCCTAACAGGAAAATGGACACCCTTGGAAGCCTACAAATACAAGTGACCTCAAGTTGATTTGGACATCACCAAAGCATCTTCTTCTTCTCTTCTTCATTGATTGGTTGGCACAGGTCTGATGTTGGGTCACAGAGATTGGTTCGTACAGGTCTAAAATTGCAGGGTCTGAAGCTCGCACGTGTGTCTCGGGTTTTTGGTTTCTAGCCGCAAGCTTGACACAGGCAAATTTTGGTTACAACTGCAAGCACGCAAACTCATCCATTCGGTTGGAAGCTCTCAACTGCACACATACCTCTTCCTCCATGTGGTTGGGATCTAGGGTTACAATTTGACATTCGACCATCATTGACCACAAGCAATAAAAGTTGTCTCTGATAAATATTGATTTTGGGAACATATTTTTGAATGTTGTTGGGTTAATTTTGATGGATGATTTTGTATTGGCTTATTGTACTCTCTACTGAACATTTTATGACAATCTAATAGAAGAAAATTTTCGAAGGGTTTTTGCCCTAGTGGGTTTTTCCCTGTTCGTTGACCGAAAATCTGGTGTCTCTTGTTGATGTGTTAATTGTCTCCTTTGTCATTGCATTTACTATTCTATCTTCAATTGTTGTTGATGATTGGTTGAAAGATTACTAATTAAAGAATTGAATTGAGCTAAAGTAATTGAATCAGCATAGAGCTATGTGAAATTTAACAAAATACAACTTGCCAGATTTAGCCTATTTGAAAAGCTTATAAGGAGGACGAAGGCACAGAATTGATTCATTGTTTTGTGAGTATGAGTTGGTGAGACAAGACAATAGAGAGCACAAGTCTTGTGTGTGAGCTAGCAGAGCTAGGAAGAGTGTGAAGGAGAGGCCTCTACGCAGTGTTTGGCAAATAAATTTCTTGCTGGCATGCACTAGGAAATAGGAGGAATTTCCAGGGCCAGTGCAAGGAACTTGGAGCTAAGGACAGGGTTGTTGCAAGCAGGTTTCAGCTAAGTGTCAGCAGAGAGAACAGCCTTGTTCTCTAAGTGAAACAATTTGCCTTGTAATTAAATCTATTTGCTCAACTTTATCAATAAATTTTCTACAGCTAGCGGAGGGTTTCCCCAGCTGGGTTCTCTAGAAAAAACTGTGTTATTGTATTATATTAATGTGTTTTTTGATTCTGTTCTATTTCACTGCAAATTGATAGAGAAATTATGTGTCTCGGTGTTACAAGTTAGGTTCAGATTTGTTCATTCAAGCAGAGCAGAATTTTCGTGGATTTTCTACAGAGTCCAAGAAGACCTGGTGTAGCATAACACGTTCTAGTTATCTCACTTGAGTGCAAGTACAGCCAATTTAGTATGCAAATGATTGGTGCAGTGACAAAAGCAGGTACCTATTATGGAACCCATTGTTGCAATTACACAAGAAATACTAGGACGCAATTATTGGCAGTCAGTCTGTTTTCAACAATCATCCTCATTTTCCTGTTAGACCACATGCTCGTTGCTGGTCCAATGATTTAATCCACCAATCAGTAGTTTATGGATATTGTTAATTTCATGCATTAATAATAATGAATCTGATGTATCCCTTTCTGTAACCTTGTAATTCATGCAGATGGCTCCACCTACGAAGTATTTAAGGAGCATCTGATGTTCATCTTCACCATATCAATAATTTGAAAGAAAAAACTTAAAAGGTATCTGAAAATTCATGCACCCTGAAAAGGTACAGTTTGCTGCCCTTAAGAGGCTTGATTTTGAATTATGACTCTGAAATTATGAACCTTGGACTCTGCTGCCAATTTTGGTTATTTTTGGTTGCTGTATGGTTTTTCGTAGGGCCAGTATTGCTCTCGTATTTAGATCCCACTGACTGATGGTTTAGGGTTTTGAGCATCAGACTATCGTCTATTTTATTGCAGAGTGCGTCCCCTAAATCCTTTGGTGTTTAGGGGGTTGTTTATATCATATTGTCAAATGTCAATGATCCCATTAATCTGAGCATCATTTTTCAGTAAAACGAAAAAAGGAAAAATATGATAATAGAAAAATAAATGTGTATATTTGCAAAGAAACCATTTTTTTGCTAATAGATAATCATACAAATTTAATAGATAAGACGAGAACTTTTATTAATGTCTAACAAATGTAGGTTAATGAGACTGAAGAATCCAACTAGTATGAACATTGAAAAAATGTCGGAGTGCCAGCTAGAAAATGACAAAAATAATACAAAGAAAGAAACCTATATATATATGTGTGTGTGAGAGAGAGTTTGTCCAACAACTGGAAGGTGGATAACCCCAACACAAGAACCTGTGAAGAGAGAGGGAGATCAAACGATGGGGCCGATGATATCAATGTTTCTTGAGTCTGATAGCTGAGGGCAAGGATTTTGTTGCCAGAGAAAATTGGAGAAAGAAAATTAAAAATAAAAATAAAAAAATGCCAGAAAAAAAGTTCAGATGCCAACCTACCAATATAATCATTTAACATGGTCAACAAAAGAAAAACCAGCTGAGAAACACACTCATTTAGCAGAATATGTATTAAATATAAAAACTGAAAAATGGCCACCATGCCATAAATAGCTAAATTTAACAGGGACGTTTTTAAAAAACAACTGAAAATGTTAACATAAAACAGAGAGTAAAAATTTAACCCATTGATCCCTTTGTCTCCATGCCAAAGAAGAAGCAGCACATAAACACATGCAATTTCAGAGAAAGTAAAAATTAAAATTTCAATGAATTTAATATATATATATATCAAAAATTTAAAAATCAGTACAAGAAAGCCTTACCCTCCTTTTCTCCAGCTTCTGTGTTGTTTTCTTCCTGTGTGGCTGGCCGCTTGTCCCGCTTAAGCGCTCCTTTCCGGACTTCAACTGGCTTAGGCATGGCCAGGGGTTTACCATTCGGGTTCGTATTGTGTTTCCGGGTCTGATCGGACTTGCAAACAGAGGAAGGAGCGGGCAGTCCGGCGAACAAATTTTCGGTCTTCTCCTCCTCCATGTGATCTGATGGGAGTATTTCGGAAATAAACGAGCGCTATTAATAGCGTTATGCCACACAAGCTATACACCCACAAAAACTGGATACGGTCCGAGTACATAGACTTATGGTTTGGCATAACTTTTTGTTAGTAACTTTTTTTTTTTTAATTTAGTGAAAGATTGTGTAAAAGAAAGAAGAATTGGATGTGATAAAATAACAAATTGTTTAGTAGACGGGGCATTAAATGGGGTATTTGTTTGAGCATATATCCTACAAAAGATAAAAACTTTTGTTATGTATAAGTTTCACAAACGTACTTGGAAGAAAGAGTTAGGGAGAAAGAATAAGCACTACATTGAAGAGTTTAACCCCACTTATAACCATTAGCAAAAGGCGTACATCCAATATTTCTTGGAGATCTAAAATTCTTATTGCTCAATTAAGGACTAATTCTCATCAACTCCATTGTGAAGCGCTGGAAAAAGGCCAAAAGAAATGTGGGGGGAAAGAGTATGTATTTTTTGCTCTTCCGGAAAAGTGGAAACAGAAAAACATTTCATTTTAGAACGCGAGGCCTTCAAAGACAGCAGGGAAAATTATGCAGGTATTATGACAGCTAGTTCTTGGGATAATCTATTTAGCGAAGAGTTTGTCGAGAAGTTGGGAGCGGTTATTGTAAAACTTCACAGAAAAAGGGCCGAATACAAGTTAGCCTCATGGACGTTAAAAATTCTTTCTTTCTTTCTTTCTTTATTTAAATATTTTATGGAGGGGTTAAAGGGCTTTATTGGTTAATCCAGGTGGATAATGACACGGAGAATGATAATGATATGTTTAATTATAATAAATAGAGTTTTTAATTTTATTAGTTTGATAGGTAATATAATTTTAAAATTAAGTGTCGTATAATAGTAGATATCATTTTTTTGGATTTAACTGCGTTAATTTAAGTAAATCATTTATCTATGATCATTTCCATGAATAGTAGGTAATTTAATTTTAAAACTAAGTGTTGTATAACATTATGTTGTATAATATTAGATATCATTTTTTGGGGATTCAACTTCGTTAAGTAAGTCATTTATCTATGATCATTTCCATGAGCGGTAGTCGTAACTGACTAATTTCTCATGATTTTTGAATAGTCCATTTAACACTCATTGCATTGGATTTTTTTTTTTTTCAAGTTTTCATTGTTAAAGTATCTTGCTATTGGGAGGTTTCGAGGTCAATTTTCCTTGACGCCCTCGGGGTTAGTTTCGTCGGTCGGTTGTGATCCCTCCAGTTGATCTACTCAAATTTTCCACTAACAAGCAAACAAAAAACCTGATAGTTAGCTCAATTGGTCGAATTTCATTGCTAAAAGTACCTTGCTAATGGGAGGTCACGGCGTCAATTCTCCTTTACGCCCTTAGGGTTAGGCTCTGCTAATAAGCCAACAAGAAGTGATCCCTTCATGTGGATATTTCCTCACAAAAAAAAAAATAATAATAATAATAAAATAATAAATGGTTGTTCTATAAAAAAGTTCGATTCAACTTAACTTTGGATTTATTAAGTGTCTAGAGGGATCAAATTTTCCACGGTGCAAACCTCTTTTTTAGGTGGAAAACTTGAAAAAATGTTTGAACCTCGAGATAATTTATCACTCTTTTTTTAGTGCAAAAATTGAGGAAATGTTTGAACCTTGAGAGATTTGATCTCTTTGGACACTTGATACATCTTGAGTTAAGATGGATCTAGGCTTGTTTGATTATTAATAAAATTATCAATTTTATTTTATTTTGTATTTTTATGTAATTTTTTTTGTTCGTTAGGTAATGTGAGTCGTGAGATGACTACATTTAATCTATGGCTTGAGTAACCACGACCCACGGGCATTTAAGCCATCAAAATCACTCAGGGTTCGCACCAAGCCTCGACCACACCGCCCCTTAGCCTCACTAAAGTTTTGTCCATGGGGTTTCGAACCAGTGACCTTCTCACCAAAAATGTCTTAACATAACACCCTGTCACTGTCTATTCTACATCATGTGGGTTATTTTTATGTAATTTGATCGAGTCAAAATGTTTTAATTAATTAATATAATTATTATATTGTTTATTTTATTTTATGTTTTTTATTTTATTCTTTTTTTTTTTATTTTATGTAATTTGATGGAGTCAAAATACTGACATAACATAACCTTACAACATCTCTTCCATAGTGGACTGGAGAGCGCCCCTCGACACAATAAATAGTCAAAACCAATATGATTAAATACATTTTTTTGAAAGATAATTATATTGATAGGCATGTCTATTCCAAAATTGTAATTTAATCATCATAGAGCGGTCTTAACTCCACATCTACCAAACGCTGAGAGGGATCAAATATATTTTCACTCTAAAAGAGGCTTGCACCTCAAGAGACTTGATCCCTCTTGGTGCTTGGTAGATCCAAAATTAAGATGGATTTATGTTGGTTTAATTATTAATAATTCTTAATTATAATTATTGATTTATTTTATTTTATTTTATTTTTATGTAATTTTACCCAACAAAAAATGTTTTAATTAATAATTTTAATTATTAAATTTTATCTTTATTCTATTTAATTTAATGTAATTTGACTAAGTCAAAATGTTTACATAAAATATTCCTCGATCGGGGTGAGAGCTGACGTAGTGGTCTCGGTGGGATCTGAGCCAAGGACAGTGTAATAATGAAGCATAAAGTAAGGTGGTCAGATGACGGACTCATTTATCTCCTTGCATGTGTAACGTGGCAATGAACGTTGTAAGGTGTTTTGAGAGGCATGGGTTTCGATTATCAAGCTTGGCAATGAGGTTTTGCTCCAAAATTGTTGTTTGGTTGTCTGTTGCGGGGAAGCCTCTCCTCCAAGTTCCAAGAGCGGTTGTAGATGGGTGGCTCCTGTGCATTCTCGGTTCCTAGTCGGAAAGCGATCGGTGCATGTATGCTCTTTTAGTTTGATTTTAATCTCCTCCTCTCGGGCCCAGTTCCCTGTCATTGCTTGAATATTAAGATGGTTGTTTCTAAATTGAGAAGTTTGGAAATTTTTAAGGGTCCCTAGGTCATTTTTTTGGAAATTATTGTCAATTGTGAAACCTGACCCATGTTCCCTAACAGTATTTCAATGCTCTATGGTATTTTTCTTTCTTTGATGGCTCTGCACTCTAAAATTATTGTTGGGGTTTTGTTAGTATGAATCCTTTGTCGAAGTGTACGAAGAAATACCACTTTAGCTACGCATAACTTATAGCCCTAACATCAAATATGGTTGTCGATATCTTCAGATATGCAGTTAGTTGATCAAGACAAGTGCTACAAAAAACCAGATCTATGCATAAAAAGACATTAAGCAGTAAAAACAAGGTTTTGCTCCGTACATCCAATAGACAAGACAAGAATAATATTTTTTGAAATAATTTTTGTATTAAGGGCACCTGGGAGGAAAACAAGAAGGTGTTTCCAATTCTCCTCAATGGGATGGGTTCTTGGAAGTCCTCAGCACTTCAGATCTAGCATTTCTCTCTCCTGTTGGTGTAGAAAACCCAGACAAAGATAGAACTCAAAGGGAGCTCACACAACAAATAATGGGAAATATGACAATGATAATGGCTCAAAGTCAGACCAAGAGTATAGATCCAGAGTGATCTAATAGGCAACAAAAGGTGAAGAATGGTAGGAAAAACCCTCCTATTTATAACAAAATATTGGGTCATTCTAGATCTTGGTGCATGATTAAAATAACATTAACCAAATCTAGATCCACCTTTTATGGAATATTTTAATATATTTGTTGGAGGGAAAAAGTATTTGACTTGGGTCAAATCCCTTTATTTGTGAATAATAAATAAATAAATGATTTATTTATCATTTTAAGGAAGTGGTTGAAAGATAATCAAATAAATAATGACTTATTTAATTATTTATGGGTGATTTAGTCATATTTAACAAGGAATATTATTAAAATAAGATTTAAATAATTATTCCTAGAAAATAATAAGATAAATAAAGATTTATCTAATTAATTTCTTTGTTTTGGGTTAAACATGACCAGGAATAATAATTAAATTATTGTTTAATTAATTATTCCTTGAGGAAAATCAAACAAATATAGGTTTGTTTAATATTTCCTTTTGGGGTTTCCTCTTTAGACCATAAACAACCTAATACTTGTGTTTTATTAAGTTATTTTACATAGTGAAAGCAATTTTACTTAGGGTAAAATTGGTTTTACATGGTGTACTTGGGTCCATCTAATGATAGTAGGTTAGATGACCAAAAAATGGTGTAACAGGTTTCATCTAGTGTTCTGGGTTTATGGGCTTTTGAACAAATTATTTCCTTAATGATATACCAGTTTCTTCAGGCGGTATGGGTTATTTGTAAGAAGAATCACCTTATATGGCGGATACCTTGTCTTCAAAGGGTTTCTGGGCTTCGAAGGCAAACAAATACGACCCATTGGGTCGAGGTTGGGTCGAGGTTGGGTCGCCCCACTAGGTCGAGGTTGGGTCAAAGCCATGGAGGATTCTGGGTTCTCTGAATCTATTGCTTACTATTATTCTATATCATGTTTTATCATATTTTCATGGATATATCACTTCTGACCTGGTAAAGCTCTCCTGCCTATTTGTCTCTCTGCAAGTTGAGTGACAGATCGGTCAGGCTCCTGGACGATTGGTATTGGAATTTTTTGGTTTTGTTTCTGGGTACCCTTGTGTGGTCTATAATTTAACCCTATGGCTTGACCCTCCTATCTCAAAAGGAACACAGGAGGGGGAGGCCAGGCTCAGAGCCGCAACAAAGGTCGTGGGCATGGTGTTGGGCAAGCTCAACCTCCACTAGCTAGGGTAGAGGACGTCATGGTAATGTTGGGAAGTCCTGGGAAGCTGCTCAGGCATACCATTGTAACACGCCTCCCCTATTCGTCAGTTGATATCTGGTTGTGAAACGGAGCTAAAGCAATAAGCTGAGAACATCGATTTGGACTTGGAGGAATGACAGTATTTAGTCCAAGATCTTGGTCATTATCGTGGTAGATACACTCAGTTCCAACAAACGGTTTATTTATACTAGCTTATGAAGATCATTGTGGCGAAAGCAATTGTGTCTACTTTTGTTGGGTCATCCAAATCAAATCCAGTCTTCCAAGAAATTCACAGGGAATTTCAATTGATCCAGCGTCAAATTCAACCCCAAAATGTTTGCCTCAGCCAGATTGAGAAGCACATCCCTTGCCTTCCTCACACAAATTTGTCGGGTTCAACACCAAAGATTTGGCGCCTATTGACTCCTTTGATGAGTAATCAGATGATTAGCATGGTCATGTTTTGTGAAAATTTTGTGTAGTTTTTATGATGGCTTTACAGTCTCCCAGTTTTTTTTTAAAAATATATATCTATTAGGAGTATTAAGGATATTCATACTTATATTGCACTGCTAGATAATCTGAGAACCTTTAAATTTTGGATGGCTTACAATGTAGTTAGATGACCAACAAACTCGATTTCCCAATGGGCGGGTTGAGGCCATCTAACACTATTGCATGTGTATGTACACCTTGTCTACTTTTTGAAAAGGAATAGAAAGGATCTTCCAACCTTGTAACAAAAATGTTTACATACAATATAGCATAACATTACAACATTATTCCATACTAGGCTGGAGAGCATCTTTTGACGCAATTATTAACCAACCTAGATTTATCTTAACTCTAGATCTAACAAGTGTCAAGAGGAATCAAATCTCTTGAGGTGCAAACCTATTTTAGAATGAAAAGAGATTTGATCCCTCTCGGAAATTGGTAGATTCAGAGTTAAGATGGATCTAGGTTGGGCTTTCCCCCTTTGAATACCACAGGTTAATACATTTTTTTTATTTTAACATTTTTTTTTAACATAACAAGACAATGTCACAAGATAGGATAAGACATTACAAAATCTCTTTCATATTGGGTTGGAGAGCGCCTCTCAGCACAATAATTACTAGGTAGATGGTAGGGATTTAACTTCCATAAAATATTCTTAATAGTATATGCATATAAAAGGCCAAGATGTATTTCCAAATAGTTATGCATTTTTTTCCCTCTTATTTAAATTCATTAATTGCGCTGAGAGGCACTCTCTAGCACAGTGTGGTAGAAATGTTGTAACGCAATGTAATGTAATGTCTCGTAAACATTTTTACTTGGTCGAAATAGAATAAAAATAAAAATAACCCTCCTTAAAATAAAAATAACTTTTAAATAAAACAATAAGGTAAACTTGACATGGTCAAGTTACTAATGGTTTTTGAGCTCTAGGTTTATGAAAACCCATGGTATTCATGTGGAATATACCTTATTTAAAGGAGGAAATTAAACCAACCTAGATCCGTCTTAACTCTGGATCTACCAAGCGTCGAGAGGGATCAAATCTCATGAGATGCAAACCTCTTTTAAAGTGAAAAGAGATTTGATCTCTCTCAGTGCTTGCTAGATCCAGAGTTAAGATGGACCTAAAGGTTGGTAAAAAAAATGTCATATGAAATGAGTTATAGTTTTTTGGACATGTGGTATTGATAAGCCATGATATTGGCCCATGGTATTATAACAACTCCTATTTACAAATTAAGAATCTCCATAATAAATTGAGGGTGAATCTTCATGGTTAAGAATCTTATTAAATATTTTCTTTAAATGTATATATGTTTAACCTATATATTAAATATTTGCATCATTAATAATAATGGTATTTCAAATAAAGTGAGCAAGTTAGCATTCATTGGGATCGAGGAACGATGGCTCCAAGGGTTTGCGCCGCCTACTCCTCTGGTTCTTCCGTCGTCGCCGCCACACAGTTGGGCGACACAGGCGGCCTCAGAAATCCTACCTCACTGCTCCCACGTGGGTCTTCCCTTGGAGACGGTTGTGTGGGCTGCAACAAAGGCTCAGATAACCTCTTTTAAGCCCTTAATCTTCTTCCCTCGGCCTTCCTCGCTAAAGCTAGTTTCACCCTCTTCCACACCGTGCTGGGTGCGCTCGCAGATGGGTCACCTCCTTGACGTTTTACAGATCAACTACTTTCTTGCGCGCAGTCCAGCAACGAGCCCAACTCTCATTGCTCCGGCCGGCAATCACTCCTCTTCTTCCCACTGCTACTGTTTTTTCCCCCGACAACCTCTGTCCAGGGCGACCACATGATGTAGCTTCCCATCACGAGCATGGAGACCGCCCTGCAGTGACATGAGCCCATTGTTCCCGTTCCGTCTTTCAGCTCTGACTGCAAGGAATCCCCAAATCCGTCGCCACAGGAATTCCATATTCAAATTGTTCTTCTCACGGGAAAAACCCTGCTCCTGTGGGTGTAATCCTCAAACCCGGTGCTTCACCTCTCAAAGGACCTTGAACTCAGGCTGGGGATCCCCTCCTCATCCATGCATCTCCTTCATGCAAGTAAACAACTTGATTAATGTCTCCCTCTTTCACTTTACAAAATAGAAAAGAATGTTACGGTGAATATTTCCCTCCGTCTGAGGGGAGGCACAACAGGACAAACCTCTGCTCCCAAAGGTTTCTCTTACAAAGAAGCGGTAAATGCTCAGCCCTCCAAACATTCTACTCCTCCCTCGGAGGTACCCAAGCCTTTCTTGGTAGACAAAATGGAGGAAGTGCCATTCGTAGAAATCTCCCACTCGAATCTGGAAGAGTAGCTTCAATTTTATACAGAATATGCCCTCATCTGCAGATTCAATGGACTCTGGCCCCACACAGAAGACTTATACAGATGGATTCACTCCACTTGGACCAAAAGCTGCAAGGTCATTTTCTGCTCCAAGGGCTTCTTCATTGTCATTTTTTCTGATAACAAGGAATATCAAACAACCCTCACAGGTGGTCCTTGGTTCTGGGGAAAAGCAGGGCTATTCCTAACCCCTTGGTTCCCAGACTTTGATCCCTCCACGACAGTCATCTCCAAACTGTCGATCTGGGTTAGGCTTCCTAATTTTCCTGCTCACCTTTGGCACTGTGCGGTTTTCCAAGCCATTGGAAACCCTCTGGGGCGCTTTCTTACTACAGATCATTCAAGAGGCCTGTAGGGACTCTACGCCTATGGCAGAATATGTTCCGAGATTGACATCAACAAAAGCTTACCTGACCAAATCATTCTCAAAATCAAGGATTTCTCATGGTCACGGACTTTAGACTATGAAAACACATCGTTTCATTGTTGGCATTGCCATCAAACTGGACATCTTCAGAATTTGTGTGGCCTATTTCTTTCCCAACAGAAAAACAGCACATGCAAACCAAAATTTAAAAGTTGGAGACCCTTTGATCCGCCTCCCATGGAGGACATTGATTCCCCTAGCTCAGACGAGGAAGCAAGTGAATCAGATGATGAGATTGATACTCAGCAGCAATTGCATTCCTTGGTCGTCCCCGAGAGGCCTCCTGCCTCCTCGAATCTCCAGAAATGCGCGCATGAGTCCAACTCCTTCGACTCAGACAAAGAATATCCTCCATTGACCAGTAACACTCTTCAAGTGGTTTCAATCCACCCGCCCCCCGACGGCTAGGTTAAAGTCACAAAAAATAAAGGGAAGAAAATTTGTATTACAGACTCTAACCTCTTTGGCTAGAGCTCTTTGTCTGTCTTCTTGGCTCCTCTTGCTCTTTTTCTTCTTCACTTGATAGCATCGTGAAACCGTGGCGGTTTGCTAATTTCTTCATGCTCCCCCGATTTCCTGATTCTCATGATTGTAACTCCATTTTTACTATGAGATTTTTAATAGAAACAATCCTTCTTAATTTAAAAAAATAAAAATAATAATAGCATTTCAAATAAAATTTTAATTTAGTTAATTTGTATGATTTTTTTTAATTCTAGCAACTTGAGATTTATGATGAAGTAAGTTTTGTGATGCTTACTATAGATACTTTTGCTACTTACCACCCATTTAATTTATATGGCCACATTACTTATTTATTTACAATTAAAGTAAAAGGAGATTTATTTTTATGAAAAACAAGTTCATGTGAAGTTGTAGTATAATTGTTCAAAGTTTTGGAAGTTTTCTTATCAAATTTGCCCAAAATTCGGCACGAATTTATTAGAATCACAAGTTTGTTTTTTGAACTCTCCACAATGCTAGCACCCTAAGGGTTTTTCAAGGAACTGAATCCATTTATGCATTCAAAAATGGATTTTAAACAACATAAAACATGATTTGACCAAAAATTGTTTCTCCTACTCTAGCCAAAAACTCCAAAACTTCGAATTTATAAATTATAAGCATATATGGCATTGTTAAGCTTCCATGCTTTGATGAATGCATTGTGTGTGTGTGTGTGTGAAATTAGCCTTCCTTACTCACTTAGGAGTTCACAAGGCAATACAACAATATTCATAGGCACGAAGCCATTACAACGATATTTATCAAGGCATTATAACTCATCATGTCACTAGTAGGGATTTGAACATAGGTGGGGGAAATAACAGTCATTCCACCCGGCCACATAACCCCAATTGAGAAATATTATAATATATAAATATTATTACAATATATTAAATATTATCAACTATTATAATACAAAAATATATTATATTATTGATATATAATATCGAGGGGGTCACATGCGCCAATTTAGCATTTGTCTTCAGCATGATCTTAAAAATAAAAATAAATTAGGCCAACCATATAAATTAAAATTGTTCGTAAACATGAATATACATGAATGCATTATAAACATCCAAACACTTAATGAGACATCTCACATTGCTAAAATTAAAAAAGTCATAAAAATTAACTAATTTATAACTTTATTTTAAATTATTATTATTTGTTATAAAAATAATTAATATATAATTGTTTCTTTTCATACGAACAAAAATTTGTAATTTCTATTCATTTTGTAGAAATGATTCAAAATTACATTATGTACATATGTACCCTATGCGTATTCCATGATGTTTAAAAAATTGTTTTGTAAATTTGTAAGCTTTTTTTACATACTTTATAGCTTTGGTCTGAGATCTACAGAGAGCACTTTTTGGATATTTACATAAAAAATGGTGGGGATTAAGGTTTTCGCCCTCCTAGGAGATGTGGTCTAGTAGACTGTAAAGCAAAAAAGATACAAAATAGTAATTGTTCAGCAAGATCGTGTCCTCTCTTCCCAAGTAAGAAGGTCCCTATAGGGCTTGTTATAGAAATCGAATGAGTTATCGTCTTGTTACTCTATGATCCACCAAAGACCTTGTTCCATTGTCAGCCTCTCTTTTGAGAGTATAGTTAATATATAAGTTAAACATATATGCATTTTAAAAAACATGTAATAAGATTCTTAATGATGGAAATTCACCCCCACTTTACAATGGAGATTCTTAATCTATAAATAGACTTTGTTACAATGTCATGAGTCAACACTATGGCTTATCAATACCACATACCCAAAAAATGCATTTCATATGACATGTTTCTTGATTAATCAGTTTACTTGAAAGGGAAAAACTAATTTGAAGATAAATCTCAACCTTTAATTTGTGAATGCTAGAATATTCTATGGACTTTGTCATTCACCTAATAATTATTGATAATTAAACTAGGGCACCCATATAAATTAAATCATTAGTAAATACCAATAGACATCAATCTATGATAAACATCAAAAACCTTACTTCATGGTACATCCCACATTGCTAAAATTAAAAAAATCACAAAAGTAAATTAAATTATAACTTTATTATTGTTGTTGCTATAAAAAAATTAATATATAAGTTAAACATATACAAAGCCCGAAGGGTTAGTCAATTGGTCGAATCCCCGTCATTAAATCACATTTGTTATTGAGAGGTCACATCTTCAAATCTCTCGACACTCTTAGGGTCAGGCTCTGTAGTTGAGCCAGTAGGAAGTGATCCCTTCGGGTGGATTTTTCTAGTACAAATATTCAGTGGACATATCGGTCACCAATCTTCGGGATCCAGTACCACAAAAAAAAAAAATTAAACATATATACATTTAATATATAAGTTAAACATATATATTTAAAAACACATGTAACAATATTCTTAATCATAGAGATTCAACTCCACTTCACCATGGAGATTCTTAATATATAAATAGGTTTCATCACAATATCATGGGCCAATACCATGTCTTATCAATACAATATGCCCAAAAAACCATAACTCATTTCATATGTCACTTGTTCATATGACATTTTTTTAATTAGTCAATTCAATTAAAAATGTAAAAGGAACATAAATACTTTGGAGATAAATCTCAATCTTTGATTTGTGAATACTACTACTTATGGAGATTAAACCCCTACCATCCACCTCATAATTATAGATAATTAAATTAAAGTACATAAAACTCTATTCCAAAATAGACATGCCTATTAAAAAATATTATTATTGACAAGTTATAATATATATTGTTAATCTAGATTGTTATTGATGGAAATATGGCAATATGATGCTAGATGGATGATGGAAGACTACTTGAAGACATGATGCTTCATATGATTAATGACCTATCACTATGGCATGGTGAATTGATGACATTGTAACACTATGTTGGAGAAGGCAAAAAATCAAACCATAAAGAAGCCCAACTCTCAAAGGCATTCTACCCTACCTCCATTTCCGCACCAATAAATGACCAGTCACATTAAAAAATATTTGTCACTACCTTAGAGGAAGAATTTCTCTATGAGACCTTCACCATCCTCTAGAGCATATTTTTAGCTTCCTAATGAGCTATCACTTGGGCTGAAACCCCAAGTATTCTAAGAAATATGATTTTTTCAAGTTCAACAAATTTGTCTGGTCATTAAGCCGACCTAAACACTCTTCCATGTCGGCCTGCCCTTAAGGGACATGTCATTTCAGTTTGCTAAACGAGTTTATGTATATATAAGAACTTAAATCATCTAGTTCAGATCATCTTCTCACTCAACAAATTACAGAAGTTCGGTGAAGAAAGGTGGGTTCATATCTCATGAACCAAAGCATTTATGAAAGGGCTATTCTTTGAGAAAGTTTTCGGTGCAAATTTCTGTGCACTTTTGGAGTAACTCTGGATCTATGGAACCGGTACAGTTCAAGGGTTGCAGTGAACTGTGGTAGAGCAGTCTTACATTTCTGTGGTTTTTACACCTCATCATCGATGTTGTTCAAGGGTTGTAGTGAACTGTGGTAGATTTGTGCTATATCATTTCAGTCTTGAACCTGTGTTGTAACTTCGGTCTTATTATAGAAGTTCAAGACGTGGTTGTTGAGGGCTATATTCACTATTCCATATTCAGGACTGTATTAAAAGCATCAAAAAATTCGGATATGTTATCTCTTACTTCGATGCTGCTATAGGCTACTAGGGATTGTTGAAGACCAGTCTATCCATAAGAAGTCCTAATGCAACATGGTGCTAGAAGTTTAGTAAACGATTAATTTTTTAACTCCTTAATGCAGTTGGTGAAGTGCTGGTGCGGTACAAAAGTATAAGTACAGTGTGTTGGAAGAACAGTGGGACAAAATTAATGGAGAAGTGTGGTGTTGAATAAACGGTGCAGTATGGTGCAGAATTGATGATGTAGAGTTGTGCATTGAAGCACCTTTGAACTAATAATCTAGTGAAGAAGCAAATAAGGATTGGTGTCCTTGGGGTAGGTGCCCCTAAACTCAAGGTTGGTGCCTTGGTGAAGATAGGGTCGAAGCCCTAGAGGTCGGAGCCTCATCAAAGTCCAAGTTGGTGCTTGGCAACAGGTTGGTGCCTGATTCATTGAAGGGTTGGTGCCCTCACACATCTATTGTACTCAATTATTTTGAAAAGGGAATAAAGTTCTTATTAATCCTTAATAATATCATTATTATGTACCTCTCTATTTTTTTTATTGTGAAGAATCTAACTAGCAAAAATTAACAATTGAAAAGAAATATTGATTCACCCCCCTCTCAGTATTTCCAACATATATAAACTTGTAATACATATTGCCATATTATGATACTATAATAGGCGCAGTCTAACTTATAAACAAAATAGTCTTTTTAAAATCATTTTTTCTAGTTAATTTTAATCAAATTCTCAAAAAGATGTTTAAAAACTTGAGTTTAAATTATTTAATCTATAGAATTTTGAGCGCCCCAGGGGTTTTTCAGGGTGTTGAAACCATTTATGCATTCAAAAAAACATTTTAAACAACAAAAAGTTGTAATCTTGCTTGAAATTGTATCACTGAATTCTAGTGGAAAAGGTTATTTCATCTATAAGTTAGACAATACCTACTATAATATTATATAATATTAACTATAAATAAATATTATACTCACTATATTATATGTTGTTTAATTAAAAATTACATAGTTAGTATTACTAGAATTAATGCCATAATATATGGAGATATTTTGTATCTTAAAAATTAATTAATTAAGGTTATACATTAAAGATATATATTAATAGTTAATATAGTTAATAATATATTAAGGTAGTTGATTTTCAAGCTTGGGGATTTTTTCTATGACTTACGGTTTAGAGTAGAAAGGGCTACACCCTTTGGCTCCTCTCTCTAAAGGCTTATACCCTCACATATCCAAACTCTATCTCTCACGTCTTTCATTATGCTAGAGGGCTTGGTGGATTATTCAGTTGACCTCCTTGAAGGGATCAAAATTTGGAGATCTATGACAAATCGATTATTTTAACCAGGTTGTAGTTAATCAAGTAGAGACTTGGTCATAGTTTTATTTATTCCCACTTAGGAACATGCGAGATCTAGGGAATGGGATTAAGTCATCAAGTCTCACTTTGTGATCTTCCATGTCGTCTTTTAATCCATATCCGTCTACATGTTTGGGCTTGATTTGGCACACAATAAATCAGAAAGGATTGGTTCAATAGTTGGTCATCCCCTTATTAATCCCCCATGGGCAGGAGTAAGCTCTTGTTGAGTCTATCGTTGGCCTCCATAGGGTGCTCCCTTGCCTCGTCTCCCTACATCTATTCCTCCCCACACCTTGGAGTTTGAATTTAGATAAGGATTGCCTTCTCCCATTGTTCTTCATACACCTCTCATTTTTTTGTCCATTCGTTCAAATACACACTCCTATGATCTCTTTAGAGCTCATAATTCTCCCTCCACACTTCTCTAATAATTTAGGCACCTTCCTCTTTCACAAATTCTACAGGGCACTTGTAACACCCTCTTCCCACATCTACCTAAGTAATCGTCCAACCAAGGTAAACATGTGACGAGAGGCTACTAATATGAGATTCAACCTCCTAGATGACCTTAAGGAAGTGGAACCGATGGAAACACCAAAAACACACCTTACATTGCATCATTGACATCCCAGGGGGTAACCCAACCTCCCAGGGCCCTGTTCCTTAAGGGGGGACTGATTTTTAGACCCTTTGAGGCTGAGCCGCGAGCTTGTAAGGGAAAGAGAGTGGCTTTATACCCTAGAGTCGTGGGATAGCCTTGGAAAGATAGCGGCTCAGTCCCAAACAACAAATTTTCAGCCTGTGGCTTCGAGATTTGTGCCACATTTTCAGCCCCTGAGCCCAGGTCACTGCCACAACTTCTTGTAACTTAATGAGAGGGTAAATAACATTGAAACAAACATATGGAAGCAATCACATGATCAAGAACTCATCTGACCCTACCCATCCATGACAGGAGTTTCGTCAAACATGTCACAAACATAGCATCTACAGGTATAGACAACAGATTTACTCAAAGAGATCTCTTTCATATCTGAGAATGGATAAGAATCATTTCTCCCCTACATTATAAGCTATCATTTAATAAATTTAACCATAGATACATTGTGAATTCATTTACAATTAAAATACGGAGAGAGCCATACCTCATCACTATCATAATACATGCTTATAACGAGTGTAATACCAACAAAAGTACCATGGATACATGAGAAATAGAATCCATATATAGACCAGTGCATATACACATCAAATACTAAGGCAATGAACCTTTCATTAATAATTGTAAAAACCAACCGGTAATGGGACTCCCACATTCCACCCGAACATAGACATGGCTGAGCCAAATCTCACTTCAGTCAGTCAACCACGTGCCATATTCCAAGCATGAATGTGGGACTTAATCAAACACGTCAATCAACACCAAACCAAGGCTCCAGATACCACACCGTCTCAACCCCAAACTGATGATTCTACCTCACGGTCCGACATAACTAACCATCACGGATTGGTCTCTATCCAAGCTGCTCCAGGGGTCCAGAGTGTTTGTTCCAACCAGGGTTTCCAAGACTAGTAACTCAACCCCAAGTGTTACAGGGCTTCTAGAGATTTTTTCCAACAAGGGCTTCCTGGACTATTAACTCAACCCACCTAGGGCTTCCAGAGTGTGTTTCCAACCAAGGCTTCCAGGACTAGTAACCCAACCCACAGTTGTCTGTCGGGCTTCCAGAGCATTTTTCCAATCAAGGCTTCCAGGAACTAATAACTCAACCCAACAGCTAAAGGAATTATAAGAACCAACTAGAAAACAATTAATGGAAATAAACCCAGAATCACCATGGCTATCCAGGAAATGGCAAGTCTAGGCAAATCCACATGCATACCCATGCATGCAAAAACTAGTGAGGAAAACATACATGCAACTCGATACTTGCACTCAGAACCTGTTGTAGATGTTGATCCTGAAGTCCTATTCCACTTT
The DNA here is from genome assembly GCA_034641835.2 of Pinus albicaulis. Classification (NCBI taxonomy): domain Eukaryota; kingdom Viridiplantae; phylum Streptophyta; class Pinopsida; order Pinales; family Pinaceae; genus Pinus; species Pinus albicaulis. The sequence continues at coordinate 1,668,486,950 of CM076581.1, forward strand.
CATTATTTTCCTTTGCTTTCATGATCCAAATCTCCAAGTATGCCACACTCTACAAGAGTGCTCTAGTAATACACCAAGTGCTCAAGAGAGAGAGAGAGAGAGAGAATAATGAGAAATCCAAAACTGAGCTAACCATGCCTTGCCCACTGATCCTCGTAAGCCCTTTTATTAATGAGGCCTCTAATTTCTTCATTTTCCATTATTTTCCTTCAATTTCCTCCTCACATGAAACATGTGATCTTTCACCTTCCTTTTATCCTAATTTCCATTATTTCCATAAATAAAAATCCAATTAATGCCTCATGCCTTTGCCAATTTCCTTAGCCATAATAACCAAAATGAACACCCACTAGGATGTTTTTTCCTACCATTCAACTTGGAATGTGTATCCCATCAATGTGGTCTTATATATATTTTTACATGTATTTTTAGTAGGGTTGTTATAGAGCCCTCCCTCATGGGGGAACACTGTCCTCGATGTTCAATGACACCTACAAACCAGCAAACCACTGAAAACAAAAGATACTGCCCATGGAGCTTTATAACACATCTCGTTGCAGTATTTACAATGAATAACCTCCTAAAACATGATAATTATATCATTTACTGGAGCATTATAACACAACTCATTATGGTATTTACAATCATAACCACATATACTTATGCACATTTGCTTCGACCAACAAATAACCATATTGTTTGTGGAGCTTTATAAACCATCTCGATATAGTATTTTCAATAATATACATATATACACATATACATATTTGCTCAACTAGAAAATAGAAGGATATGATGCCCGTATCAACAACAAGGGAATCCAGAAGCTCGCACCTCCACCCTCAAAGTATTACCAGGATTCACCTCCTTCCCAAGAATTCTAGAATCCACATCTGTCAAAGTCAAATCTACATCCAATGTCCAGCGCTACAATCCTGCGCCACCTGTTCACCCAGTGAACAATTACCAGCTCATTGTTCCAGGGCACACTCCCAATGTGCATTTGATTCCATCCGGCAATGCTAAAGACCAAAACAAATCCATCCTAGCCTTCCCTTCTATGATACATAGTCTCTCAGGAAATCTGGCCACGCCTTCCGTGCAGTCACTCACCTTTCAAGTTCCACTGGCACCCCCATCCCAGGCAGTCCATCCCTTGGCAAGGCTTCCTCCCATCGGAAGTTCGAACAAACATGGCATATACCTACCTCAAAAACATCATACCGATCATAACATGCTCATGGAAATCAATGGACACTATTGGGCACCAGTGTCCCACAATGGCCCTGCTCATGAAGTGTTTTACCGGCAGTATCTGTTGTCTGTTTCAATTCCTTTTGCTGACATTTCTAGTTCTTGCAGTAGGTTTCAACCATCCAACCAGGAATTTCCATGCTTCCTGTACCAAGCACGTAACTACTATTATATTCAAAACAAATTGAGATAAATTCACATCATACCTCATTGGTAGCTTGTTAATAAGGTACACTTGCAATTATGTTCACTTTATGTCCAACAAGTCAAGCCAGTTTTTTGATCAAATCATCATGTATAAGCATATCATATCTGGTTAGCTCAAAATGCAACCATCACAGATCAAAATCAGAAATCACATGCAATCATCATAAACCATAATCATAGATCATATGTAACCATCACAAGTCATAATCACATATCACATGCATAATAAAATATCGATACTTATCCTTCATCGATCCTTACTTCTTCATTTGTTCTTTCTGTACACATACCGGATCAGTTTCCACACCCGGCAAGCACCCAGACACAATTTTCAACACGTACATCCACACAAAGCATGCAATGTTGCACAATACATACACCCATACCTGATGTACAACACAAACAAATACATATACATATACGAAGTACAACACAATGAATACAGATGTCATGATACCACGACAACACCATGAGCATACATAGTACCACATGCTCGCAACACAACATGTACGACATGCGCACAATACCACATGTATATTAGTACCATATGCACAACACGTACACAGTACCACCTGTACACACACTACCTACACAATGTGTGCACAACATCACATGTACATGGCATCACCTGCACAACATGTAGACAACACCAAATGTGCACCGCACCACCTGTACAATGTGTACACAATACCACATGTACACAACACCACATGCATGACATGTACATGACATCATATGTACATAGAACTGCATGCATGACATGTACACGACACCGCCTACACACAACACCACATGTACAACCTGTACATAGCACCACATGCACACAACACCATGTGTACAATCGTGCACACAACACCACATGTACAATCTGTACATAGCACCACATGCGCACAACACCATGTGTACAATCGTGCACACAACACCAAATGCACATAGCACCATATGTACATCACGCACACAACGCCATACATACTGACATACATGTATACATATATAAACATCAACAAAATCATGATCACAACGCCATTGCTAGATATCATAAGGTTTAGGTTAAGAGAACTTCATTATTTGTGCACAACATTCACAATGTTGAGAACAATAGTTCCCAACACAACCAAGGCATCTAACACCTCATTCAATTTTCCTGTTATGTTTCCTTTCTCATGTTTGTACTACCACCATCCATTTACCATAATGGACCCAATGAGTCCAACCGATTGTCATACTCTTACCTTATGTTTCACTTACTCATGCACTGATATTTGTCAAAGTCTTTCATTACCTATTGGGTACCACAAATCTCTCCAAGAGCTCCGTCAATTTTCCTGTTTCCCAACCGATCCCCAAGGTTCTCAAACAAAAGGAAAGAACAAGAAACAAACAAAAATAAATCCATGAAAACCAAAATAAATACGACACTGCAACAAATTGGCAAGGCCTTGCAATGGACATAAGCAAAACCACAAATCAAGCACAAGCAAATCACAAAATACCAAAAGCGCAAGGCTGTCAACGAACACCATGACTCTATCCCCATGGTTCCCAAGGAAATCTCAACCTAAGCCTTCTTCAAAATTTAATAACAGTCTCTCTTTCCATGTAATCCCTACATCATAGTTCCATAAACACATAATTTTCATTCCATAAATAAACGACAACATGCAATTTACCTTACCTTGTTGTGCCAAGCACGCTGACCTGTAACTGAACACACATGTCATCCATATGTACCAAACATCAAGACAACATATCTATCAATTTGAAATCAACTTTTACCCAGACTAACAACCATGTCATAACCAATAATCATCTCACATTCATCGATCATAATACATAATGCTACAACTATCACCTACTTACACTCAAGCATATACCGACTATCTCAGCACATATGTGTTAGCACAACCATCTTAAAGCAAGATCATTCCTTCATGCAATCTTATAGATAAAAACTCATATCATGCAATTAATCAACCATTCAAACAACTTGCAAACCTACCATGCTAAATAGATCAATTAGATGTCATAATCAAACACTCAAAATAATCAAGCACCAAGTATACGACATAAGCAAACTCATACCTCAATGTATCTCAGGGGAGGCTATATTTTCTGCAAGATCAATTTAGATTAGCATGATATAACTTCAAAACACCTCAAATCAACATAAATAAGATCAAGATATCCATAAAAGTAACCAACTAACATGTTCATATCACAAACTCATAATCAATTTTCATTCATAGATAACAATCACATATGCACAGTCAACCTAAATTAGTACAATACAATATAACAATTATATCGATTCATACATGAATGTAATAACCCTAACCATCTACATAAGCCAATCCAAGGTAATATGATACATATAACATCAAGATTTTAATGAAATAACCTTAATCATCAAGTTACTGGCATACACCAACAACAAGCCATATATCACGCTCATCAACAACATGTACCCTAATCATCAAGTTAACTAGCATACCACACCAATAAATTAACATATAACATGCTCATAATAAATGTATAGCATATTCATTGATCTAATTACAATTTAACATATTCATCAATGACATATAACATAATCATCAAGTGAATACCATGCTTGACTAACCGACACATGTACATATGATCACACTAATTAACTAGCATCTTTCATGTATGTAACCATAACATCAACATAATGACAAGTACACATGAAACCATAGTAATAATAGAATGACAAACATACAAGTAACCCTAATTCTTACAATAACTATGAATCACATACCTACATGCCAAGTATACAACTTGTATGGCGATCTGCTCTTGCCTCGAGGTCCAATGTTGCAACTTCACTTTGATGATGTGCATCTCCTACTCTATCGCATCCAACACACTAGCATCATAACATACCAATATCATCACGATGGCCTAATTGCGTACAATGACCTTATGCACAACAACCTCAACCAAACCAATGCAACCTTGACCATATGCACCCACTTGACATGTATAGCCAATCATGAACGACCAATGCATGTTTAGCATATAACCTCACACAAGCAAGCAAGCATACATGGAAAACATGCAAGCATGACCAATATGTGACCTAGCATAAACAAGCTATGCTTGTACAATATGTAGAAACATGTAAGCAAGCATGCACAGACAACACATAAGCAAGAACAACGCATAATCAGTCATACTTTCATGACAACATATTGACGACAACACCATAAGCACTTCCATGGTGATAGCACTACCACCATGTTCAACACAACATGGATGCATCAACCACATACAACACGGGTATGAAAACACATAAGAAATCGACATAAAAGCATGACCAACACACTGCCCATCTAGTACAAGGGTTGAAACATGCTTTGAAGATATCACACAAAGAGAATAGAAACCAAACACCACCACCATGCATACACAACAAGCACATATAACATAATCATGAGGAACACATATGCAATTAACATGTATGCACGACAAATACACACAACCCAAGGAGAGCGCAACCACACTCTAATACCAATCTATAAAACTTTGTTCCCACATCTACCCAAGAAATTGGCAAACTGGGGTAAACATGTGATGAAAGGATACTAATATGAGATTCAACCTCCTAGATGACCTTCAGGAAGTGAAACTAACGAAAACACCAAAAACACAACTTACATTGCATCATTGACATCCCCAGGGGGTAACCCAACCTCCCAGGGCCCTATTCCTTGAGGGGGGGACTGATGTCTAGCCCCTTTGAGGCTGAGCTACGAGCTTGTAAGGGCAAGTGAGCGGCTCTAGACCCTAGAGCCACGGCCTAGCCTTGGAAAGGTAGCGGCTCAGGTCCAAACAACAAATTTTCCTCTTGTAGCTCCAGGATTTGTGCCACATTTTCATCCCTTGAGCCCAGTTCACTGCCCAAAACTTCTTGTAACTTCAGGAGAGGGTAAATAACAATTAAAAAAACATATGGAAGCAATCACATCATCAGGAACTCATCCGACCCCACCCATCCATGACAGGAATTTCGTCAAACATGTCACAAACATAACATCTACAGGTATAAACAACAGATTTAAACAAAGGGGTCTCATTCTTATTTGAGAATGGTTAAGAAGCATTGCTCCCCTACATTATAAGATATCATTTAATCAATTTAACTATAGGTACATTGTGCATTCATTTACAAGTAAAAACACAAAGAGAGCCATACCTCGTCACTATCACAATACATGCTTATAACTAGTGTAATACCAACAAAATTACCATGGATACACGAGCAATAGAATCCATATATAGAACAATGCATATACACATCAAATACCAAGGCAATAAAACTTTCATTAATGAATGTAAAAACCAACCCGAAATGGGACTTCCACGTTCCACCCGACCATAGACATGGCTGAGCCAAATCTCACTTCAAACAATCACCCTAGTGCCATATTCCAAGCATGAATGTGGGACTTTATCAAACACATAAATCAACACCAAACCAGGGCTCCAGAGACTACACCGTCTCAACCCCAGACCAGGGCTCCAGAAACCACACCGTCTCAACCCCAAACTAGTGATTCCACCTCATGGTCGTACATCACTAACCATCACAGATTGGTCTCTATCCAAGCTGCTCCAGAGTGTTTGTTCCAACTAGGGCTTCCAAGACTAGTAATTCAACCCCAACTGTTACAGGGCTTCCAGAGTGTTTTTCCAACTAGGGGTTCCAGGACTAGTAACTCAACCCATCTAGGGCTTCCAGAGCATTTTTCCAACCAAGGCTTCCAGGACTAGTAACTCATCCCATAGTTGTCCACCGGGCTTCTAGAGCACTTGTTCAACTAGGGCTTTCAGGAACTAATAACTCAACACAACCGGTAAAGGAATCACGAGAACCAACCAGAAAACAATCAATGGAAATAAACCCATAATCACCATGGCTATCCAGGAAATGGCAAGGCTAGGAAAATCCACATGCATACCCATGCATGCCAAAACTAGTGAGGAAAACATACATGCAACTTGGTACCTGAACTTAGAACCTGTTGTAGATGTTGATCCTGATGTCCTCTTCCGCTTTCCTCCTTTTCCTTTGCTTTCTTGATCCAAATCTCCAAGTGTGCCACACTCTACAAGAGTGCTCCAAGAATACACTAAGTTCTCAAGAGAGAGAGAGAGAGAGAGAGAGAGAGAGAGAGAGAGAGAGAATAATGAGAAATCAAAAACTAAAATGACCAAGCCTTGCCCACTGATCCTCAAAATCCTTTTTATTAATGAGGCCTCTAATTTCTTCATTTTCCATTATTTTCCTTCAATTTCCTCCTCACATGCAACCTGTGGCCTTTCACCTTATTTTTCTCCTAATTTCCATTACTTTCACAAATAAACTACCAATTAATGCCTCATGCCTTTCCAAAGCCTTTGCCTTTGCCTCTATCAATATCCTTAGCCATAATAACCGAAATGAACACCCACTAGGATTTTTTTCACACCATTGAGATTGGAATATGTGTCCCGTCACCGTGGTCTTATATATATTTTTACATGTATTTTTACCAGGGCTGTTACAACACTTGAAAACTGTGGCATAGTCTCATATTCTGAATCAAGAGTCTTTATTAGAGAGGATATTCATACAAGCCTTGGCTAATAGGTCACATTCTCTTTTCATCATCGTCTATCCCTTCACTGTGATTCCCTCCTCCCTTTTTGTCTCAATTAATATCTCCTCTCCTTGTTCATTGTCCATTTCCCCTAGCAATTTTCTTTCTCCCATATCCCCATTGAAGGTCCCTCTTTATGTCCACTTGTCTACTCATGTTTTTTACTCCCCTTCAAATTTTTTACTTATTGCTCTCCCACCTTCCCACATCCCATTTTCCTAAGCAATTTTATCACCCTAAATCTGTTTAGCAGTGGTGATCTCTCTCCTTATCTGAGCTCTTCATTAGCTCCACATATGGGTGATCCCCAAGGAAAAAGGAGGAATCATGCCCAGTTTTTCGGTAAAGATGTGTAGCTAAATAATATACATAAAATGGAAAAGTTTAGCATTGTTGGAAGGTTTTCCCATAAGTGAATTTCCATGGCATTGCTTAGAAAGGGGACTAACTGAAATTTTATATAGCTATTGGGATATTCTCCTAGATATATGGTCTTGGTGAAGGATGGATGGGTTGGATCACCTCATTGGAGGAGGATGTCCTTAAAATCTTAAAGGGTAAATGGTTTTAGGGCTCCGAGGCCCTCTTTTTTCTAAATATATTTAATCTATTGATAATCAGTAACCAATATGTACATCAGGAGTAAAACCAGAGCAAGGCCTGAGTAGGCCTGTAAATCAGAAAGTCAAAAAACTTGGCACTGCCCATTGAGGGAAACCAGTGCAAATCAAGTTCCATCAAAAAGACCCACACAGGGGTAATGTTAAAGTCTAGAACCATACAGAGACAAAATGCAAGCTTCAAACAGTGCCAAAGCAAAAAAACCAAAACCTGGGCCTGAGCAAGATCACTCGTCCGGTTCCACTTCCTCGATTCTGCACCCAAACCCATCAGGTTCTCCATCAGAGTTGTAGCGGTCCGCAATTGTGTGAATGGTCTTGTTAGCAACAGGGGTGCACAGTCCATCACCCAGAAGTTGCTGGTGCGCAACGTTTGCAGGACCCCGGTCTGGAATTGCATTCTGCTGCTCTTCCTGAACCATCTCGATATCCATGTTCACTCCAATTCCCTGATCCTCAACCTCCTCGGTGCTGGCTCTGTTCCTTGCCGGCATTTCTTCCTCATGCTGCTCATCAAGACCGACCCGCCCTTCATCAATCTGCACCCCCAGACCAGCCCGTTCAGCATCATGCGGGGTTTCCCGGAACACTATGGTGACAGTGGCTGTAGTACATGGGCGATTCAAAGCACTTTGAAACACAAAATGCCGGGATTGAGAGTGAGCCGGAGCATTCTGGCCGATGGTGTTCCATCTCTCCGACCTGAGAATACGCCCACGAACAACGTGAGAGGTGCTGGCCGAGCCAGTAAAATCCGCAGCTGAGGTGCTAGAAGACGGGGATGAGCACCTGTAAGCCCTCCTAGTAGGACCCCGACGGCAGCGCATTCTGTGCCTTAAACGAGGCATGCTGTCAGTCGTAGCAGAGAAGCTAGGGAAATGCGGAGAACCAAGCTGAGCGTTGGTGGAGTGAGAGCGCGTGGGAGCTATGGGGAAGCTGAGCCAAATCCCGGACTGATGCATACAGTTACCTGCAATGGAGAAATGAACATTGTCGCCCAAGACAATGCAACCATGAAGATTGGTGCGCTTGCCAGTGACGGTTCTCACGGAGGGGAGCCTCACAGTGGGCGAACAATACACAGCAAAAGGCCGAGGGGAATTGCTATAAGCCTGCTCTCTCTCCATTCTGCAATCAAATGCCTCGAAGCTATTGCCGTCCCAGCAAATTAACTGCGCCATGGATGGAGTAATGGCCAGATCTCTGTTACCCTGCTTGGAATTCTCTCGAATTGCGGTAGGAGGCTTGTTAATCGCGCTCATTAAGTTTCGACTTAAATGTTGCCCAACTGAGTACAATCGCCATATGTTTGCCATGCGGTGAGGCCAGCTGCGAGCCTTAATGCGTCCCCGTCCTCAACATTCTGTGTTAGTCACCGCATCGGGTCTCAGGGGCCCTCTTCATTAAGTGGTGGTTTATTGATTTTGACACCCACTCTAAAAGATTAGCCATAATCCCCATTTGAATTCGCCTCCCTCACTTGCCCTTGATATAGGATGTCTTCAAAGAAATGGAAACACCTTCGGGTTTTCTTTTCAAAGCAGATTTATCCTATTAAGCAAACAAGATATATGGGTATGACATGTATTGTCATGGCCTTGGACCTTTTAATAGGGTTGTGGAGATATATTTTGAGTAGCCCAGGAACCCTCGTCCACCATCAAAGTTGAGATTATGAAGGAGTGTCATATAAATGTGGCCACTTCCTGCACATGGTCACTTGGACAAGGATTGCACTATTAGCACTACAAGTAAAAGACCTTCTAATAGAGGTTTTTTTGGAGGCCCCTGTAAAAATAGCCCAAAAATTCGGTTGTAGCGGAGGTGGCGGGTAGATGTTTATTTGACGGTGCATCTAAATTATTCAAGTGCATTGGTGCTTTATTATCCATACACACACCGGAGTTGCATATAACATGGTGCACAATAGAATTTTTTTTTTTGAAAATAAAAAACCACGGTATGCTAAATACCCAAACGCACCGTTGCTTGAATATTCACTAGCATCGAACTCCTTCATATAGTAAAATGTATTAGTGCTATTTGACAATGATGCACCTATGTGGTAAACATATAACAATGCCTTGGGGAATCTTATAGAGTGTACCGATAGACGACTTCTAATTTCTAAAAAAAATCTGTGCTATTGTAAAAACCACAACACCGGTGCATTACCAGTAACGTAAAGCCCTGGTGTGTCTTGATAAAGCACCGTGATAATTTAGGGAAAAAAATGGTGTTTTTGGATATAGCCCACCTTGGTGCACTTCGCAAAATGCATCAAAGGAGGGTTAAATAAAAAAACCCTTCTAGCAATAATTTTCATTTTTACCATCTACAATGTGGGAGAGCTCTGAAGTGCTAGTGCCACTCTTTCCATGTGCAAGTGCCCTAACATCGGTGCTTCTCTTACTCACCACATTTCAGTACCCTGCTCATTGTTTGAGTTTCCAATATTTTCAAACAATGCGAAATTTTGTTTTTATCCTTACGTGTCCACAATGCCTCCCCAACGACCAAACGTCTAGGTAATCTCTATGTTTCTTTCTAATTTAAATTTTTAGCTGATTAGAATTGTAAATTAGGTTGAATTTCTCAATGTTTTTTCAAAAAAAAAAAAAACATCGATGCGTGGTGCGCTCGATATGTTCGGATTGCAGTGGGAGTGTTGTGCCCTATAAATTTACAGGGTGCACCACGTTTCAGTGTGTGAACATAAAGCACCGCCATTATGGCAGTGCTTTTTGTAAATATAAACGCATTGAGAAAGATGTGACAAATTGTGTGTCAATGCGTCACTACTGGTGTGCTTATATATACCAAACGCACACCAAATAAATATTGTAAAATATTCCTATAGCTCGGTGCATTTGATAACCTAAACGTATCGTACCGGTGCCAACAGGTTATACATGCGCATTGGTGCACATGTATGCCACACTATTATGAAAAGTTAAATATCTGAAACACCAACAGTGAGTCATACTTATGTGTGCACTGTTACAGGTGAAGTTATAGTTGAAAGCGCACGGACTCCGGTGCATGACTGTGTTTTGAGTGCACCGATATATTTTTTTTAAGATTGAAATTTATGTTTCCACAGTTATAAATACATGTTCCATTTAATAACAATAAAAATATTGTATTTTATGCACGAGGATGATTTATTTTATATGTCAATCATGTAGCAAAGACGTTAGCAGTTGGAGCAGCGACAAGAGCAGGAGCAACAAGCGGATCCACACAATATGGTCTGACCATGGTAGGCTAAAGAGAGGGAGAGGGATTCATACCCTTTCCCTATTACTACAACGACCCGTCGAGTGCTCTTGAGTAATGTAGGCCTCCTCAAGTACTATGAGGAGGATACATCCCTGAAGGCGCACTTGGTCTTATTGGTGCAATCTGATCCATCGATGGAATGTCCAGTAGTAGGCTTTTTGTGTCGGTCCTCAGTTGTGGTATAAGTCGAATAAGGAGGACATATACATTATCACTGGCCTATCAAGGGGAGGGGAGGATTTTACCTAGTTCCTTGATGCCCCCCATGGTGTTTTAGCTAAGATTCAGCTTGTATACACTCTGATATATGTCGGGCCTCATGCAGTCCATCCATAAGATTTTCAATTTCGTGATGGACAACTATGAATTTCTTCTTTTGCTATAAAGTAGGCTAGGTGCCTCTCATTATTAGTCAACACCATTGCACATTCTTGTGATGATGGGAAGTGTAGATTGCCCTCTTTTGTATTATCTTGATTATTTGATTTAGGTGCCATGTTGCATCAAATGGTCTGTTATTTTTTAGGCAGTTTTACACAGCTTTAGATAGATGTCATGTGTTTTTGAGACTGCGGAGGGAGACCTTCATTTTTGCTTTCGAGCTTTTTTGTTTATTTTTTGAGATTTTATGGATACAAGGCCTAAATTTAATCGTCACCATCCTAGGTCGATCACTGAGGCTCGAATGCACGTGTGGGGACAGATGATGCCCAAGAGGGGCATGATAGAGTTTTCGTCCAGGATTTCGGATGAGGAACTGGGGCTACTGGCGAGTGTGGATGACCATGTGTTTGTCATGTTGACGTATCCGTACATAGGGATTGATTGGAGAGGGTGTCCCAACATATTCTTCATAATGGTTGAGCCTCTAGATGAAAGAGGTAATATTAATGTTTTCTTTAAATTAATATAGTTTCATTTTATTGTTTTAATGAATTAGAATAAATTTCATTCTAACACGTTCTTTAACTTGTTTTATTAAATTGTTTAATGAAATCATCTAATTATTTTTGTGTACTATATATTTTGTAGACATCGGTTCATATGATGGGGACATGCCTTCTCTCCCACCACCGGATAGAGGAGATGAGGAGATGGGAAAGGTCCAAGAGGGTGAGGGTGAGGCACATCCTCAAGGGGGCGTGGGCATCCGGGGACGAAGGACTGTTATACGATTTCAGATGGTCTACTGTGATAGATTGGCCAGATTTTTGGTTCGGTAGGGAGTCTTCCCTGCGAGGCCTCAAGGTATCAGCGTAAATCCAATGTTCATGGATCTATACAAGACCTGTCTGCGGGATTTGATGTCTCTTATGCGACATGTGATCAGAGCTAGTACTTTACTGGTAGTGATGAGGCCTGCAGGGTATCATGCAGCAACACATCCATCAAATAAGGGTGATGATGATGATCATGATGATGAGGGCGATGATCATGATCACGATGATGAGGATGGTGATGACGATGCTTCTAGTGGTGCCACCCCGTCAAATCATGGTCGTAAGGGTGTTGGTGATTTTTCTAGTAGTATACCTACTTGTAAGTCGCCTGATGATGTCAAGATGCCAGAGCTAGGGGATGTGCTGTATTTTTCTCCTGGAAGAGCAGAACAACCACCTTCTCCTGCACACCAACCACATCCTTCTACTGCAAACCAAGCACCTCTTAGTCCTCCACCTCAACTAAGTCTGACAGACATAATTCATCAGGAACTAGTTGACCATCCATCGTCTTCTACTGTAGACCAAGCTGCAGGCACTACTACGTTTGTTGTATCAAATATTTGATTGCACTTATTTGACTTCATGATGTAGTTATTTGACTTCTTTGTGTATATATATACGGTGCATTTTTTTTTTGCCATGTTTATGTACTTAATTTATATGTTGGTGTTGATGTGTATATTGTTAGGTCATGTCAGATATGTTCATTTCATGTGCTTGCAAATAGATGTGTATGTGATAGCAATTATTTGACATGAGGTTTATATTAATTTGAGGATGTGCATGGTGATGATGTTAGATTACAATCTTTTTTTTTTGTTAGATGTGATCACGATGATGATTCCCTGTTAGATTATTAGATTTGTGTGTTAGCTAATGACGTTTATATGTTCTACAAAAAGTATATAATTATATTATGATAATGAATTCGAATGTGTATCTTAGATTATGTTTATGTTTGTTACATGATTATCATCATGATGTTTATTTTAATGAAATAATGTTTCTTATAGATTATGTATTGGTGCATTTATATCAAACATTTATTTATGAAATTGCATGTAAAATGACTTACTTTAAAAAAAAAGCAAAGATATTTTTGTAAATTACGAAGTTTAGTATGGTTGAAACTATGATTGTAAAATTACGATAAATATTTGTCTATGCTTAAATAGTTCATTGATATTCAATATAGCTTAATTAGTAAAATATTTCAATACTCACAAGGAAAAAATAATTAAAGGTAAAATAATTTAGTTAGTAATAAGACGAAAATGTGTAACTCATTCAAATTTTAATATAAAATATTATTAATAATAAACTATTTAAAAATACAATTTAACTAATTCAATACAGGTCAAAGTAGAAATGTTGGAGACCGTGAGGACTCGCGGCGATTTTCATGGCGGAACTAGGGTTTGTCGTCTCCTTCGTTGAAATCTTTTGGCGACTTACCTAACTGCATCTATTGTACTGCAACCGATGGCGACACTCTATGGGAAACATGGGTTTGGCATCGTATGGGGCCGCTAAGCTATTACGATGGCACACACTGCAGAACCCCATCATTTGGTCAGATGCACTATCATTCGCGCCTTCACCAACTGATGGTGCACAACGTTTTTCTCGACCCGCTCCTACGTTGGGACGTTGCTCTGTCAGTGCTTTTTCCACATGACCACCTATCTTTTGTGCATCCGGTGACCTTTTTACTACCAACTTCTAGTATTACATATTCCCGTTACCGTTCTTCTCTGACTGGAGTTTGACTCTTGCATTAATTGTTTCTTATTGGGGTTTTCAATGGAGGGGGCCTAGGATGAACAACTTGTTGATTATTAGGAGGACCCATATGCCCAGGTGGACATTTGGACCCTTGCTCATCGTTTATCCTCCGATATGTATGTCTCTCACCCTGCTTCCTCTCCTTTTACTTGTCCTGATTTTTCTGGATCCACAGCTTCTGCATCCTCCCCACTTACCTTCCCTGACCTCGACTCATTTCTGGTACCTAACCTCTCACCCTCCTCCCCTGTTATTCTCTCAGTTGCTGATTTGGACCTCATCTCCTCTCTAGATCTCTGACCTCCGTCCCCTGCATCTTTATCCTTCCTCTCACAGACCCTCTCTCTCACTTCGGTTGCTCCCTCTTTCGCCCACCCCTACTCACTAGCTCTGGTGCCTCCATTCCTCTCAACCACATCCTCCCCTCACTCCGCCCCCCTCCCTCAACTTCCACTCTGCTCTCTCATCCCCCCATCACCTCTCTCAAACCTGCAGCTCCCCCCATCCGTCGTCCATCTGGTCGTTTTTCCATTCCCCCACCCGACTCCACCCCTCCCCCTCCCGTCTCTTTATCGCCTCCTTCGCTTACCGTCTCGGCTACCCCACCTCCTGGACTCCCCCCTCGTGCCCCCCATCGCACGAAATGCGTGCGGGTCTGTAAGCATGCTAGCCTCCTCACCCTTGGCGCCAGTGTATAGATGGCTGATATCATAGGCACCGTGGACAGAGTGGTGGTTGGTCGTGTTCGTGGCCAGAACTATGGGGTCAAAATATTGAAACTGTGGGTTCAAGAGATATGGGGTGATATTTTACATGAGCCTCCCACCATACATACTCTTAATAAGGGATGGTTCTCTCTCGGCTTCACATCCAGGGACCCCACTGACCTTGTTTTATCGCAATTCTGGCACATCGAGATGGCTCTTGTGCTACTGAAGTGGTGGAAGCCCTTGTTCGACCCTGAACGAAAACCGCCGTGAGCGGGACCTATTTGGGTTCATTTTCCTGGGCTACCGCTACATTTATGGAATGAACAAATCTTCAAGGATATTGGTAAACTTCTGGGTACATATTTGGACCATGACTGCTCATACATTGCCTTTGGCAAGATGGAATTTGCCTGCATTCTGGTACACCTGGATACCAGGGAAGGACTTGAGAAGGCCATCAATATTCAATGGTACAATTCTACCTGGGAGAAACTACTAGATTATGAGGGGGTTCCTTTCCGTTGTCATAGATGTCACAAAGTTGGACATGTATTTAAATATTGTCCATTAAATGGATAGGCATTGAATCCTCGCTCTCACGGTGGTCTACATCCTATTACTCTGGTATCGGTCTCGCTGTAGCGACAGGCACAGCTCACCGACTTCCTCACGACACCTGATCACTCCTCCCAAGCATATTACACACAGGTGGCTACAGATTCCCCTTTCCGGGTCACTCGATCTGTGGCTGTGGCTACATCTATTGGACTCCTTCCGGATGATGGTACTCCCTCTTCTCCTCCTTTTACATTCTTTTCTTTTTAATCTACGACATCTATTCAATGCTTGGACCCTTCTCTGGCTGGATTCTCTTCCCCTTCCATTATTTCCCCCCCGTCCTCCTCTCCTCTCATGTACCCCCTTACCCCGCCTACCATGCCAAATCATTCATCATCGTCTCCCCCCATCTCCTCACTTGCACCTTCTAATCTTATCCCCACACCCCCCACTAAATCCCTTACTCTTCCCAACCCATCCTTTGATGTTGAATCATCTCAAAACTCATCCAAACATTCCTAAAATTTGTGCCCTCGCATTTATACCCCAACTGGACTTTGTCCATTACCTGGCCCCTCTCACACTCTGCACAAGTCCATTCGCGGCCGACACTCACATATTTCGAAGGCCATCCTTCAGGCTGGTTTTAAAGTTGCCTCTGGTACACAACTCTCCATCGATGGGATCCTTATAGCAAGACAATCCCCACTCTTGGTTTCTCAATGATTTATCTTTCTTTCAACTGCCGTGGGCTAGCTAGCCCTGTGAAGCATCTTGCTCTTAGACGCCTCTTCACTACTTCCTCGGCTGATGTCATCCTCCTCCAGGAAACTCATGGTACGTTAGAACTTGTTATACAAGCACTTTCTCCCCTCCTCCCTTCGTGGACCATCCATGCCATAGATGAAAACGGTCGCTCGGGTGGTCTGGCCCTCTGCATTAACACTCGACACATCAAACTACTTAATGTATGGTGAAGAGAATGAATACTGGGGATGGATGTCTTCTCGGAAGCCCTTGGTCTCCAATTTTGTATTATTAATGCATATGGACCCTGTACCAACAGGCATCAGTTCTGGACCTTACTTATGAATTCTTCAGTGCTTTGTTTTGACAATATTATTTTGGCTGGAGACTTGAATTTATCTCTTGGGATCTCAGAGTCTTGGGGACCTAATTCACATGCAGATCCACTCTGTGATTTCTTCAGACACCTTCTCTCTACTCATCAAATGGTGGATCCCCTCATTACCACTCCCTCTCCCACATGGCACAACAGGCGCACCGGGGTCAATTTGGTTACTTGCGGGCTTGGTCGCTTCCTTATCAAGGAAGGTTTACTACATTCTCTCGGCTTGTTAAGACAATGGATCGGTTTTGGTGGAATATCAGACCACTCTCCGATATATCTGGAAATCACTGGGGCCTTTAACAAGCCGACTACTCCTTTCAAATTCTGCTATGTGGTTACAAGATAGAAACTACATCAATTTAGTGGAGAAAGTGGAGACTCCCTCCACCACAAAGTCTTCACTCGCCATCCTCCATTTTTGCTCACAAACTACTCTACATTAAGAAGGATTCTATTACTTGGGCAAAGAATAAGAAAAGAATGGAGGACCTAGAGCTCACCAATATTGAACAGAATATTCATAGACTAGAATTCTCTATTGGGGGAGATTTTGCAACAACATATGAGAAATTATAGCTTATTAAACTAGAATATGATCAACTAAAGATCCTACAAATGAGGGATGAAGTTTGGAGACTTAAAAGTCATGCTACTTGGATCAAAGCAGGAGACAAAACTCCAAATTCTTCCATCAATTTGCCAAGGGCAGAAAGACTATCAATAACATTTGGGAACTCGACAGACAGTTCTACTGCTTCTACCTTTTTCTCAACTTGCATAGAAGGGTATCAATCATTTTCGTGAGATTTGTAAGGCACCTCTGCAACCCTCTCTGGTTGAAATCATTAAGGTGGCCTCCTTTTTTCCTAGATATGTGGATCCTACAGCAGAGGAAGACGTCCTTTCACCTATATTGATGGAGGAATTAAAATATGTTCTTAAATGGTTCAAAAAGGACAAGAGCCCTAGTCTTGATGGATGGTCCGTGGAATTTTATTTGGCATTCTTTGATCTTCTGGGACATGATCTTCTGGAGGTGGTGGAAGAGACCCGAAAAACTGGGTTTATCTTTGAGGCCTTTAATTCCACTTCATTGCCCTTATCCCCGAATCTGATCACCCCTCCTCTTTCAAATATTTTCGCCCAATTTCTTTATGCAACTATATCTACAAGATTATGGCCAAGATCCTTGCAAATAGGTTGAGACCCATTTTATCTAATTTTATCTCACCTGAACAGTTCGCATTTATTGAAAATTGACAAATCCATGATGCAATAGGCTTTTCACAAGAAGGATTACATTCTATGCACACTAAGAAGATCAAAGGGATGATTCTCAAGATTGATCTGGAAAAAGATTTTGATCAAGCTAACTAGCTCTATATCTGCATGCTACTTACACACTTGGGATTCCCCTTACATATTATTAATTGGAAAATGTGTTGTATTACCTCAGTTTCTTTTAGCATTCTCATTAATGGGGTTGCAACCAATTTGTTTTCATTCCGAGCGAGGACATCGACAGGGGTGCCCATTATCTCCCCTTATATTTCTCCTAGTTAAGGAGGGCCTCAACAGATGCATAATTGATGAATCAACCCATGGCAGACTGAAAGGCATCTACATCTCGACAAACTATGTACTCACACACCTATTACTTTTTGATGACATCATACTCTATCTCAATGGCACTCTTGGTTATTCAACAGTGGTTAGATCCATCCTGATTCTGATGAGATTCAACAAGAAGATCAACTTAGTGAAAATGAGTCGCCTTCACTAAGTGGGCCCACAGGCTATTTTTAGGTGCAAGTCTATTTTTAGACTATGTCTATTTTTAGACATGGTGATCATATTTCAGAAGTTGTAGGATGTTATTTATGGATGGTTTGTCAAGTTGGAAAAATAGATGAAATTCTATTTTTAGAATATTGGGCGAAGTCTATTTATAGATCATCGATCTAAAACTAGAAGTGTCGATTATTATTAGCTCTTAATAATAATCCGACAATAAACAACAACGTATTCTCTTGGAGCACTTAATTTCAGTATACAGATTTGGAAAATCAGTGGGTTGAAGGAATTACGTAATTCCTAGGGTTTACTGGTGGTTCATGCATGGAGGACTCAGTTAGAACTGAAGTGGAAAAGTTATGACAGAGTTGGAAGAGTAGTTCATGGAGTTGTTATTCAGTTTAACTCAGTTAATGGAGTTAAACTTAGTTGAGCTAGTTGTATCTAGTCTAACTGAATGATACACTAGTGAGAATGGAGTGAATTAATTAGTTAATTAATTCACAAATAATAACTCATTAATCAAATGAAAAATACAACAGTTAACTACAGTGCATGTCAGTTCCAGTGGAGACCCACTGGAGAGATAGGTGAAAGGGCAAGATGGACTATCTGTTGTGACTATAGTGATGCATTGATTGCACCACACACACATTGGAGTTTTCAATGAGGAATGCGTAGTCAAGGCAAGGGTAATTCGAATTCATTCAGAGCTATTCTTCAACAGAGATTTTGCAGTGGAGGTAGGCTATCAGGTGGCAAGAAATCAGTGCATGGATTTGCAGACTTCTTCTTATTAGTGTGTGACGATTAATTGAACTGAGAGCTTGATGTACTAAGCTTTGTATGAGATTGTTACATGATCTCCATAATACATAATATATGATAGTTTGGGTTTTCAGCTTTAGGATTTCCCTTAAACAACTGTGTTATGTGCGATTGTTTTTATTGCTTCATGTGTTTGCAATTGATTTTAATTTCCGCAAAAGATTAATAGTGGAAGGATTTTGTATTTAGCAAGAAGATAAATATTGTTAGATCAGGAGAATATGGATATATACATGCATCTTGTATATAATTTCTACATGGTATCGGAGCAGTGTTAATTCTTGAAGATTGCAATTGTGAAGAATTGCTGAGTTTGTGCTGGTGTACAATTGAATTTGCTTCATAAAATTCTTGGTGCGACAGTTGAGTATACATTGAAATGTCTTTAATGGGTTGCGATTGGAGTATGCCCTTGATGGGAGCTCGAATTACATAGCCTGGAAGGATAGGATGGAGGCGGTGCTGGAGGATAATGGACTGAAGGAGTTCATCGATAGCGATGTTCCTAAGCCGGGATCTAGCGATGATGCATTACTTAACGCATGGCAAAAGAAGATAGCAAAGACAAGAAGAATTCCGTTGGAAGGTGTGAAGGACCATATTGTGTCTAGCCTTCATGGGAAAGCCACTCCATTTGCAATGTGGAAGGCTTTGACATATTCGTTCCAAAGTAGCAGCAACCAAAGGAAGTTGGTGCTGAAAGATAAGCTCAGAAAAATAAAAATGGAGAAGGGCGACAATATTCCAAAATATCTCACGAAGTTTGTCCACTGTAGGGATGAACTGGGAAGTGTGGGGATTAATGTTGATGATGAAGACTTGGTGAGATTGGCTCTTCTTGGGCTTCCGAAGAGTTGGCATAGCTACGAAGACTCTGTCAATGGACAGGAGAAACTACCGGGATGGGAGCAACTTTGGTCAGATCTTGTGCAGGAGGAGATAAGGCGAAGTAACAAGGATGGCTCTTCATTGAAGAATGAAGATGAAAAGAATTGCAATTTGGCTGCCAAATAAAGGAAAGGGAAGGGGAAGAAATTTCCTTCAAAATTTGAAGCTAAAGGCAAGAAGCAGGATTTGTCCAAGGTGAAGTGTTTTCACTGTCACGAACATGGGAATTTCGCCACTAACTGCCCACAAAAGAAGAAGAACAAGAAGGCTGCTGGAGCTGCAGTTGGAGAGGCCTTAGCCTCGCAATTTGAACTTGATTTCTCTTTGATCTTATGCTTGGTTTCAAGCTATATGGGATCGGCGTGGTATCTTGATAGTGGTGCGTCTTTCCATATGACAGGAGACAAGGAGTTGTTTAGTGACTTGGAGGAGAAGGACCTTCAAATGCATATAGAGATGGGAAATGATGGTCGATATAGTGCGAATGGAATTGGGACCATTACCTTTGAGGGGGATTCAGGTAATCCTTTTCTGTTGAAAGATGTTATGCATGTTCCAGGTCTGAAGAAGGACTTGGTCTCGATCACAATGTTGGAAGACAAAGGTTATGACGTTGTTTTTAGCGATGGAAAATATTTCTTGCGACATAAAACAATGGGTCAAACCAAGAGGATAGGGATTCGAGTTAAGAATCTCTACAAGCTGGAGGTAGATGGCTGCGCTGCAATGATGGGAAAAGCAGAAGAAGTGGTGAGCCAGGATGAGGGAAAATTATGGCACAAGAGATTGGGCCATCTTCACCATGGCGCTTTGAAGATTTTGCAGCAGATTTCTACTAGACTTCCCAAGGGTACTCTAGCGTAGTCAGATCAGGGAAAGGGATGTAATATGGGTAAGTTTGTGAAGACCACCTTTCATTAGAAGGAGAACCGTACTTCGGTGATCCTGGAGAGAATTCACACAGATGTGTGTGGACCTTTCTCGGTTGCTTCAACAGTAAAACACAGGTATTATGTTATATTTGTTGATGACTATTCTCGTAGATGCTGGATCTTCTTCATGCAGAAGAAGAGTGAAACATTATCAAAGTTATGTGAGTTTAAAGCATTGGTGGAGAAGGAGTTTGGGAAGCAAGTGAAAGCTCTACGGAGCGATAATGGTGTTGAATACATCTCGGGCGAATTCAAAGACTTCTGTAGTGAAGAAGGAATTCGAAGAGAAATCATAACGCTCATAACCCACATCATAATGGGGTCACTGAGAGGAAGAACAACACGATCGTGGGTCTTGCACGAGCGATGCTGCATGACCAGGGCCTACCGATGCACTTGTGGGCGGAAGCATGCAACACTGCGGTTTATGTGTAAAACCGTTGTCCTCATAGAGTACTTGGCATGAGTACACCTGAAGAAGATTTTACTGGTAAGAAGCCTGATATTTTTCATTTGAAGATTTTTGGCTCATCTGTTTACGTTCATGTGACAAAGGATGCCAGGAAGAAGCTGGAGCCGACTGCATAAGTTGGGATATTTGTGGGGTACACAGAAACACCCCATAATTATTGTGTGTATTTTCCAAACAATTGAATGATTGTGGTGTGACAGGATATAAAATTCAATGAGGTGAAAGCCATGAAGTTGTCGCTTGAGAGGGAGGTACACTTGCATGCAGAGGAGGAACTTCTTGTTCCCAAAGATGAGCCTCTAGATGTGGATCAACCATAGGAGGAGATTCATGGAGTGGAGGAGTCCTCTCATGCAGAACCAAACATCAGACAAGGCAGGAAGAATACCACAGAAGCTAAGAGACTGAAGCTTGATGCGACACAAAATGTAGGAGTCCCTACATCACAGCGCAGACAAAGATGGTCACCTGACCAATTTACTGGATACATGGCTCTTATGAGCAAGTGTATCGTGACGAAGCCATCTTATTT
Source organism: Pinus albicaulis (assembly GCA_034641835.2). Classification (NCBI taxonomy): domain Eukaryota; kingdom Viridiplantae; phylum Streptophyta; class Pinopsida; order Pinales; family Pinaceae; genus Pinus; species Pinus albicaulis. Next base: position 1,668,508,827 of record CM076581.1, read on the forward strand.
TGAATAAGCAGTGCGGAGCCCACATGGGTAGATGCCATGGTGGAGGAGTATGAATCCATTGTCAGAAATAGTGCTTGGGAGATTGTTCCAAGGCCGGTGGGTAAATCAGTAGTAGGATCAAGATGGATCTACAAGGTAAATCAAGCTGCTGATGGGAGCGTCAAGAAGTATAAGGCAAGATTTGTTGCCGGGGCTTCTCACAGATCGAGGGTATTGATTATGAAGAAACCTTTGCACCTGTCGCACGATATTCTTCCATAAGGACCATCCTTGCTCTCTCAGCGCAGATGGGTTGGCACATTCATCAAATGGACAAATATTTCACTGGACTTGGATTCACCAAGAGTGAGGCAGATGCAAACCTGTACCAAATTGTGGTGGAGGGTAAGATTTTAATCATTGTTCTTTATGTTGATGATTTAATACTAACGGGTGATGAGCAATTGATACACTCATGCAAGGTGGATCTTGTAAAGGAGTTTGAGATGAAGGATTTGGGCCTCCTTCATTATTTCCTTTGACTGGAAATATGGCAGCGGGAAGGTGAACTGTTTGTGTCTCAAGGCAAGTATGCTCGGGAGATACTTGAGAAGTTTCACATGCAAGGCTGCAAGCCTATCGACACTCCTCTTCCTAGAAATTGGAGGAAAGATGATGCTACATCGGTAGAGGTAGTGGATGCCACTGTTTATTGATAGTTGGTGGGTTCGCTCATGTATTTAGTTAATAAAAGACCAAACATATGCTATGCGGTGAACCAAATTTCACAAGCGATGGTTAAGCCTACCAAGCTCTTTTGGAAGTCAGGCAAGCATGTCCTGAGGTATCTCAGGGACACATCTGAGTATGGATTATGGTACAGACAAACAGATGAGGTGAAGTTGCATGGCTTCACGAATGCAGATTGGGCAACCCAACAGACAGAAAGAGCACATCAGGAGGGGTTTTCAGTATCGGATCTACGATAGTTTATTGGTACAGCAGGAAATAAAGATCCGTGGCACTCAGTTCAGCGGAAGCAGAATACATGGCAGCAAGTTACGCTGCATGTGAGGCTATCTGGATGAGGAAGATCCTGGTTGGTTTGTTCAGTTCACATTTAGATCCTACAGTGATACATTGTGATAATCAGAGTTGCATTAAACTCTCGATTAATCCTGTGTTTCATGATAGGTCTGAACATATTGATATCCGGTATCATCAGAGATTGTGGGCAACGGAAGATCATGTTGCTTCAGTACATTCCTACAGAAGATCAGGATGCAGACATTCTGACGAAGGCGCTTACCAGGAGAAAATTCAAATACTATAGAGGCAGGATCAGGGTAAAGGATAATCCCTATATTTTTGAGAGGGAGTGTTGAGATTCAACAAGATGATGATCTTAGTGAAAATGAGTCGCCTTCACTAAGTGGGCCCGCAGGCTATTTTTAGGTGCAAGTATATTTTTAGACTATGTCTATTTTTAGACATGGTGATCATATTTAAGAAGTTGCAGGATGTTATTTGTGGATGGTTGATCAAGTTGGAAAAATAGATGAAATTATATTTTTAGAATATTGGGCGAATTCTATTTATAGATCGTCGATCTAAAAATAGAAGTGTCGATTATTATTAGCTCTTAATAATAATCTGACAATAAACAACAACTTATTCTCTTGGAGCACTTAGTTTCAGTGCATAGATTTGGAAAATCAGTGGGCTGAAGGAATTATGCAATTCCTAGGGTTTATTGGTGGTTCATGCATGGAGGACTCAGTTAGAACTGAAGTGGCAAAGTTATGACAGAGTTGGAAGAGTAGTTCATGGAGTTGTTATTCAGTTTAACTCAGTTAATGGAGTTAAACTCAGTTGAGCTAGTTGTATCTAGTCTAACTGAATGATACACTAGTGAGAGTGGAGTGAATTAATTAGTTAATTAATTCACAAATAATAATTCATTAATCAACTGAACAATACAGCAGTTAACTACAGTGCATGTCAGTTCCAGTGGAGACCCAATGGAGAGATAGGTGAAAGGCAAGATGGACTATATGTTGTGACTATAGTGATGCATTGATTGCACCACACACACATTGGAGTTTCCAATGAGGATTTTGTAGTCAAGGCAAGGGTAATTCGAATTCATTCAGAGCTATTCTTTCAAGATGTGATCACAAGAAGGATAAATAAAATAAAAGGTGGCAAGAAATCACGGACTGGATTTACATTTCTTCCCATCGGGCAGTATTTATTGATTGTAATTCTAGGAGTTTGACACTGAAGATTTGCATGAGATTGTTATATGATTCCACATACACAACATATGACAGTTGGGGGTTTTCTGTTCTCTGTGCTTTCCGTTTAAACAATCAGAAAGTATTTGTTTTTATTGCTTCATGTATTTGCAATTGATTTTAATTTCTGCAAAAGATTAATAGTGGAAGGATTCTGTATTTAGCAAGAAGATAAATATTGTTAGATCAGGAGAATATGGATATATACATGCATCTTGTATATAATTTCTACAGATTCTATTCTGTACTGCTACTGGTATGCAATGTAATAACAACAAATTTACTTTGACATGTCATGGATGCTCACCACATGAGATCCATTATGCTCAGCAGCGATTCCCATTCACCCTCACTAGATTTGAGGATGGATTCAAGTACCTGGGATTTTACCTTAAACCAGTGAGCTATAAAACTGTTGATTGAAATTGGCTTATTACCAAGATTAAAAAACGATTGAACAACTGGTGTCATCATTGTCTATCTAGGGTTGGTCGACTGACAATGATCAAATCTGTCTTTGAGGCCATTCCGGTATAATGGATGTCTTTGGCTTGGATTTCTAAAGCAATACTACACAAGATACAACTGATCTACATAAAATTCTTATGGCTCGATGCTAAATAAGGACATACTTTCTCCTGGACCAAATGGACCCGTATTTCTTTACCTAAGCGATGGGGGGGTTGGGGTATCAAAGGTTTACCGACCTTTTCTTTGGCACTGGCTGCTAAACTTGGATGATAGATTCTCACTAGTAACAGTTTATGGACCAAGGTGGTCATTCAGAAATATATTCATCTACTCAATCCTCTTGAATGGCTTCGTCTTTTACCGGAGCACTATCCTTGCTGTTCAACGATTTGGCACGCTGTCCTTGCCTCGATTCGACATATCAGTGCAGATTTGGTATGGAAAATTGGTAATGGTTCCAAGGTTTGTATTGGTTGGGATTCATGGGCGGGTTGCAGAAATGCACACCTCCTCCCGAATGCACTTATTGACTCTCTCAATCGTGCTGGATTTCTGACACTCAACCATATTGCTGACAAAAATCGAACCACCCTATTTACTCAAGGCTGGCTTGACCATCAGGAACTGCAGATACAACTGTAATGGATTGAGATGTGGTCTGCTTATCTGGATGCATTAAGAGATACCCGTGTCAGAATTCTTGATCGGGAGGATGAACTTATATGTAATGTTTCTAAACAGGGTTTATATACGCCCAAAGAGGGGTATATTCATATACACCGAGCACAAAAACTTGAATCCTTGCTCCTGTGGTGGCGCAATATCTAGAAATTAAAGGGAACTGTGAAAGCTAGGCTCCTCATGTCGTGTATTTTTACTGGTAAAATTCCCACGGGGGCAAATCTCCGGAAAAGAACACTTATTGGCCCCCATAGATGTCCACTTTGTAATGCGGCTGCTGAAGATATTATCCACCTTTTCCATCATTGTCATGCAACCCTTGAACTTTGGTTTCTTATCCACTCCTCCATCAATCATAATCTTCGTTGGGAGGGGAATACTCTTACAGAAGCTTGGGAACATTGGTGGATTTCTACAGCTTCCCATAAGTTGAGAAATCTGCGTATTTTAATCTGTTGGAGCATCTGGATGGCCCGCAATCGAACCATATTCCACAACATACCTTATCATTGGCCCTCATCTGCTGCCCACATAATCTTCATTTACCACCTGATACTAGATGATCCACCCCCTCCACAACCTCGAATTATCTCCCCTGAGATTATTGACTTCATTCTCCCTTGGGCCTATTTCGATGGATCTGCACAGACTCATGGTTGTGGTGGTGGCTTCATACTTCATCATACTCTCCACCATTTCTATAAAGTCAAGATTGGACTTCAACGTGGCACCAATAATTTTGCAGAACTCTCCTATCTACTATACCTCCAATTTTCCACACAAAAAATGTTCATGCTCAATAGATATTCGAGGATTCCAAAATTGTCATTGACTGGCTTAACTTACAAACAACCTGTCACGTACACACACTGCAGAATATTTTAGATGAAGTTCTACAACTCAAAACACAATTTGATCCTATTTAATGTCGGCACATTTACAGCGAGAGGAACACAATTTATGAGCTCCTTTCCAAGGAGGCAACGCACCTATTTACTGCTCACATGAAGATTCAGGAGCAGAATGATGATGCATATTATCAGTATTTTCACCGACCCTTTGTACCTAATCATTGGAGGGGGGACATCCCCCATTAGAGGCAGCAACTATTTTTTTTATCATTTTTTCTCATAGTTACTATTGTATATATGTTCTCAGACTACTGTTTGGTTGTTCTACAACATGTATTTATGCGGCACATAATGGATGTATTTATTTTTTGCTACACTACAGCTATCTATTGACAACTTTATTGTTGATCTGCATATGCATTTAACATATACAACATGTAACTTTTATTTACATTAATAAAAGCTACGATTTTTCCTATGGGGAAAAAAAAACTAATTTAATATTGGTTTATAAAATTCAATCTATTGTTAAATTTAAAAAACTTAAGCCACAATTTGTTATAACCTGCAACTTAATTCCATCTTAACTATGGATCTACCAAGTGCCGAGAGGGATCAAAGCTCTTGAGAGGCAAACATATTTTAGAGTGAAAAGAGAATTGATACCTCTAGGCGCTTGGTAGATCCAGAGTTAAGATGGATCTAGGCTGGTATAATATATATGTAATTGACTCAAAAACCTACATATTAAGTTTTTAAATTTTATTGTTTATTTTAATAATAATAAAAAATACAACTTATGTTAGGGTTTAATTAAAATAGATATCATTTGCAAGAGAAGATGAGATCAAAGCTGCAAAATATTTTGGATACGCCAAAAGACCATAGGTTGAAAGGTATGGCCATTCACTCAAAACCCTAGATAACAAGAATCTTAAATTTTACTGTTAAAATATTTTACAAAATCTGTTAGATTTATTGACAATTCAGGAAAAATAAATAAATAAAAATAAAATAAAATAAAATAAAAACCCTATATAATAAAAAATTCACTATATATTTTATTAGTAAAAAATTGTACAATCTATGTTCCTATTTAAATTTAATTAGAATTCAAAATAAAAATAAAATTTCAATACTTACCTTAAATCCTTGTTTCTTCCTGTATAATTTAACGTTAGGGTTTAACTTTCTCTACCACTTCAAATTTAGGGTTTTTAAATTTAGACATTTTAGATTTAATGGGTTTCTATACTTACTATATATAGGGCATCTGACATAAAAAGTAGGGGAATCACCTATTGAATTAGATCCAAACCTTGTCACCCCTCTTCGTTTTTTTTTAAACGGTTAGATGTTGTGTGGTTTATCATCTGTAACATAACGCACCAGTGCTACCAAAGCAATACAACGCATCGATAAATTATAACACTTTCGATTATGTCTAGTTTGTTCATTGTTTCTCTCAATGTAATATAATGCACCAACATGCTTGTTCCTAATAGCACCGATATTTCATTGTGGTGGGTTGAGCCTTACAAATTACACCGTCAACCCTCTTTGATTTTTAAGAAACTATTATATGTTTCTCTGTGCGCCCTATGTAACATAACACACCGGGGCTACCTGAGTAACACAATGCATCGATATATTATAAAAATTTGGATTTTTCCTAGTATCTTCATCGTTGCTCCTGGTGTAATATAACACATAGACACACATGTTCCTAATAGAAATGTTAAATCATTACATTGTTTTTAGCCATACAAATCACATCGTCAACATTTATTTATTTATTTATTTGTAATGGCTATATATTGTGCGGTGCGACCTCTATAATATAACACATCAAGGCTACCTGAGTACTTCAACGCACCGTTATATTATAACATTTTCAATTATGTTGAGTTTGTTCATCGTTTCTCCCAATGTAATATAACGCACCAGCGCATCTATTCCTAATAACACTGTTAAATCAGTGCGGTGCCTATAGCCTTACAAATCGCATTGTCCTCACTTCAAATTATTTTAAAAAGTAATAATTTTCCATGACGGTGCTAAACAATTAAAATCCCAATGTGTTTAATCTGATAAATGCACTGGTGCATTTATTCAGATAAATGCACCGGTTACCGGAGCTTTTTTTGCTAAAATTTATTTGATTTATTTGTAAAATTTATCTAATGGTTTCTATATTGAATGGTACATGTTGTATATTGATAAAAAAAATGTCTAAGAAGGTCTCAAGTAACAAAAATATTGACCGACACAATGACATCACATCAAAAAAATCAGAGGATGCAAGTTCTTTGTAAATTATTTACAAAATTAATATGCATGAACTGTATGTAAGTTTAACTAATATGTATTAGTTAGTGTGTGTCATGTAGAGACACAAAATGAAGAAGGCTAATAAGATTATTTCTAATATAAGTGCAGAAGAGCGTAAAATCCTGATAGAAAAAATTGCAGAACCATGAATCAGGTGAATGAAAAAATACCATTCAATATGTTTTTTTTAAGTGCAGAAGAGCGTAAAATCCTGATAGATAAAATTGCAGAATGGTGAATGAGGTGGATGAAAAAATACTATTCAATATGGTTTTTTTTTTTTTTTTTTTTTTTTTTTAATAATATACTTAGAATATTAGATAACATGTTTCAAACAATCTATTAATTCATATATGTTTAATGTTCTATAGGGATCGACAACAAAGGAAAAGATCAATGTCATTCTAAGAAAATAAAAATTAAGGAACATATAAATGATGATGAATTGGTCCTTAGCTCATCTCGAGTGGTGCTAGAGATAAATGAAAGGGGGGCAATTCTTTACAAAACTATGAGGGATCTAGTGGAACGAACGTATAGACTTACTTTCCACTTATAATACAAAAATCAATGCAATGATTCTAAGAACAAAATTATATCTAAGCTACAAGAAATGTTTCTAGAGCAATGGTCAATGAGACATGTCAGACTTGTAATAGAAAAAGCATACAACAACAAATAAGAATCATTCAAAAGGTAATATTCCTAATTGTATAAAATGATTTTCTAGAATTATATGTATATATTACTAAAAACCATTAATGTATTAATATCGATTTTGTTATATTTAGTTTTCATATATCATTATAAAAATAGTTTATTACTTTTTTTTAACGAAGATTATGAAAATCCAAAATGATCAACGCGCTGATATATGAAACATGTGAGTAGGAATGTCCAAAAAAATGTATAAGGAGATGGTAAAAAAAATGGACAAAATTACATCAAAGGAAGATCCATTTCAACAACAACGTGCTTTAAATGTATGTAATCGTGATTGACTTTGTACATGTTGTATCTTAAGAGACAATCCCTCGATTGTGAAAGGAGTCAATGCTTAAGAAAATTTTAAAAGTGTGTCGCAAGAATGATTTCATCATGAGGTCTTTGTTCTATCCCTCTGGGAACTAGTTTTCTAAACTCCTTAATGATCTGGAATAATAAAAGATTTCACAATGCCATTCACTGCTAATATCTGAATGGAAAGAAGAATTGCAAAGGAAACTCAAAATGATATGCTGAGGAGCAGAATCTACCACTTTAAAGTTCCAGAGGAAATTCATGGAGAGAGAGGAAACTTTGAAATAATATGTTGTAAACACAGAATCTATTACTTTAAAGTTTGATGAGGAGTTCGTGAAGAGAGGGGAAACTTAAAATGATATGATGAGGAGAAAAATCTACCACTTTAAAGTTTCACAGAGAATTAGTGAAGAGAGAAAAGTTGGAGTGAAGGACCGCAAATTAAGGTTATTTAACTCTTACACACAGATTTAATTAAGAGACGGGATGCTACATTACTTCACTTCATTCAAATAAGAAGGGACACAAAATAGCACAAGAAATACGAATCACCATCAACAGTTGCAGGAAACTTGCTGCTACTTTCATTTACCAATTAGAAAAAGAAGTACAAAATATAATCCCCAAGAGGTCTGGAACTCAGCCCCCTTTCCTTCCCTCATTCTCTCTTCCTTAAATACCAACAACAATAGTTTGTAACTGCTCGAGCTTCTTGAAACTCCTAAACTGTTAAACTACTTATTACATTTCAATCGAGGACACCATTGTAGCTTCGATCTTAACAAGGAAAACAAAATACACTTGGAATATAATCCTTTTGCTGAGTCTGATTTGTTGCTGATGTGTCTCTTTCCCTTTCGGCTGTGATGTCCTAATAGTATGCATAAACGCATCTCCACCTGACTCTGCCCATGCTTTTGCGTTTCGAACACTGTCATCATGTCACTTGCTACCTGACTCTGCCTCTTCTGCGCATGCCTGTTGCGTTTAGTCTTCTCTTCTCTTTTGATTTGTGTCGAGTCACTTACCCGAGTCTCCCTTCCCGTGTTTAGACCTTCTTCCGTTATCAAGGCGTTTCACTGGCTTTACGTTATAAGCCTCCTTTCTTCCTCCAATGCGATTTAACACTGGAAAGGCTTTACATCCAGATTTGAAATCCTTTGCTATTTGAATTTGGCTCTACATCGCATCCAGGCTCTTGTCGCATGTCACAGGATTTAGTTCTTAGCACTAACAAGTTTCCCTTTAACATATGCGATATGCGATTTGCGATCGGGCCCCACTGCATCACGAAACTAAATTTTAAACATTACCGTGGACTTGTGGGTTATGGCCCACGTAAACTCAATAATCGTCGATGCAAAATTGTGCTATGCTGACACGTGGCCCTTCTCCTCATCGCATCGCAAGATATATTGTTTAACTTGCGATGTCATCTCAGCCGTCGATCTCTTCCCCTTCATATCTGCAATTCAATCCTCGCCATATGATCGCCTCCTTTGGAAATCTTCTAAGTGTTTATGTCTTAGTCAATTTCTCTACTTTCTACCGTCGCCGCTATGCAACTCCGCTATCCTCCTTGAGATTTATTCAGTCTTTAAAAGCGTTGATCTCTCCTGAGCTTGTTCTCCTATTTTTTATTCACTCCAACTTGGGATTATCATGCTTGCTGCACAATTTACTCACTATTTCAATCCGGAATACAAACCACCAGTCTGTATTACGTCTCTGAATCCAGAATTCGTGATTTGTTTCTTACTCGACCTGTAAGAGCATATTACAGATCTTCTTGAAATTTTAACAACTGTTCCTCAATAACCTTGAACTGCTCAGAACCTCTCTTGACTTTTAGCTGAGTCGAATTTGAAGGCTACAACAGTACATATAAAAAATAATTTACCATTAAAGATTAATCTTCAAATATTTTCTTACAGAAATGAAAAAACAATGGAACTCATTCAACACATAAAACAAGACAATAAGGAAGAAAATGGTTGATTTCGAAGTTTATGAGTAATTGTTAATATTTCCTTATAACAACTCAAGGTTTCATTTTTGTATATTTTAATTTGTTTTACAACAACCATCCTTGAATGTCTTTAAATTGATGCTAACATACAAAGAAGAGTCATCAGAAGAATTGATTGACATTGGGTTAAATAACGATTGTGAATATATGATGGCATATCAAAAATTAATTGTGGAATTTATAAGTATCTATGTTGATTTACTTCTCTCAGTTTATAATTAATAGAACAAAAAAATCATTTATATTAAATATATGATTTATTATGGGGTATAAAAGTTGCAGGAAACAAAGTATGGAACTACGCCAATAGAACAATTGTTAAAAGAAGGCATGAGATTTGGTTTTGAAAGAATGTGTAAAAAAATTTGAAAAAATAAAAATAAAAACCTTATATAATAAAAAATTCACTATATATTTTATTAGTAAAAAATTGCACAATCTTGTTCTTATTTAAATTTAATTAAAATTCAAGATAAAAATAAAATTCAAGACTTACCTTAAACCCTTATTTCTTCCTGTAGAATTTCACATTAGGGTTTAACTTTCTCTACCACTTCAAATTTAAGGTTTTTCAATTTAGACATTTTAGATTTAATGGGTTTCTGTACTTACTATATATAGGGCATTTGACATATAAAGTAGGGGAATCACCTATTGAATTAGATCCAAAGCTTGTCACCCCTCTCCGTTTTTTTTTTAACGGTTATATGTTGTGCGGTGTGTCATCTGTAACATAGCGCACCGGTGCTACCAAAGCAATACAACGCATCGGTAAATTATAACAATTTCGATTATGTTTAGTTTGTTCATCGTTTCTCTCAGTGTAATATAACGCACCGACACGCTTGTTCCTAATAGCACCAATATTTCATTGTGGTGCGTCGAGCCTTAGAAATCACACTGTCAACCCTCTTTGATTTTTAAGAAACTATTGTATGTTTCTCGGTGCGCCCTATGTAACATTACACACTGGGGTGACCTGAGTAACAAAATGCATCGATAAATTATAAAACGTTGGATTTCATGTAATATTTTCATCGTTGCTCCTGGTGTAATATAACTCACAAACACACATGTTCCTAATGACACAGTTAAATCATTTTATTATTTTTAGCCTTACAAATCACACTATCAACACTCTCATTTTTTTTTTTTAAATGAATGTATATTGTACAGTGCAACCTCTGTAATATAACTCATCGAGGCTACTTGAGTACTTCAACGCATCGTTATATTATAACACTTTCAATTATGTTGAGTTTGTTCATCATTGCTCCCAATGTAATATAACGCACCAACACGTTTATTCCTAACAGCACCGTTAAATCAGTGCGGTGCCTTTAGCCTTACAAATCGCACCATCCTAACTTCAAATTATTTTTAAAAAATAATTTTCCATGACGATGTTGAACAATTAAAATCCCAGTGCGTTTAATCTTATAAATGCATAGGTGCATTTATTTAGATAAATGCACCAATTACTAGAGCTTTTTTTGGTTGAAATTATTTGATTTATTTGTAAAATATATCTAATGGTTTCTGTATTGAATGCTACATGTTTTATATTGATAAAAAGATGTCTGAGAAGGTCTCAAGTAACAAAAATATTGATTGATACGATGACATCACATCAAAATAATCAGAGAATGCCAGTTCTTTGTAAATTATTTACAAAATTAGTATGTTTGAACTATATGTAAGTTTAACTAATATGTATTAGTTAGTGTGTGTCATGTAGAGACACAAAATGAAGAAGGCTGATAAGATTATTTCTAATATAAGTGTAGAAGAGCATAAAATCCTGATAGAAAAAATTGCAGAATGATGAATCAGGCAAATGAAAAAAATACTATTCAATATGATTTTATTTATTTATTTATTTTATTTATTATATTTTTCATTAATAGTATACTTAGAATATTAGATAACATGTTTCAAACAATATATTAATTCATATATGTTTAATGTTCTATAGGGAGCAACAACAGAGGAAAAGATCAATGTCATTCTAAGAAAATAAAAATTATGGAACATGTAAATGACGATGAATTGGTCTTTAGCTCATCTCGAGTGGTGCTGGAGATTAATGAAAGGGGGACTATTTTAAAAAACTATGAGGGATCTAGTGTAACAAAGATATAGACTTACTTTCCACTTATAATACATAAACCAATGCAATGAATCTAAGAAACAAATTATATCTAAACTACAGGAAATGCTTCGAGAGCACTGGTCAATGAGACATGTCAAACTCATAATAGCAAAAGCATACAACAACAAATAAGAATAATTCAAAAGGTAATATTCCTAATTGTATAAAATGATTTTCTAGAATTATATGTATATATTACTAAAAACCATTAATTTATTGATATCAATTTTGTTATATTTAGTTTTCATATATCATTATAAAAATAGTTTATTACTTTTATGAAAATCCCAAATGATCAACGCGCTAATATACGAAACATGTGAGTAGGAATGTCCAAAAAATGTATAAGGAGATGGTCAAAGAAATGGACATAATTGAATCAGAGGAAGAGCCATTTCGACAACAACGTGCTTTAAATGTATGTAATCATGATTGACTTTGTACATATAAAAAATAATTTAGCATTAAATACTATTTTTCAAATATTTTCTTGCAGAAATGAAAACTTGTTATCGTCGATGACCCAATATATATATAATCTTTTTTTTTTTTTTTCCCTTTTCAGTTGTGATGAATTTCCATTGTAAGTTCCGCTAAAACATTTGTTACAAAGGAATGTTTTAGCGGATGTTTTTTTGACAAATTTTGCCAATTTTATAACACTAAAAACCTTCGTTATAACATCCACTAGAAGGTCTTTTCCTTGTAGTGTAGGAAGACTACAAGGAAATGGATTTGATAGGATTTTCTCTTATCCATATCACCTTTTATGTATTCTTCAGGCCTTTGAATTCAGTTAATCCTCGATCAACCTCTCGACCACAAGCCAGTCAACCTCTCGTCGTAAGCACCTTGGAGACTGCTCTAGGACCCTCTATGCATCAATTCAGTCCTTAAGTGAGCATGTGTCTAGATTCTACTACCTCCTCGAAGGGCCCTCCCTACCTTGGTTTTACTTGTCCTCATCCTCATCTATTGTTTAATATGTTCTTGGGGTCCATATTCGATTTAACTCTCATCCCTGTCTTCAAACCCTAGATACTACTTGGCTTCACTCTTAGGTCTCTCCCTCCCTTTATGCTCTTTGTTGTTCCCCTTTAGCCCTGCCCTTCCTTCATTTCATTTATCCTCCCCTCTCGCCTCTATTTCCCTTCTCTTGCTCTCTGGCTCTATTACCCCCTTTGTTTTACCCATTTCTTCCCCTCATTACAAACTATGCTCCTTTGCTCACCCCCCTTACTCCCTCTCCACTGAGTCCTCGGATAACCCTTTCCTGGCCCTATTGGAGGACCGGGTCCTCTCCAATATGAGAAAAAAAATCCCCTTGGTAGATGAAATAATTCATTCATGACCCTTATGTAGAAACAAATTAATTAAAAAATATGCCCTAGCAAATAGAAATCAATTCTTCGGGCCTTTAGAGTTTAAGGCCCTTCTTTGAGTCCTAAATGAAAATCTTATCTCTCAATTGTAAGGGATTAGCCAACCCTATGAAAAAATTGGCTATAAAAATATTAGTCGAGATTCACTCCCTCACTTTCTTTCCCTTCAAGAATCCATGATGGTGATTCAATTGTTGAAAATTTCTCTCACCAAATTGGATTTTGTGTCCCATGATGATTCAAGCAGATCATGGGGGATTATCATTGTTTGGAACACTTGTTATATTTATCTAAATTTTGCATGGAATTCCGTTTTGGTATCTATGCAGGTATATATTTCATGGATCTCGACCTATATTTCAATTGTTTCAATATATATGGACCAGAATTTGATAGACATGACTTTTAGATTTCATTTTCCAATCTTCCTTTCATTGACTCTTGTCACGCAATTGTTGGGGGTGATTTGAATGTTTCCTTAGGGGCTTCTAATTCCTGTGATTCTTCAACAAAGACTGACCCCTCTGTAATTTCTTCATTGAATTTTTTGATGATATTGTCCTCTGTAATATTCTCCCAACAAAACTCTTACCCAATTATTCCAATAATATATTTGGATCTACTAGAGTTGTTAAGCATCTAGAATGTTTTTTCCTATCGGAAGGAATCTTGGAAACAAATCTCAAATTACAGTAATGGACATCATTTGGAGGTGACTCTAATGAAAATCATAGTCTTCTGGATCTTGATATTTTCCCCTAAAAACCCTCCAACCCTTTAAAATTAAATCTCTCTTAGTTTTAAGACCCTTTCCTTCACGAAGATTTATAACACCATTGAATCCCATTCTCTCCTATTATATTATAATCCCCCCCATTCAATTTCAAAAAAACCTGAAACAACCCAAACAGTCGTTTCTGAGTGGGGAAAACACAAAAGGAATGCTCACACAAAAAGCTTTGGCTACCATTGAGTCCAAATTCAAAGAACCGTTTGATTAAGGTTTCTCTAAGGATGATTCACTAGACCCAAGGGAGGTTATCAAAGAACTAGAAGAAAAGCGAAGGAAATTTATGCTCAATAGAGAAAAGGAATGGATGGTGAAAAGTAGAGCCATTTGTCTTCAAGTGGAGGATGAAAAGACTAAATATTTTGATCAAATTGTAGACCACATTAAAAACTATAAATACTATCTGGAGGATAAAAAAAATCTGATGGCTCCTTGGCCACATCCTTTAATGACATTTCCTCACAAGGATATATGTACTTCAAAGGGATATTTCAACAAGAAAACCATGCTACAATCAGGCAGATCTTAGAGGTAGCAATGATGTTTCCTAATTTCATCAATCAAAAAGGAAATTAATACCTTATGGCTAAAGTTACAAAACTTGAGCTTTAAAATATACTACACAATTTTTGAAAAATTAAGAGCCCCATCCAACTCCACTTTCATAGATCTAATTCCAAATTAAAATAATTTTGACTCCTTTGACCTCTTCAAACTCATCTCCATCTACAACCCCACATATAAAATTATTTTAGAGACCATTGCTTCTCACTTAAATGACGTTTCTTGATAAACATCTCCTTGGAACAATTTGGTTTCCTGTAAGTCTGGCATGTTCATGAAGCTATTGGTCTAGCTGAAGAAGGCCTACATTCCATTCACTACAGTTGAAAAAGAGTGGTTCTATAGAGAGTGGATATCTCCAAATATTTTGACCAAGTAATTTGGCCTTACATTAGGTTGTTGCTAATTCATCTGGGTTTCTGTCACACTTTTGTCTCCTATATTATGAGTTGTGTTGGCACTTCATATTTTTCCCTTTCCATATATGAGGTTGTTTCCCCTCGTTTTCGATAGGGAAAGGGGATAGTGATAAGGTTTTCCTTTATCTCCTCCTCTTTCTCCAACTGTAATTTGACTCATATGCACTTTGTAGATGGTATCTTGATGTTCTCATATGGTTCTATGGGTCATATACATACTCTCAAATATCTCTTGGACACTTTTTTCTCAATCCACGATTATGATTATCAACCATGTAGAAATATCCATTTTGGATGGGGGTTGTCTTGGAGAGTAAAACTATAGTTTGAAATATCTTTTCTCCTATGATATTTAAGAGATAAATCAAGGCATAAAATATTTACATTTTATTTTGAAACCAAACAGTTGCAAAGAATCAAACTGGTTTTGGCCACTTTAAAAGGTGGAAAAGAGAATCTAAGTATAGTGCAATAAATGGTTATCAAGGTGTAGCAGGCCTGTCCTTTGTAAATATGTAATTGAAGAAATTCCCATCTATTAGGCATGTAACAACCCCTGGTTGATTTCATATGTAAATACAAAATAATACGATGGTCATGGGACATGTATTCCAAGCAGAATGTTGGGAAAAACATAGTGATGGGGTATCACTGGTGATTAATTAATCGATATGGAAATTGGAAAAGGAAAAGTGCAATTAATTGGCATTTATTTATGAAAATAAAGGAGAATAGGAGAAAAGGGATATGAAGGGTCACAAATTTGCATGAGGAGGAAATTGAAGGAAAAATGAAGAAAATAGAGGCCACAATAATAAAAAGGCTTATGAGGATAAGTTCACAGTTTTTTCAGTTCATTATTTTGTTTTCTAATTCAATCTCTCATTCTCTCATACTCTTGCACACTTAGATTATTCTTGGAGCATCCTTGGAGCACTCTAGTTTTCACTCTGATTGGATAAAAAGAGAAAGGAAAGCAGGAAAGCGCAAGGGAATAGGTGGATCAGTAGCTACAATTGGATTTCTTTGTAGGTAATAGGTTGCATGTGTCATTTCTTTGCTAATTTATGGATGCATGGTATATGCATGTGTTTTTTTGGTTATGTGTTGTCATAAGCATGGAGTATTGTCTGGATTGATGATTTTTTTAGCCTTGCCATTGCATTTCCTAGATAGCCATGGTGTTGTGGGTTTTCTTCCACTTGATTGTTTTCTGGTTGGTGCTCATAATTTTTTATGGCTATTGATTACTAGTCCTAGAGCCTAGGTTGGGACAAACAATTTGGAGCCCTTGGTGGATTGAGTTACTAGTTCCTAGAGCCCTAGACAACTTGGGTAGAGATTGATCTGGTTGGTGTTACCGATGTCCGACCTTGAAGTGGAATCACTAGTTGAGGGTTGTGGTAGCTTGGCCTCTAGAAGTCCTGGTTTGGTTTTGTTTCGTTTATTCCATGATATCCCACATTTATTCTTGGAATATGGTAGGGGGGTGATTGGATGAAAGAGAGATTTGGTTCATCCCAATCTATGGTCGGGTGTTACGTGGAAGTCCCTGAATTGGTTGGTATTTGCATATGTCAATAAGAGTTATTCTTATTTTATGATACATGTATATGGTAGCGATTGTGTTGGCGATGTTATGGATGAGTTTCCATGGTTTATATGTTGGTTATTATTTTGTTATATGTTGTGCATATGATGTGTATCTTCTATGGCTCTTGTCTTAAATTGTTTAGCTATTGATCGATTGATGAATGTATGGACTAATAAGTTTTGTTACAAATATGTGGAGGGGGAATAGGGCCTTATTGATGATTCCAAGATGAATCTCAAACCTTTATGATCATATATGCATTCATGACTTGTATCTTACATGTTTTCCATGTGTTTGATGAAATGCATAGTATGTTCTGGTTAATCTATGCAAAGTTTTTTATTTGAGTTTGAATGTTTAGCTTTGTTTTCATGTCAATAATGATTTTGAGAAGTGTCAGGTAGTTATTAGCAGTGCTCTGGAGGATGACCTAGAATTTTTGCTCATATCTTGGGACCACACCCTCTGAACTAGACATTTTGGGTCACAACTGCACTTAGGTAGTGTTGTGCATATGGTCGGAGGCCTATAGCCACATGGAGGCCTTGTCGTGCATGTGGTTGGGGGTTAAGTTGTGATAAAAGTAGCCCCAACTTAGGCTTTGGTCACCTGGGGTGGTTCTTTGGCCCCTGAGGATTTTGTAGCCCTGAGAGATATTGTCAGTTGCCAGCTGTGGTCAATTGCAGGCCCCACTTCCTTAACTGGAGCTTGGATGTCGAGTCATGTTATAGTAAATCTTCGTCTCATGTCTACCCTCACAGGCTAGTGAAATTGGGTAAATGTGGGAGGGGTGATTACAGATTGGTATTAGAGTCCCCAGGTTCAACACTTAGACTGCATGGGCGAAGTGTGTTTTTCATGCATGCATGTCAGATGTATATGTGTTCCTTATGCATTGTGATAATCATTGTTGGAGTAATTTCATCATGTAGAGGTTGATGATGTTGATGTTGAGATGATTGATATGTCTATTTCATTATATATACATATGTTGTGCTAACCCATATTGATTTTGCAGACGAGATAGCCTCCCCTAAACTTCACTAAGGTATGTTTTATTGTGTTTCTATTTGGTTTAGTTGACATGGTATGTTTGGAGGAAGAAGAATATTAATATGACAAGCAAAATGGTGGACTAGAGTTCATATGATTCTCCCTATATATCATATCAATAACATGGCGATGAGTACTCCCCTGACATAATAGATACATTGAGAAGTTTAAAGGTAGAAATTAGAAGTTGAAAAGTAGATAATGATAGGATCATTCAGTCATAGGAAAGACTTTCCAAAGCATAGGAGAAGCAAGCAGAAGTTAATGTAATCATCCTTTAGGGTTTGTCATATTTATAGAGAAGAGACCGCTTAGGATCAGTCATGGGAAGGAAGAAAGGACCAATCAGGAATATGGTAGCAAGTCTCAATCAAGATACAAGTTTGACACATATGATATAGTCAAAGATGCTAGGTTCTTGGATACACCTAACAGGAGGGGAAATGACCATGTGTTTTATTCTAGATATGGTTCAAAGAAACATCATCATCATCACTTCCACCATCCATATAGGAGGAGTGAGAAGTAGTAAATTCCAGGGGAGTTCAAGAAAACAAAGGCTGCTGCATTTGATGGAGAAATGAAGAAGTCAAAATATGTAGAATCTTGGTTGCTTGGGATGAATAGTTTTTTCAGATTGCATGAGTTTTAAAAAAATATGAAAGCCATGATAACTACTTTCAGTCTTAAAGGAAAAGAAAAAATTTGGTGGGAAGATGTAAAGAATGTCAAAGGAATTCGAGAAGAGGAGTTGACTTGGAGTGAGTTCGAGAAACTTTTCAAGGAGAAGCATATATTTGAAAGATACTATGATGACAAGGAAAAAAAGTTATATTATGACCGATGAGGATTATACTAGCATATTCTTGGAGTTATTTAAATATGTGCCTTATCTTAAGGATGAGAAAGCAAGGATTAAGAGATTACTCAATGGGTTTCTAGTATTATTCAAAGACCAAATTGAGTTTGATGAGCCTAGAACACTGAAGGAAGCCATCAGAAAGTTGAAGCACTATTATGAGCAATCGAAGCACAAGATTGAGTCTAAGTAGGATTGTAAAGGTAATGAGAAGAATAAAGGAAAGTGGGATAAGAATATAGGAGTACCTTAGGATAAAAATGACAAAGAGAATGTAGCACCATACAAGAAATTCAATGCAGTTGACAAAGGACAAGGATTTCAATTTAAGGAGTAGAACAAGGGTGATGGTGGGAAGCCTCTAAAATGTTGGACTTATGGCAATGATCACTACATGAGAGATTGTCCACAACATCAGGGTGACATATCACAAATTTATAGTGCTCAAGAGCCATATACAATTGGGTATTTGGACATAGTATTCCTCAGATTTATGCAACATTGGATAATAGGAAAGTTGATCATTAGGCATCTGTTATAGAGATGGAAGGTAATATTTGTGCTCAAGTTATTTCTATTTTGATTGACCATGGATATAACTATAGTTATTCCAATCCTTATCTGGTGGATAAGTGTTGCTTGAATAAAGCGATGCATGTAGAGTCTTGGTTGGTGCAGTTGGCTACAAGTAATAAGAAAAGAGTTCATCATTGTGTAAGATCTTGTGCATTTGAGGTGAACGGTATGTCTACATCAATAAATCTAATTGTGTTTCTGTTGGGATCATCCAATATGATATTAGGTATGGATTGGTTGTACATTCACATGACTAAGGTATATTTCTATGGTAAGTCTATTAAGTGCTTGGATGATGACAAAGAGAAGAGAATATTACAGGGTAAGAAGAAACCTACATCAGTGAGAATAGTTATAGCTATGCAGACAAAGCGCAGTAGTAGGATATATTCTGTATTATTTGCAATTCATATTTCTAGTGATAAAGGTAAGGATGTTGAGGATGCAAAAGTATTGAAGAGGTATCTGGTTTTGCAGTAGTTTCTAGATGTATTTCCAATAGATATCTCAGAGTTATGACCTCATAGTGGATTTTTCTATTGAGTTGATGGTGGGAACAACATCAACATTGAAGGCACCTTACAGGATGAGCACTCCAGAGTTGGTGGAATTGAATTTGCAGCTAAAGGAAATGTTTGACAAGGGATACATAAGGCCAAGCGTGTCACCTTGGGGTGCACCAATATTGTTTGTGAAGAAGAAGGATGGTTCTCTTAGGTTGTATATTGATTACAGAAAATTGAACAAGGTGGTGATTAAGAACATGTACCCTTTTCCATGAATTGATGACTTGTTTGATCAGTTGAAGGGAGCAACAATGTTCTCAAAGATTCATATGAGATCAAGGTATCATTAGGTACACATCAAAGAAGAGGACATCTACAAAATTGTATTCCAGACCACGTATGGGAATTATGAGTTTGTTGTGGTTCCTTTTTAATTGACTAATGCTCCAACTAATTTCATGTGTTTGATGAATAGTGTGTTGCATCCCTATCTGAACATGTTTGTGATATTATTCATTGATGACATGTTGATATATTCTAAGAATGAGGAATAACATGAAAAAAACCTAGCCGTAGGTTAAAATTGTCGAGAGAGAATTAATTGTATGCCAAGCTTAGTAAGTGCAGTTTCTTTCAGATAAATGTTCACAACTTGGGCCATGTGGTTTCCAAGGAAGGTAAATAAGTGGATCCAAAAAATATCAGAGATTTCATGGAATGGGCAACCCCTAGGAATGTGGATGAGGTTAGATCATTTATGGGACTAGTAGGTTACTACAAGCAGTTCATCAGGAACTTCTCACATATTTCCTATCCTATTACATCCTTTCAATGAAAATGGAAGAAGCTTGAAAGGAGAGTGCAACTAGTTTTAAGCAGTTGAAGTGTTTGCTTACAAATGCTCTGGTCTTGAAGATTGTAGATCGAGATAAAGAGTTTGTGGTATGTATAGATGCTTGCAAGAGAATACTTGGTGGAGTTCCGATGCAGGAGGGACAAGTGGTATGCTATGAGTCAAGGAAATTGAATGAGCACGAGCAAAACTATGTGACGTGCGATCTTGAATTGGAAAATATCATTCATGCATTGAATATGTGGAGACACTAACTTCTTGGCAGGAGTTTTCCCTTGATGAGTGATCACAATGGGATAAGGTACTTATTTGAACAACCTAATATGAATGCTAGGAAAGCTAGGTGGTTGGCTACACTCGGTGAATTTGACTTCGAGATCATGTACACTAAGGGTAAAGATAACATGGTTGCAGATGGTCTTAGCAAAAGAGTGCAATTAAATCACATTGCAGTTATGAGTTCATATGGGACAAACTTGTAGGAACGAATCTTGTAGGTAAGACAACGTGATGATATACACCAAAAACTTAAGTGCAAGTTACAACAACAGAGTACAAGTGAACATGATGTGGATTATCATCTCATGACAAATGGCTTGGTCAGATTTAGGGACATGATCTATGTGTCATACAACACCAAGCTCAATAAGCTTATCTTGCGGGAATTTTATCTCAAGTTGTCTTCGGGTCACCTAAGATATCATAGAACATTGAAAACAATTAAGAAGTTCTACCATTCCACGAACTTGAAGAAAGAGGTGGTTGAGTTTCTTGTGAGGTGTTTGGATTGTCAACAGGTAAAATTAGAGTGTAAGTACCCCAGTAGTTTATTGTAGTCGATTCCAATTCCATAGTGGAAATGAGAGGTAATTTCCATGGACTTAATTACAGGTTTTTCGAGGAAATACAGACAACATGATTCCTTTATGTTTGTGGTTGACAAGTTGACTAAGGTAACTCACTTCATTCCATTGAACTCTACGAATTCATCTAGGGAGGTATCCCGAGTCTTCATCAGGGAGATAGTGAGGTTACATGTTATTCATAGGAATATTGCATTAGACAAAGATGCCAAGTTCACTTCCAGGTTTTGGAAGGAGTTGTTTACAGTTTTGGGGACAAAGTTAGTCTTTAATACAACTTATCATCTGCAAAAATATTGAAAAATAGAGAGGGTCACCAGGATACTTGAAAACATGTTGATGATGTATGCCATGCATCAACAATGGAAGTGGGAAGAGTATCTTCCATTGGTGGAGATTGCATATAACAAGGGGTATCAGGAATATTTGAAGATGAGTTTGTTTTAGGCACTTTATGGGTGGAGCTGTAATACTCCCATCAATTGGAGTGATATAGTGAATGAGTTATTGATTGGACTAGATAATTTTCACTACAAGGAAAATACCTTCTAGTGGAGGTTTTTGCGAAAGCCCCTATAAAAATATCCCAAAAATGCATTTGTACCAAAGGTTTTTGTGGAAGCCCCTATAAAAATAGCCCAAAAATCCGTTTGTAGCGAAGGTGGGAGGGAGAAAGTTTTAGCGAATGTTTTTTGGATTGTGTGTCTAAAATATACAAACGTACTGGTGTTGCAAATAACATGGTGCATCGTTGAAAATTTATATAAAAATAAAAACAAAATGCACTAAATAACATAACACATCAATGTTTGAATAGTCTATAGCACTGATACCCTTCATATAGTAAAATGTCACAGTGCATACTAGCAAGGAGCACCGCTATAGTTTTAAATTTTAGAGAAATGCGGTGCTATTTTCCAACGAAGCCTTGATTTGGTAACCTTAACAAAATGAAACAAGGCATCTTCTAAAGAGCACCTCTAGGTGGTTTTTAATTTCTAAAAAAATGTGGTGTTATATTAAAAACACAACACCGGTGTGATACTTCTAGAGAAACGCCCTGGGGCACCTCGAGAAAAGCACCGCGATATTTTTTAATTAAATGTTTAATATATCATGCACTAGTGCATTTGCGTTTGGAGAAACACACCAGAGGAGGGTTAAATAAAAAAACTCTCTTAATCATAATTTTCATTTTTACAATTTATAGTGCGGGAGAGCTCTGAAGCACCAGTGCCACTCTTGCCACATGCAAGTGCCCTAACGTTGGTGTTTCTTTTGCTCACCATCCTTATATACCTTGCTCACTATTTGAGTTTTTATTTTTTTTAAACCACCCTAAAATTTGGTTTTCTCCATTACGTGTCCACAATGCCTCCTCGATGACCAAATGTCCAGCTAATGTCTATGTTTCTTTGTAATTTAATTTTTTAGCGAGTTAGAATTGTAAATTAGGCTAAATTTGCCACAATTTTTCAAAAAAGAAAAATTCACCGCGCAGTACATTCAATATGTTTGACTTGCACTGATAGTGGTGGGTCTTGTAAATTTACAAGGTGCATTGCAATTAAGTGTGTGAAAATAATGCAGTGTCCTTGTTGCGGTGTGTTTTGTAATTGAAAACGCATCAGGAATGACATGATAAATTGTATTTCGGTGCGTCACGCCCAATGTGTTTATATATACCAAACACACCACAAACTTAATATTTAAAAATATAGCCATAGCTCGGTGCATTTGATAACCTGAATGTTTCGTATTGGTGCAAAAAGGTTATACGTGCACACCGATCCTCAATTTTTTCACACAACTATCAAAATATAAAATTGCGAACCAACAACAGTTCATCATACTTATGTGTGTACCGATATCGGTGCAGTTATAATTGAAAGTGCACGGACTCGGTGCATGACTGTGTTTTGAGCACACCAGTGATTTTTTTTTTTAATTGAAAGTTATGTTTCCATATTTATAAATAAATGTTTCATTTAATTAAAAAAAATGTATTTATGTATGAGACTTATGTATTTTATATGTCAATTAGGTAGTAGAGACGTTAGCATAGGGAGTACCAACAAGATCAAGAGCAACATGCAGACCCATAAAATATGGTCTGAACATGGCAGGCTAGAGAGAGGGAGAGGGATTTATACCCTCACCCTATTACCGTAGTGACGCGAGCACTCTTGAGGAATGTAACCCTCCTCAAGTACTATGAGGAGGCTACATCCATGAAGGCACACTCTATATTTTTGACCCATTTGATCCACCGATGGAGTGTTCAGGAGTAGAATTTCCATGTCGGTCTTAGGGTGTGGTATAGGCCCACTGAGGAGGACATATACGTTATCACTAACCTATATAGGAAAGGGGAGGATTTTAACCAGTTCCATGATGTCCTCCATGGGGTTTCAACTGAGAGTCAACTTGCGTACACTCAGATATATGTTGGGCCTCATGCGATCCATCCATCAAATTATCACATTCATGGTGGAAAACTACAAATTTATTCTTTTGTTGTAGAGGAGGTTAGGTGCCTCTCGTTAGTAGTCACCACCATTGCACACTTTTAGTAGTGATGGGCTGCACATTAGTTTCCATATTTTGTATTATGTTGATTCTTTGTTTCAAGTGCCACGTTGAATCAAATGGTCTGCCATTTTTTTGAGGCAGTGTTGCATGGCTTTAAATAGATGGCATGTATTGATACATGGGAGAGAGAACTTCCATTTTTCTTTCAAGTTTTTTTTGTTTATTTTTTGAGAGGTTTCCAGAGACGAGACCTGCATTTATCTGTCACCCTCCTAGGACGATCATATAGGTCCAAATGCGCATGTCGAGGTAGATGATGCCCAAGAGGGGCCTGCCTGAATTTCTGGCTAGGATTCTCCCGCATCATTGGTGCTACTGGCCAGTGAGGATGGCCATGCATTTGTTGTGTTGGCATTCCCGGATGCGGGGATTGATTGGAGAGGGTGTCCCAATGTCTTATTCACAACAACCAAGATTCAAGATGATAGAGGTAATATTAGTGTTTTTGTTAAATTAGTCAACTAGTTTCGTTTTCTTGTTTTAATGAATTAGAATAAAACATATTCCAACACATTATTTAACTTGTTTTTATAAAATTGTGTAATTTTTTTTTGTACTATATATTTTATAGACACCGACACATTGGATGGGGACATGCCTCCTCCCCCACCGGATGTTGGAGGAGATGGGTGAGGCACATCCTTAGGGGGACATGGGCATCTAGAGCCATAGAGATGGTTTGCGAGTTCAGATGGTCTGCTGCAACAGATTGGCAAGAGTTTTGTTTGATGTGGGAGTTCGCCCTACGAGGGCTCGAGATATCACCGCGGATCCTAGTTTCGTGGGTCTGTACGTGGACTGTCCGCGTGAGATGATGTCTCTTTTGTGGCATATCATCGAAGCTAGTAGGGCACTGAAAAAGATGAGGGATGCAAGCCAACATCATGCAACGACAAATACATCTGATGAGTGTGGTGATGATGATGATAAGGGTGATTATCATGATCATGATTGTTATCACTGAAATATCTTACAAGCAAAGGTGACATTATTTAATGTCAGGCAGAAGGATTTACAGGGCTGAGAGACATTAGAGAATATGAAATTATTTAAAAATATCTAAGGTCTGAAAGGAAAAATCAAATTGTGTACAAGAAGAACCAGTCAAATGTGCCTTTGCGCGCAAATTTCTTCGATAAACTCGCCTTTGCGCGCCTTTTTCTCAAAAAAGTGCACAATCCTGGGAGTGCCGGAAGTCACTTTCCAGGACCACAAGAACATTCCAAGACATTGATTCCACACTTGAGGCCACCTAAGGAAAACCTCCCAAGCCTCCTTAGGACATCAAGGGAGCACACAATGGAATCACACTCCTCTCTTGGGTCACTATCCACAATGTACCAAGAGAGGGAAGGAGGATTTGAATTCTAATATAAAAGGCCACCAAGAGATGAACAACAGGAGAGCACATTGTTATGTTTGTCAGAATTTCCCGAAGCAATACCAGCAGTGTGTGATCCAGAGCAGAGATAAAGGGGAATCAGTTCTTGGCCATCCAACAACTCCAGTCCACCGTAGTAGAGAGAGGGAGACTTTGTGCCAAGGCAGCTCAGAAGTAAAGACATCCTTGCATTGAGACTTAGAACTCCTAGTTCTAAGGGCTCCTTGGCAAGTGGGTTAAAGTTTCATCCTCATTTCCTACCAACGCTCAATAATAGGGGACATAAGAGCCATCGTTTGTATTATTGAAGTTGTTTGACTCTATTTAGAGATTTTGTTTTAGTTTAGTTTTATGTTTGAATATGCATGTTATTTCTCTATTTAGTATGTTTATGTCTTAGCATGTTCCACTAACTTGCTTGAATCCATCTATTTTCTGCCTGTGGCCAATAACTTAAGAGGGAAAAACCACCCCCCTTTAGTTGGTGTGATTTCATACATACGTGCACCAAGCACACTAACACATGAAATGCGACTCCACTAACTTTTATTTCCAAGTTTAGGTGGTTGTGCCTTTTTGAAGAGACCTCCGTCTTTGCTGTGGAGTTGGGCTAGAATTTCCCACTTTCTCTCCTTCATTGCCTAGTTCACTCCCTTCCACTTGGTATACGGGGTCGAAGCCCTGATTCCCATAGAACACAAGATCCTGAATTTACATGCCACCATTGAACTGCTCGATGATACCCAACTTGTAAAACAATGCCTAGTACAACTAGAGCTCATCGACGAAAGCCGACGCCAGTCGCTGCAATAAAACGAGGCCCAAAAGAAAAGGGTAAAAGCATCGTTCGACCGCCATATCAACCCTATCTCATTCACCGAGGGAGAACTAGTCCTCCACTACGATGTCGCAAAAGAAGCCCTAGGGCCAAGAAATTTCGAAACCCTATGGAAAGGACCCTACATCATAAAAAATTTCCTCCTTGTTATGCAGATAAATCCTTCTTGCGGACAAGAACGATCTCCCTAGTATCCTAAGGATAATCTAGAAACAAACAACCAAATGCAAACCATTTTCTCTAGATCATTTGTGATTTATAATTATTAATAACAAAGTACGAGGACATGCCCCTACCTAAAGTCCAATGCTTGCCGAAATCTTCTATCCATTTTCTCCAAAAGAGGTCACTTCAGCATATGAAACCTGCAATCGAAGATAGATAAAAGAATTAAAAGAACCTACAAGATATAATAATTGAGAAAACACTAATCTATCTCAGTGATAAAGGAATCTAAGAATTGAATTACTCAAATAGATACATGAACAATTAAATGATAAAATGGAATCCATTTGTATTAACTTGTGTGAAAAGAAGTAACCTTACAACCTTTCACCTTGATGTCATACAGGTTCTTCTGGGGTCCTGAACAATCGTCCAATCTCAGATTGACAAGCCTTCTTCTCTCTGAACTAGCATGAAGTTATGGACATGAGTGTGTGATCATTTTCATATAAAAAATGGCTAGTATAGAGAGTATGCTCTCTTAGGAATTTCTTCAACAACTAATATGTATGTCTACCATTTAAAAGCTACCATCTACCCTTGAAACTAAAACATGAACTCAATTTATAGGGAAATGGAGGTGGTTTCAGTTCCATGAAGAGGGGGATGGATTCCTCTCATGAAGGGATTTGAGCTGCATAGACCAAGGGATAAGCTCCATGAGTGAAGGGATAGAGCTCATGGGTATAGGATAAAGCTCGTACTGAACGCGCTTCTAGAAGCTTCCAGTTGGGAGAATATTCATCCAGCTAGGCTTCTAGAACTTACTTTTTCCTTTATTTGACTGTTTACGGGGGTCCGCAGGTTTTATAAGCAAAACGTGCGGGATGTGCCGCAGGCTATAGAGCAAATATTTGCGGATCTGCAGGCAAGGGCTAGGAAGAGTGCAGAGTTAGACATTTTAGGGTTTTAATGAACTTTTCTCCAATTCCAAGACTTGGTTTACGAATATTAAGGTTTTTTGACTTCTAAGGGAGCGTAATACAGGTAATGATGAACCTATATTGACAGTCAAATGTCATGGTGACAAAATAACGTGTAACAGATTGCCCCCTAAAGTGCGAAGTCTGAGGTAGTTTTGAAGAGTGAAGTGCTTTATCTTTTCGAGGATTGGATTGCGGACATACCAGTCGAAAGCCTGTATAAACATTTAATGCCAACATATATATGTATATCATCGCTGAGGTAGGAATTCCCATACTCAGATCAAAACTAACTACATGTTCTGGTACAAAAATGATTTTAAAATTACATCAATAGTAGACACAACATGGACGTAGCCTTCTGTCATAAGTAGTCTATTGTATCATGAATAATAAAACTCGTCGCAGCCTGGATGGTGGAAACTAGATCTAGGGTCTTGATTTCCGCTTCCCGAACTAGTACGATTATACCCATGCAATTGATTTTGTTGAAGTCGAACATGGTAGAAACCACTTGATTACCAGTCAATGATGTGAACTGTTAACAAGTGTGAGAGAAACCACCAATAATGCCAATGGATCTTAAAGTACTCAGTACAATCCATGAAGTGTGAATGAATGATTTGAAATCGAACACTTCACGGAATCATTCGATCGAAGGTCAATGATGCAACCTATCGTTGAAGGCAAGAAACCTGCCATTAGGGCATGCAGATCCTAAGGTACTGATAGGATTCCAGATCAAATTTCTAGGTGATGAGCTGTCGTCGATAGAAATCGACCCGTCGCAGGAAAGCCCACAACACGAAACCATTAAATCAAGTTTTGAAGAAATTTTTAGCAAGGACTGACTCAGGGATGGTCAACACGAATGGAGACAAATGTTTGCAATGAATGGTTTATTTGAACTATCTCTTGAACACATAATGACACTGCAGATTGTTTGGTAACAATTTACCTAAAGCTAATACCCAAAAACCGGCTGAAGACTTTGAATGTGGTTTGATTAACTATTAGACAAAGGATTTTCCCAACCGAGGTACAAGTGTCACAAAAAGTGTCGTTTTCAAGAGTGGTATACTGATTAAAACAAAGTGTGACAACTGGACTCATTTTCTCTCTTTTCCCCCACCATTTCTTGCAAGTACCTCTTTATTTTTGACAAGCTTGAGGACGATAACATTTACTTTTTGTGTAAGCTCATCCTTCGGATGAGTCCAACTTACTATTAAAATTGAACCCTAAGAAGGAGTGGTTCGTTCCCGTTTGTAATTGACAGGTCCTTTACTATTAAATTTTAACGAGTCCAGTATAGGTGAAACTCGATGTTTTTCAATTTTAGGGAGTCAGAAGAAAAACATAAGAAAACTCCACGATTGTACTTTTTTCATAAATTTAGTCTCTCAAGCCTAAAAAAGGATAAAATAATACAGGAGAGAACTCTATTGACCATGATAAGTCAACGTATACCTTTTTTGTAAATAGTCCATTTTAGTTCGACAAAGAGGTAAACTTATACTAAAAGGACGACTGTTCATTTCCTTTAACGAGTTCGAATAGTCAAGTACTTGGCGATATTTTCATGTTTATAGAGTCTGAAAAGGGCTTAAAAGAGAACTCCAAGGTTTCGCTTTTTTGTAATTTCAAGAGCTTGAAAAAGTGATAAAAGTATACTCATCATCAAAATAATTCTTTTCACCAGGAAAATCTGTATTCTGCACAAAAACTCGAAAGATTAAACATACCTGTTTCCAATAAGTAAAAACATTGAAAAATTACTTTTTAAAGTGGAAAATAAATAAAATAAAATATTTTATTCATTCAAAAAATATTATAAAAAGGAGTTTAACAAAGTCATTTTCACCTTTTGTCTTCAGAGTTGTAAATTGAGAGCTTTTGGAAGAACCGACCTCTCAAATCGAGATTCGTCAAAACCAGGTAATCCACAACACTAGTCTCTTCATTTCTATCCAATTAAATTATCTTTTTAGGTTTTAAAATCATTTTTTGAGGAGAAATTATGTTTAAAATTTCGTTCTCGGGGGTCTCCGGGTCACACATGCATTACCTACGGACCCTGATAATTTTCTTAAAGGAAAATTATCGGGCTACCACATTTTTCATGTAGAGCGCGTGCGGACGTCTGCACTGTCTCTGCACGAAAACTGCGGAGGCGCCGTGACCAAATGAAAATTGATAATTTCTCACAAAAATGGTTGAAATTTCCCACTCTCAAAGTTTCTAACCTTCAAATGCGTCCATTTGCAGATCATTCCACCATGCTAGAATGGAGGGAACGCGAGCATGAAGGTATAGACGATGTGGCTATGAATGATCCAGCCACAATGCGTGTGCTTAGAAATTGTGGTTTGTATAAATTCTGGGAAATTCAAGGTATGAGGGCACAAGTGGAACTGATGACATGGCTAGTGAACAAGTGGGATGTTCAAGATCAGTGTTTTATCATTGGAGATCATCGGCTCGAAAGTGAGCTTGAAGATATTTATTTTCTCACTGGATTATCCAAAAGAGGAGAAAAAAATTCTTTGTGGCCTACCTGTTGCTAGTTATAAACAAGAGTTTTGTAGTGATGAAGCATATCCAAAGGATAATCGCATAGATATAAAAACTATCTGGCAACTTGATCTTAAAGTCATTGCATTCACAATAACTAGGTTGTGTGGAAGTGTGACTCCACATGTGGCCACCAAGTCTTAGATGCAGAATGTGGTTGAATGTTTCAGAGGCACCATTTTCAACTGATGTGAAGGGGTATTGGCCAACATGGAAGGCCAAATGACTAGAGCAAAAAATAAAAAGTTAAAAAACTTTGGGGTGGCGCCATCTTGATTTATTTTTCTTTGGAGAAGATTCCATTCCTCACTCCTTAGCTTATTCCTGTTGATCGTGGTGAACTTAGAGAACCTCGTATGGTACGATGGGTTGCATTTATGGCTTGCCATGGTGGCGACGTCAATACGGTGTTTAAGTTTACTCCTGCGTATTTTATGTTGCTACAGAACCAAATCTTCACAATTGAAGATTTCCCATATGCGGGTATCGATTTCAAAGGTGATCTCGAGATGTCCTTACCTCCAGGGGCACAATGGGATGAATCAGGTAAGAAAATAATTTTTATGTGTTTTAACTCTAATTTTTATTTGTTTTTAAATGTCCAATACTAATAACAAAATTTTAAATGCAGATGTTGGTCCACGACGGCTAGCTACACTTCGCCACTTTGAAAGGTGGAAAACAGAACCCATAACACAACCACAGGGTCAGGAAATAGAAATCCTTACTGACATGGAACACAACCTGGAGAGGTTGACTATAGATATCCCTAAGACATCAACAGACGATATTCCTCTCCGTCTCCAGAGACATCTTACTAGTGTTCTAGGCCAGTTTAGGAGATTCCTGCGCAAGGTGGCACATGTGATAGTCTACTACCATGATCATTCCACGAATAGTGGATGATCATTGTGGATTGACATATTTTGTTTTTTTTTTATCAGTATCTTTCAGATCATAAGGTGTTTTAAACCTATGATTGTAGACGATGTAATATTTTTTGAAAACAAAAACTCCTATCTATGATATTAGTACTTTCTCTGAATATCTTGTTCAACATGTATTGAATGTTGTTTTGATTTACTATTTTAATGTTTCAAATGTCTATTTAGAATACAATGAGCTAATGCATCAGCCAATGTGTTTAAATTTCTTGAAATGTGTTGATATTCGATGTAATCAAATTGTCTTCCAAGAGACGAACCTTCAAAAATAATCTTAATAACACTAGATTTTTAATTGCATATACTCTGTTTAAATGTAATACAATGAGTTCTGAATCTAACCTAATGATCAAATGTCGAATACCAAATGAAATGGCATCAGATAATAACTCAATAACTGCACTGTATTCTGCAATATTATTCGTTGTTTGACGAAGGCTTACCCCATGCATAGAAACTAACTCATCAGTGGGTGAATAGATAACCAAAGCTACGAAAGAAATATTCTGTGTACTACGACAGGCACCATCAACAAAACCAATGTACGTTTGAAGGGATGTTAACATCTGCAATATCAAGAGTAATCAAGATAAGCAGTGATAATAGAAAAAACAAACTTAAACTAGAAACACTCATCTAATCTAAGGCATACCAACTAGAAAAATAACTAATATATAAGTGAGATCTTCACACAAGAATCAAGCATAATATCTCTTGAGATAAAGACCATTTCTGGGCTTATCTAAAGAGACCCTGTCATAATTAGTCAATTCATAGGCCCCTTAGCAAGCACTCGCTTAACAATGTAAGGACCATGCCACATTGGTTCGAATTTCCCAGCTCCTAGCTTATCGTTAGCTTGATCATATACTAAGACTAGGTCCCCTTCTGAAAAAACATGAGGTGTAACACTTTGATCATATTTAGCTTTAACGTGTTTTTTATGAGCTTCGGCTGCTAATGCAATGGTGCGCCGAGTCTCATCTAATTGTGCTAAGTACAAAAAGTTTTTTTCCTCTTCAGAGGTAGCTGGTAGTAACTCTATGGCTAATTGGAGTGATGGTATTTCACATTCAATGGGTAACAAAACTTATAAACCATAAACCAGTTGAAAAGGAGTGAACCCTGTAACTGTTTTTGCTGAGATTCGGTATGCCCATAGTGCCAAAAAAAGCATGGTATGCTAATTCGATTTGTGAATTCCGATAATCTGTTTGATCATGGTGATTAAAAATTTATTAACGGCTTCAACTTGACCATTAGCCTGCGGGTAATATGGAGTAGAGTTATCATGGCGCAGGCCAAGTTGATTAGAAAGTTCGGTCATCATTATATTTTGAAAATGACTTCCATGGTTAGTGATAATAGCTTGGGGTACTCTGAAACGAGCAATCACATGATTGAATACAAACGTAGCTGCAGTTTTTCCATCTGCCGCGAATGTAGGCATCACCTTGGCCCATTTGGTAAAGAAATCTACAATGTACCATTGCTCCCCAGCCAAGTGAGGGTTACATGTAATGAAATAAATGTCCCATTTCGCAAAATGATCGACAACAATTATGGGGTGAAGAGGAGCTAGTGGTGCACACATCTTTCGATCAAATATTTGACAGTTGTGGCATTTCCGGACTGCAAGAATGCAATCTTTGAATAATGATGGCCAAACATATCCAACACGCAATATCTTTTGGGTTGTGGCATACCAAGAAATATTACCACCACATGCTCCAGAGTGGAAGTCATTCAAAACCATTTCAGCCTCTTCATGCATTATGTAACGTCGAAAAACAGAATCCACACCATGACGATAAAGTGTGTCCCAACAATATTATATTGCTGAGATTGGTAATGGATCTTTCATCGATTTGAACGTGAAAGCTTCGGTCAAAAGGTTTGGGTTTGAAGATAAATGATGATATATCCATACCATGGATCTAATGTACTGATAAGAAACATATATTCGTCTGCGATGAGATTCTCTATTACAGTTTCCATCTCAATATTGGGAAAGTCACACATAAGTTCTGCAAACACCAGTGATTTCTTTGACTTAGATTTTTCGAATTCCAAATAAAATTATTGTAGGATAACAATCCATTTAGAGTATTTCCCCCCCAAGTAATTGTTTTGTCAAAATGTAGATCATTGGGTTGCAATTAGAAATTACAATTGTCTTACGTAATAGTATGTAATGACCAAATATTTGGACAACTTGAACAACTGCCAAGGCCAATTTCTCCACATGTGAATACTTAATTTTAGTTGGATTCAAATTCCGACTTAGATAGTAAATTACATGTTCATTGTTAAATTCATCCTCTTGAACTAAAACCATTCCAATGGTGGAATCAGAGGCTGCTAGGTATAAAAAGTAGTCCTGGTTGTATTTGGGCGGATGCAATAACGATGCATGGGTTAACGCATGTTTTAGAGCATCAAAGGATTGATCAACAATCTCATCCCAAATAAAAGGAACATTCTGTTTCAACAACCTGATAAAACCTTTAGTTAACTCATCATAGTTCGGGATAAATCTACGCAGAAAGTTTTCTTTCCCTTGCAAACTTTGGAGTTGGCGAAGTGTGGAAGGAGGAGGTAAATTTATGATGGCCTCAACCTTCGAGGGATTGACACAAATGCCAGCTTTGGAAACAACTAATCCCAGTAATCGTCCAGATTGCACACAAAAAACACACTTGTGAAGATTCAAACGAATCTCGTAATGCCTACATCTCACAAAAATTGCTCGTACATGAGTAGGATGATCTTCCCTATGCAATGAGTGAGCAGGTAAATCGTCAAAATAAGTTTACACAATGTGTTTGATGTCATGAAAAGCGTAAGACATTTCCGTTTGAAAAGTTGCACCAACATTCTTTAATCCGAAAGGTATTTTACAGTAAGCAAACGTTCCCCAAGGACAAATGAACGTTGTTTTTGGTTGATCAACAAGGAGTATGTTTATTTGATTATATCTGGAAAATCCATCCATAAATGAAAGCATCTCATTTCCGACACAATCATCAATGATTTGGTCGATATAGAGGGTAGGATAATTGTCCTTTGGACATGCTTTATTAATATCCCTATAATCGACACATACTCGTATAGTCCCTTATTTTTTGGTAACGGGAACTATATTAGATACCCAATCTGTTAATGGGATCGAATAAATAAATCCTGCTCTTAGTAGTTTTTCAACTTCAGCTTTAATAGCAACAACTTTTCGTGGATGTATAAGACGTAAACGTTGTCTAATAGGTTTTGCATCCAGGTATGTCTTTATTTCATGAACGACAATTTTTGGATCAATTATTGGCATTTCTTCATAGGACCAAGGGAATATGTCGCAAAATTCTTGAAATAGGGCTTTATATGTATTAATTTCTTCAATCGTACAAGAAGCTCCTATATGAATGTTTTCAACAACTCCAGGTTTAACTGATACGTCAATAGGAACAATTGTAGAAATGTTTCCTAAATTAATCTTAGAACTCGAATTTGTAATCATGATTGGATTCTGTGGTTCCTTGACATAATAAATTGTAAAAATAGATGAAAAATCATTTTCAAACTATCAAATTCAGGTAAAAACGAAGATCTATGATGTAGATCATCCCATGGTAATTCATCCATAGACAAAAATTCACGAATACTTTCATCAGTATAAAACACTTGTTGAAAAGGATTGGAAATAAATGTCAAGGTTGAGCTTGATAGTGAAGAAGACTCTTCGGTGACCACATTCATTGGATCAGGATTAGTTGAAGGTGTATTAGAAAATTACCGTACTGCTGTATATGCTATCTCAAAAGGACTCAAAGGCATCTCGCCATTGAAAGAATCAATTTCTGACTCTGAAGGAACTATCCAAGGATCATCAAATGGAATAGTACTTGATGAAATCATATTGATATTAGCAATGGTACACGATACGTTAGGTGGAGGCATAGAAAAATTTCCCATCAAAGCGGAGTCCTTTACTAAACCTACTCCAATATCTTCATAAGGAATATTCGATTTTCCAACATGTTGAATACTATCTGTAGAAGTTGGGTCAGATGAATAATATGATATCTGGTCGATTTTCACAATATTTCCTTTATGAGGAAACATGATTAACCGAAAGACGGAAGATACGACAACAGTCATAGCATAAGACAAAATTCGACCCAGAAGAAGGTTGTAATCCAGAGGGGCATCAACTACTTCCACATCTAGATTAACAGTTTTACCTTCGACCTCTATGGGTAGATCTTGTAAAATTCCAAATGGATGGAATCATCTTCCATCAAAAGCTTTAAGGATTGCCGGAGATTGGTTAAGTGTTGGAGAACCAAGAACTTTCCAACAGTTTAACGACATAATGCACGTGGATGCTCCTTCATCAATTACAATACAAAAAATTCGTCTATTTTTTACTAATACCGAAATCTGAAAAGCCATCTGATGAGGAAGTCTCGATGTAAAATTTTCTAAATCGAAGACCATAAGGTTAGAATCTTGAGGATATATAGCTCCAATAGCTGATAAAAGTAATTTCCTTTGTGATGGACATGATTGCAGCACTTCTAAGGCCGACATTGCTGAAGGGGAAATCGCCAAATCTTCAACAATGTTGTAGTTCTGAGTATCTTTCACATGTGAATTGAAAGCTAATTTCCAAAGTACACCTTTAACAGGCAGTTTAATTACTAGATCAGGATTATGTTTCTCGATATGAAGTGGATCAGAAACTAAAGGAGATGTAGCTGGTGTTGAATTAGAATTTTCTACTTCTTTACCACTAACATGATTTTTACTTCCATAGTCTTGCGATCGTGTCGCAACCATAACCTCAGACATCATTAAAATATCTGTTGATGAGTGTGAAGAAGATCCTTTCATTTTACTATCTTGAGTAGGAAAAGGATCCTTCAAGGCAATGGGTGTGGGTGAACCTTTGACGAATTTAGAGACCTCAGATCGATGTAGGCACTTTTTAGTAAAGTGATCCCCATCACAGATAAGACAAGGATAACGAGGTTTTTCGTTTATCTTCAGATGGTTCAGTTTTTTTAGTTTTCTCCTTGGGAGGTGAAGTATGTTTTCTTTTATTCTTACCTTTCTTCTTATTACCGATTTTTTATTTAGTTGTATATGTATATACAACGTGAATGTCGACATAAGTTTCAAGGGAAGAATCTCCTTTCGGTGAATCAAGTAAAGTTATTATAGGAGAAGTAGTTTTTGAGGTCTTCTTCTTACTTTTGTTTGTGTTAACTAAACCAATTACACCATTTGCAACATGAGACTCTGAAGGAGTTGCAACTATTTGACCACAACGTGGTAAATCAGGAATTTTTTCGTACAAAGTACGAGATTGTGTATGTACGAGGTCTAAGTACTGAGCTTGAGCAATTACCTGTTCCTCAGTATTAACTCCTCCCTTAACCACATCTTCAGTGATCTTTGGAAGTAATGATTTGATGAACCATTCCACCAAAATATGATCTGGAATAAATACTTTCACCAAATGTCTTCTACGTCTCTATTCATGTATGTGATTAGATATGTACGTAGACGTAGATTGTTTTAATGAAGTCAATAATTCTGTGCCATTGTCGTATATGACTGGCAATTGAAAGTGTGTTAAGAAAGCAATTTCTAAAGCATTGAAATTGTTGAATGAGCCACGTGGTAGTTCAATGTACCATTTTGCAGCTAAACCTATCAGTGTTTTCTGAAATAGTCGTAATCGAATAGAATCATCAATCAAAGAGTTGGATGCACACCAGAGGTGGTAAGTCATAACATGGTTCAAGGGGTCCTCTCCTAATTTCCCTTCAAATTTAGGGATATCACTGGGAAACTTATTTGACATTGGCGGCCAATACGTAAGATAATAAGTAGGATCATTCGTTAGGCGCGACAAATCAGGTAAATCCAAAGTTTCTATGAATGGAAAACGATGGTTAGGGTCTTGAGCAAATTGATAACCTTGTGGAACTATACTAGTACCAGGAGGAGGATATATAGGATATCTTGGAATAGCCTTTGCATTTGGGATTGGGATACCTCTTGGATAACCAGGATTAGCCAGACCATATTGGGGTTGAGATGGTATCTGATACATGTAACCAGGGTATGGTTGATGCTGGTATGCTGGATTTTGTGCTACAGGCCCATATTGATACTGCCCTTGATATGGTTGATAAACAAATTGAGGTTGGCTTGTTATAATTGTACTTGTACTAGGTAGTCCTGTAGGCATCTGAACAGTAGTTTGAACTGTAGGTCCAGGTTGTGGTGCATAGACTACATGGATTTGTTGTGATACTTGAGGGGCTGTAGAAATAGGGGCTGCAGAAACTCCAGGAATAGGTGTGGTAGCTTGAACAGAAGTTGGTGCAACAGTTTGAGGTGGAGTTCTAGATGTACTCAGACTAGGCTGTTCAACTGTACCAGATGCAGGTACCTGAATCGTAGGTTGAACAGGTAGGACATGTTGGACAAGCTGTTGGATTTGACTGTAACTAATTAGCTGACCAAGTTGATAATAGGGTACTTGCACATTAGGTTGCAAATTCTGTTGAACTTGGGATGGATCCCACACCGTGTTTACTCCAGGATATGAAGGTCCCATTGAAGGTTGTGTTGCATAAGAAGGACCATAACCAGGTTGATAAATTGGAACATATGCTTGATAATTAGTTGGATAATTCCCACCTCCTTGAAATAATTGTTGTTCCTTGTAAAACTGTGGCCCTAAAGGAGGTTACTATCCCTGGAAAGATGCCTGCCCTAGTGTAGGGTACTGTCCTTGAAGAGGTTGTGGACCCTAAGTTGGGTATTGTCCTTGAGATTGATATTGACCCTGAGGTATGTACTGAACTTGAGGTATGCACTATCCTTGAGGTTGATATTGACCCTGAGGTATGTATTGACCTTGAGGTTTCCCCCCAAGCGGTAAATTACTACCTTGAGGGTTAAGATTAGGAATGTTTCCAGACATCATGTAAATGTGCTTCGCACACAAATTTTCGGTATGTGATTCATTTGGACCAGATGATGGTATATGTTTGTTGGGAGAAGGAGCTGCTCCTGAGAAAGTACCAGAAAGCGACTAGTATCCCGCTAGAACAGACATACCACCATACAAGTATGATTATGGTGATGCATAATACATCAATGACTCACCAGACATGTTTAATGGGGGTCGGTAACCTCTTGGTATGGCGTAAAAAGGAATTCAGGGTGGTGAATATTTTAGACCAGTATTATGTAGAAAGTATTTCAACTGAGAATACTCAGGATCTTGTTTGAACAGGCTATAGTAAATCAATTCACTTGGCCTAAGATCTAATGAGTCCCGATTTGAAGGAAGAACAACTTCTTCTTCAGTGCCAGTAACTTCTTCAATACTAATGAGACCAGGAGGAAGATTTTCAGTGATACGATACTTCACTCTGGGTTAATTAGGACGATTAGGGGTTAGAGTAATGAACTCGGAAGCAGATTCAGATATAGCAAGTTCAGTTTTTGGTTTAGAAATTTCAGGAACAGTAGCTGATAATTCACTAGTTGTAGAAACAAGTTTAGCTAGTTTAGAAATTGAAAATCTTCTTGGAGTACTCTCTGTTGTTCGAGGTTGATCTACTTCATATTTATGATGAATAATTATTGATGTTTCTTCGTGTTTAGTTGATCCAGTCCTTGATGTTTGTCCTTTCTCAAATTTAAGTTTTTCTAACTGGCTTGGTGTGTACTCAGGGGGTTTCCCCTGCATTCTACGTGATTGTCTAGGTAATTTAGCCACGATTAAAAATTTTAACACATGAAACAAAATAAAATTTCAACAAAATGTCCTAAATTCTCTAAGGAAACAATCAAATTGATCACACTCCTACAAAATCTAAGAGTGAAATCCACACACAAACAATAGATTCCCACACTAAAAACACTAGTTGGTGATGAAATCCAATGTCATAGAATTTTAATGTAGAAATGGCTGTTGGAACAGTTACCTTGAAAACCTGCTTAATGAAACATTCTGGTGCATGTTTCTCCACTTAAACCATATCGAAGTGAAGAGAACCCTCCGGAAAGTCCAAGTGAGTCTAGTCGACGTCTACTCCAGGTACAGTGGGACCTTCCCTCCACCATCACCTTGGGAAAGAATCCTAAAGTTTATAGCCACTAAGTTCACCAACGGGAACAAATATACCTGGGGGAATAGTCTAAGATCTGATATACATGCAAGGGCAGAGTAACTAGCTCAATCCCCTTGAAGGCTCCTTGATATAATCCAAGGTTTACCGACAAGTGACCCCAGGCTCCTCGACAATGGTCTATCCGAGGTTTACCATTTTTAATACGTGCACATCTGCTATCTTTCCCAATGAGATAGGTACGATTGCCTCACTGGTTCAGACATGATCTCGTGCTTGACTCTTTTAAGAAGAGCTTCCCAGAGCATACATGCTACAATTGGATTTTTCCTACCACAAGATTGCTACTTGTTTGTTTTAATTGTCTTGGAATGTTAATTACAACCTAATCCAAGACACTAGCCTAAGCTATGTTAGTGGAAAAGAGCCCTAGAAAATGCAAAAATATCTAGACGAATTTTAATTAAAGCGTTGTTTTTAATTTGGCTGTTTCTTAAGACAGAAGTTATGGAAGTGAAACTTCGATGATGTTTTATGACCCGACTCAAAAATACGTTAAATGCATCTATATTGAAGGTGCAACTCTTTTCTTTTCAATGAAACCTATTCAAAGGAAATATTTGAGAGATTTAGATAACTTTCAAAACACCAATTCGTTCTCTTATAAATAAAATTCCTTGAAAAGAAGACGATTTCTTTGAGTACTCAATTTCATATTATGATCAATTACTTGTTCGAAATGAAATCCTTTATCAAACAGATCAAAAAATACAAATCATTTAACAAACTCTTTCCAAAAAGAAGACCTTATTGAAAACTCCTAAAAACATAAAATTCAAAACCAAAAGAAAAGACTCTAAGTTTGAACTCTATCTAGAAAGTTTTTGAGGATGTTTCGCTTAGTTTGTGATTGAACCAAGAAATTTTTTTGCCTATCTCAGCAAAAATCAAAACATCCAACAATGGTTTAAAGTGAAATTTAGGCCTTAGTAAGCTTAAGACTCTTCTAAATTTGCAAATGAAAATAAAAATCAACTTTCATTAAAGCAAGGGTTGCAACAAATTCAATGGCTTAGCAAGAAAGCAACAACATACCAGTAAGCTAAGGTATATGATGGTTTCTAATACATAGCAGCAAGAAAGTAGGGCAAACACTCGCTTGTAAAATGAAAATCAGATGAAAAACCACTCAGACATAAGAATTGCTGAAAGAAATTCACACATAAGACTTTGACAGTCAAGACAAGCTGGGGCAAACATAGAGAATCTGGTAATTTGGCTCCTGAAAAGAGAATTCTTAATTTTTCAAAAAATTTCCACAAGTCCACAGATTTTAATGGAGAAAAATGCGGTATCGCACTATTCTGAACTAAAAACTGCGGAGGCTACTGCACTATTCTGAACTAAAAACTGCGGAGGCTACCGCACTGTTTTTAAACAAAAACTGCGGAGGCCAGGAAAAATATAGAAAAAATAAAAATTCAGATTTACTTTTCAGGGATTCTGGTAAGTTATCTGCCCAAACCAGTTTAAGAATAATAAAAATAAAAAATCAAACTGAAAATAAAGAGGAAAACTAAGTTCTATTCCCCAACAAAGTCGCCATTTTGTTATGCAGATAAATCCTTCTTGCAGACAAGAACAATCTCCCTAGTATCCTAAGGATATCTAGAAACAAACAACCAAATGCAAAC
Organism: Pinus albicaulis; assembly: GCA_034641835.2. NCBI lineage: Eukaryota > Viridiplantae > Streptophyta > Pinopsida > Pinales > Pinaceae > Pinus > Pinus albicaulis. Next base: position 1,668,549,424 of record CM076581.1, read on the forward strand.
CATTTTCTCTAGATAATCTGTGATTCAGAATTATTAATAACAAAGTACGAGGACATGCCCCTACCTGAAGTCCAATGCTTGCCGAAATCTTCTATCCAGTTGCTCCAAATGAGGTCACTTCAATATATGAAACCTACAATCGAAGACAGATAAAAGGATTAAAATAACTTACAAGATATAATAATTGAGAAAACACTAATCTATCTTAGTGATCAAGGAATCTAAGAATTTAATTACTCAAATAAATACATGAACAATTCAACGAGAAAATGGAATCCATTTGTATTAACTTGTATAATAAGAAGTAACCTTACAACCTTTTGCCTTGATGTCATACATGTTCTTTCAGGGTCCTGAACAACCGTCCTCTCTCAGATTGACAAGCCTTCTTCTCTCTGAACTAGCATGAAGTTATGGACATGAGTGTGTGATTATTTTCATATAAAAAATGGCTAGTATAGAGAGTATGCTCTCTTAGGAATTTATTCAGCAACTAATATGTATGTCTACCATTTACAAGCTGCCATCTACCCTTGAAACTGAAACATGAGCTCAATTTATAGGGAAATGGAGGTGGTTTCAGTTCCATGAAGAGGGGGATGGATTCCTCTCTTGAAGGGATTTGAGTTCCATAGACCAAGGGATAAGCTCCATGAGTGAAGGGATAGAGCTCATGGGTATAGGATAAAGCTCGAACTGAACGTGCTTCTAGAAGCTTCCAGTTGGGAGAATATTCATCCAACTGGGCTTCTAGAACTTACTTTTTCCTTTTTTTGACTGTTTACGGGGGTCTGCAGTTTTTATAAGCAAAACATGCAGGATGTGTCGTAGGCTATAGAGAAAATATCTGCGGATCTGCAGGCAAGGGCTAGGAAAAGTGCGAATTTAGAATTTTTAGGGTTTTATGAGCTTTTCTCCAATTCCAAGACTTTGTTTAGGAATATTAAGGTTTTTTGACTTCTAAGGGAGCGTAATACAGGTAATGATGAACCTATATTGACAGTCAAATGTCATAGTGACAAAATAACGTGTAACACTCCTCAAAGGGGCATACATCTTGACTGAACCGGACAGGACATGCCTCAGCAACCCCGTCAATGGCCTTTACCTCAAGGAATTATACCAATAAGGGCAAGGGAGGCCTTGCCCTAGAGTCAACATACACAAACCCAACCACTGTAATTTTTGACCAAAAGACTTGTTACAAAACGCGCTCGAGTGTCACAATGAATTACCAACCCAACCCTTACTTTGGATTTGCTGATGGAGCATCAAGATGGACTCAAAATTTAGCAGCAGTTGTCTGGGTTATGTATCACCCTGACTGATCACCACTCTACAAAAATGGTGTGAGCATCGGTTCAGCAACAAACAATCAGGCAGAATATGATGTCGTTATAGGACTTATGTGAGACACCCTCCATCAGGGCATACACCATATGCATATCTGCCTCGATTCCAAATTAGTTGTGTCACAGTTAAAACAAACATTTGAGACAAGAGATCCACATCTATTTAGAAAATATTTGCTTGCAAAAAGATTAAGCAGACAATTTGACTACATTACATTCACACATGTACCAAGGAGTCAAAACCAAATAGCTGATCGCATAGCTAACAATATTCTAAACTAGAATGAATATCGAATAAACCATCATAAATTAAAAATAAAAACATAGAAAACATAGATATCCATCAACATAACATAATCCATAAGCGAAAACATGGGGCACACCATGTAGAGCCACAAAAAATATCTCTCATATATATATCAATGTATGTGTCTGAGTACAAAAATAGTGTCTCTGACCCATTGGTGAGCCCAAAATATACACTCACATAAGTCGTCAAAAATAGGGGAAGCATCCTCATAATGGGTGCTTTCCCTGTGTGCAAAAAGACTCTAGGGCGGTGATCCCCCAGGTGGGGCACCTGGACCCACTGCCGCTACTGGTACCACTACTGGAGCCGTCGTCAATACTGAGACCGCCACCCAACATAAAACTAGATGATATCCCCTCTCTCGGGCCTTCAAGGTCTCGAGCCACACATACTCGAGGTCATCTAAAAAGCCTCGAGTTGACATCCCCTGGGTCAAGCGGTCCACTCGATCATAGGCATCCTCTAGAATTGACACCCGCTTGGTCAAGTCAACAACACTAGCCTCTGCCACATTAGCATGAGCTCGCTTAGCTGCAGTCTCAGCAACAACCGAGCTGCTGCCCTCCCTCGACGTCCCAACCTCACCACCGAGTGCCCCACCCCGAGGCTGTGCAAGAACTCCTCCCAGCCCCCCAAGAGCTCCCCGAGGATCATGCCCAACTAACCACGCCATAGGGCGACCAACCTCGCCAACATCTGCAAGAGGAAAAAAAACTATGTCAGTGTCATCATAAAAAAACATATAAACATAAATACTCAAATAAATATAGAAAGAAAAAAATACATACCTGTTGGCCCCCAAGCGTATCCAACAGGAAGAACCATGTTTGGACCCCCCCGGAAGTCCATCCCTGTGTAAGGGAATTGCAAGAACATTTGTGGGTTGGCCTCAAACTAAGCCTGTGTGGTGGCATTCTAGTAACACCCTACCCTACCCCCACCTCCTCGAGGCATCACAGGAGCCCACCTCCTCATGCGAGGCTTCCGTGGCCCCCCAGCAGGCACCGCCACCACCGGTCTAAGCAGCACCACCTGCTCGTACATACTTCTGCATATAATTCTAGCATAGGCAAACAACTTCGATCCATCTTGGACCTTGTAAAGCTGTGCCAGCATTCCGTCATAACAAAAATGGGAAAAGTTGAAAAAATGCCCGACCCTCAGCCGGCGCAGGACACCAACCTACAGACTCGATGCTCAATGTAGAGAAAACGACCCTACCAGTCACATAATAGCCACCAAAGCACACCGCTCGACCAAATATGTCAACATGGCAATAACTATGCACCCCTTCATAAGGGGTGCCCCAGGAGCAATGACTCTCCCGGAACCGCTCAAAATCCACCCTCCCAGAAGGAAGTGGATACCGAAGCACCTCACCTTGAGGTAGCAGACCGGTCAAAAATTAGATATCCGTCTTAGGACGGATAGTAAGGTCACACCCACATAGCACAAACACCTTGTGTCGCCTGTTCCAACACTGGATTAGGTAGTGCAGAAGTCAATCCTGTGACCGAGGAAGGTCATTCTCCAAAAAATTCAGGAGACCCCATTGCGCCAACTGTTGGCGCGCCTGACCATCGGCAGCTAAAGGAGTGCGGAGCTCGGGCCAACCCCGCTCTCTCCACAACATCTTGTCATCAAAACAGGAGCATATCACCAGCATAAAAACACCAAAAAACAGGCAAATGTTTCACAAAATTTGCCTCGGCTTTCCGCGCGCCTGTCCATCAGACATGCATGAGGAAGGCGCACCTGTCCATCAAACATGCGCGAGGAAGGCACGCCTGTCCCTCTCACAAGCACACAAAAGGCGCTCCCAGAATTTGGAGAAGTGGGCCTTCTGTGCGCAAAACCTTTGTTTTACGCGCAAAAGGTGCACCAGTATCTTGATCGCTCACGCAATCAAGGGTAAAACTGACTCATAATCCATACAAACCAATATTGTACGGACCCTGGCACCCCCAGACTGAAAAAATTAAAATTCAGGACGTCATGGAGTTTACCTGGCCATAACATCGCTAATCCCGGATGCTCAGGCTGACCGCAACGGCAAGAACTGCTCCACGGAAGCCTCTGACCTCTCAATACTCAACAGACACAAATGAATTGAATTGAGCCATATTCACCTATATGTTGCCCTTTTCAAAAAAATTGGAGGACCATAATGAGAGCTCAGAAGGCCCAATCACCAGATCGAAAGATGCACTATGATTAACACTCCATAATGCCCAAAGGCGGTGCCACACATTCGCACCCCCGAAAAAATAAATTTTCACCGCCGGCAGGTATGCCCTCTCTCATCTTCTTTGTAAAGCACATGTATTTCAATAATATTTGGATAAAGAAGATGCTTTCACTTGGGGTAGTTATTTTTGTAGGTAGTATGCAAACCATCCACAACTCCATGCACTGAAATTTCTAGAGCAGGTATCATTCTACCCCAAACATGATAGAGTCCCAGAAAAAATCTGCATATCCTGACATTATTTCTCCATCATAAATCATCCATAGGTTCCACACATCCGACCATATTTATCATCACCTCACCTTACACATGATAAGCATCCTCGTTGGTCAGTAGAGCCTCCCCCCCATGGCGCTCGTCACCCATAGTAGACCATATATCACAACAATAATGATGCCATGGCCATACCATGTTAGTCCGGGAAGTACCTCATGCCCATTAAGTCGTCATGCATAAGGTCAAGTTTTACCATATGAAATAAAACCCCTTTCCCGAACGACCAGGTTGTACAAGCAGATCAAAAGCACACTACCACGCCTCACATTTGGCCCACCATACCTCCATCAGAATAACCCATCTGAGATAATTTTTCATGACACATGACACCAACCAATGGGGCCCCCACCCTCAGCAAAACACCTTCCTCACATCATCAATGAGCGAACACTTTCATGTTTTGGGGAACTCGTCTCTATGTTTTGTACAAACCAAACCCCATTATTTTGTTCTTTTGGTAAGTGTACAAAGACTGCAAACGATGCACTATGTCCCCCACCCACCCATTCATTTTTTCTCCCATGGTAGCAGTCCCTAGTCACCCTTTGTCAAAGTATACCACCCTCACGCATAAGCCACCATGACATTCATAACTAATATATACCCAACCTGGATGTCCTACCGACTCCAGGGATTTCCCCATCAGAAATAGTTATGACTACCGCCAAGCTGCTTTTTATACTCCGACCTTGGGCCACTAAACCCCCATCATCAGTTTTTAGTCACCCCTCGCCATCATGCCTGTGTGAAACCCATCACATCCAGGATCCTTATCTCTATATCAGTGACCCCCTTGTTTGGTTGAGGCTTCCTTTTTGTTGACATCAACACCTCTTTTCCAAAAAGGAAGCGGTACCTTGGATCACCCCTCTCCATAAAAGGGACATCCTCGGGTGGCACTGGGGGAGGCGTCATTGCCCACATATGTCATCGATCCTCCTGACATTCGACTACAACACAAGCTTTCATGTCAGGATGGTATCGTACCTTACAGCCATTGCAATTTTATCAAATTCGTCGAAGACCCGTGCCTTTATAAGCGTCTCTTTCAGCAATGCTTACACGGGAAGGTCTCAGCCAACGCCTATGTGTACAAAGCGCATTTATATTCCATACTAAGTTTACGCATATGGGTACCACTTTCCACATATTTTCAAAGAAAAAATGCCCCGGAGGGCATCAGCAGTCGTCGTCATCAACCAACAGATCGCTACCATACTAGTGACGCAGACATAATCTGTATTTGTCAAATAGATTTGTTTAACTAGCCAAAGCATCACGAGCATGGGACATGCCCACCTCATCGAAATTTGTGTGCATTGTATTAGACCATTGCTTGCAGGGATCCCACAGGACATTGTTACTCTTCGACCTGGTGCAGGGTGTCTCCAACTTTGAGCTACACGCATGTCTTTCTATCTCTCCACACATCATACAAAAAAGAAACTATAATGAATTTTGGCTATACAGTTCCTCCTAGACCTCACACATTAGGGGGAAACTGTTATCACTAGAAAATCGTACAATTAAAGGTGACATTATTTAATGTCAGGCAAAAGGATTTATAGGGCTAAGAGACATTAGAGAATATGAAAGTATTTAAAAATCTCTAAGGTTTGAAAGGAAAAATCAAATTGTGTACAAGAAGAACCAGTCAAATGTGCCTTTGCGCACAAATTTCTTCGATAAACGCACCTTTTGTGCAAAAAAAGCGCGCAATCCTGGGAGTGGTGAAAGTCACTTTCTGGGACCACAAGGCACACTCCAGGACATTGATTCCACACTTGACGCCCCTTAAGGACAACCACCCAAGCCTCCTTAGGACATCAAGGGAGCACACAATGGAATAAATGTGGCACACAATGGAATCACCCTCCTCTCTTGGGTCACTATCCATAATGTACCAAGAGAGGGAAGGAGGATTTTAATTCTCCTACAAAAGGCCACCAAGAGATGAACAACATGAGAGCACATTGTTATGCTGGATAGAATTGCCTCAAGCAATAACAACAGTGTGTGATCCGGAGTAGAGATAGAGGGGACTCAGTTGTTGGCCATCTAACAACTCCAGTCCACCATAGTAGAGAGAGGGAGACTTTGCGCCAAGGTAGCTCGGAAGTAAAGACATCCTTGCATCGAGACTTAGAACCCCTAGTTCTAAGGGCCCCTTGTCAAGTGGGTTAAAGTTTCATCCGAATTTCCTAAAAGCAGTCAATAAGAGGGGACGTAAGAGCCACCATTTGGATTATTGAAGTTGTTTGACTCTATTTAGAGCTTTTGTTTTATTTGTTTTAGTTTTATGTTTGAATATGCATGCTATTTCTCTATCTAGTATGTTTATGTTTTAGCATGTTCCACTAACTTACTTGAATCCATCTATTTTCTGCCTATGACCAATAACTTAAGAGGGAAAAACCACCCCCCTTTAGTTGGTGTGATTTTGTACGTACGTGAACCAAACACACTAACACAGGATTGGCGACTCCACTAACTTTTATTTCCAAGTTTAGGTGGTTGTCCCTTTTTGTAGAGACCTCTGTCTTTGCTATGGAGTCGGGTTGGAATTGCCCCCTTTCTCTCCTTCATTGCCTGGTTCATCCCTAGTGACAGATTGAAGTAGAAGAGCTCCCAAAAATTACTCTGCAGGAAAATTGCATGCATTTCTCACAAACAGGCATGCCCCAGTGTGTGCGTTCACAGGTGACCTGCACGCAGAAATCGTGCATGTTTCAGCCTTTTGCACACAAAAAATAGAACTAGAATTTTCTCCACTAATTCCATCTTTTCCTTCTTGTAAAAGTGACTGGCAACCCATAATACATCTGCTAGCACTGATTGAGGTGCCTCGAAACTCGCTAAAGCTCACTCTTAGCTGCTTTTAGTAGATTAGGTGTTGGCTTTATTTCAAGTTGATTTTTTCAAAGTTAACACATAGTTTAAGTAGGAGGTAAATTAACTTGCATTCCAAAATAATTTATGTTTTGAAAATTTAGGTACCAAAACACCTAGATAATTAGCCAAAGTAAGTGGCCCAAGTCCACGCATGCTTAGCTAGTTCTTTTTTCTAGTGTAAAAGTCATTAGTTTAGTTCAGTTTTTGCACTAGGATTTCGGGACCAGAATCGAATTGTCAATAGAAGAGCAAGCAATCTCTGCTGCCTTTTCATCCTCCGGTGATCCTAGGCAAGCATATGAACAATCTCTATTCACAACTCACCATCTCCCTATAGTTGATCATTTAGATTAACTAGGAAAAATTGAAAGTGGCCCATATCTACGCATGTTTTTCTTCTGAGCAAGGAACAATAGAACATAGTTTAAATAGGGGATTTTGAAAAGGATCATCGCATATCCACATGTTCAAACTATGTGCTTGTTCACCTTTTTTTCACATGCATCCACACCCTAAGTGAAGTAAAGACACCTAAAACTAACTTAACAAAACTCACTAAATTCTCCCCACAGGGGCCACAAAAGAATTTATAGTCTAATTTAGGACCAAGGGGGTAGGCATCCAATAAGCCGCCTTGGTTAGTGTTCATCTTAAAACATAGAAGTTTACTTTTTAGGGAACTTTCAAATCCACCTATCAACCCACGGAAAAGAAAACTCGAGCGTGGAAGAGACCCGATTCAGAGGGGGTTAGGCTCAGGCCCAGTGCGTGTGGTATCAGTTGGGGCTACCTGACCTGGCTAATACTCGATACTGTCAGCTAAACTGCTAAGAAGCCCAAGACTCGAACTCTCACGTGGGATGACGGTGCTTAGTGGCTAAAATTAGGGCATCCTTTCCCTATAGGTGACGGTGCAGGCAACACTAGATCCTCTACCCTTACCTTGGTGTATTTTCTTCGATTGACTGGGGGCGTTGCGAGTTCCTTCAGGACATTGTGCCAGCATTTGAAAGATATCTTCTCAAGGCCTAGTTACATTTGAGCGTGTGAGGATGATTAGGTCTTCTAGTATTTTAGTATCATACGCAAACAACAAAAAACCATATTTTTTGATTGACTGATCACATAGGATTAATCTAAAGGGAAAATTATTTTATTTTTGCTTTTTTTTAATTAATGTGATTGGATTTATGCTTTTATTATAGTATCTATCCTCTAAAATATTTACAAAACATACCTATTCGGCGCCAGAATGGACCCAACGGGACGTCGTCTATCTAGACACCTTTTGGACCTCCCCTAATTACCAGGAGGGGTTCCAGGTCTTTTGCCATTTAGGCGTCAAAAACAAAACACTGCCACCCTTATTGGTTCATCCTTTATCGGGGAATCTTCGGAACCCTAGTCAGTGTCCCAACACCACACCGGTGAACACCCCCATAGGGTCACCACACATCACTCCTCCCACAACCCCTAGAGGGTAGAGGAGTGTTATCCATTCGGGAAGCCAGGTGAACGCGCAACAGGGTACGTCACAAAAAAACCCTATTCCTAACGAGAACATTGTTTTTTCACAAGTCGCAATGGATACAACCTCGCAGTCACCTTTTATAGCTTCGTTAAATCTACCATATTTAACTAAGTTAACAAACGACCCCATTGCACACAACTCCATATGGCCTCCCATTCCCATGAAGCTCCCTTCAGACATTCCAAAGTTCGAAGGAAAGCAAGCGGAATATCCTGGAAATCATGTTATGACTTTCCACATGTGGTGTTCGTCGAACAACATCGTTGATGATACTATTCGACTAAGACTTCTTCAACGCACTCTAACCGGAGTGGCAGCAAAATGGTATGTGGAGCAACCCTCTACTACACATGGAAACTTTAGCACCCTCACCACTGTGTTCTTGTCCTATTTTTCAGTTACCCATCCACCACGATTTCGCAATGGAGTTACTGACCCACTTTAGGCAAACCCCCGCCGTCCATATCTCAGACCATCTTCATGAACGACAGTGGCGTCGTAGTATGTGCAAAGCCAAACTCGATGATCGAGTAATGTTAGATCTATTCCTGAAAACTCTCACCGCAAAGATTTTGAAATATGTGGCGCAACAAAAACCCATATCCGAAGAGGACGCCATCAGTAAGGACCAACAACTCGAGCTGATTTATACGCAATCAGGGTATATTTACAATATCCTGCCGAATGCCCCGCGCCTGCAAACTTACAAAGAATTTCTAGGCGCATCGAACTCTGCAGATAGTTTAATTGGGTCATTGACCCAAATTCAACCAAGAAGCAACATTCAATACCCTAGTTACATGTGTGATTCTACCCAGAACATACCACAACCTGGCTACCAAAGTCATCACATGCCTCCGCAAAATTTGACCAGTAGGGCGTCGTCGTATCACCATCAACATGGAGGACCCTATCCTCCAGCTCAGTGGACCTAGTATGTAGATAGAGATGCTGACAGAAGAGCTCCCCCCCAATAGCCATTTACAAACCAGGGACCACAATATGCCTAGTCGCCAGAACAAGACCCGCCGACGCAGAATAACGCACAGGTGAACTTTTTGCAACCCTCCCAAAACCAACTGCACCAACCATATAACCAGGAGAACCCAAAATATCCTCCTAACACAGTTAAGAGAAAAGGGAAAAACAAGCCTAAAGGAAATCTTGGACAGGGGCAACAATCAACAACGCCCTCCGTGATCTCAAGTTGGAGGCAAATCCAACCGAAATCAAAACTAGGAGCCAAGAAATTCCTAAAGGCAGAACAAAAGGCCACCTCTTGGAACAAACCACTCTTGGTCGATCTGTGGTGAGTACGGCCATTACACTCACCACTGTCCTAACCTCCCTAAGCTGAACAAGCTTCAGAGTAACCGTGGATAGGGGGGATCCTCCCAGCAGAAAGCAGACATGCAAGAACCTTCCCCCCATCAAGGGACAGTTAGCACACAGCAACAAACTCCCAACGACTCCAGAAAAAACAACCACAAAATCTACATGGCTGGTGAGGAAATATTTTTTCAAACACGAAATCGAAATTACGACACCCCACCAGACACCAACATGTCAGGGGCTAGTACTAGTGCACTAACAACACCTTTGACCATATCAAAGATGCCTATTGAACCTTTGCCAAAAATGGCTAAGGGACCAACTAGGCGAGCAGGAAAATATTCCAAAGCTACCCATAACTATAGCATTGTGGATGATCTAGCTCAATCTCCCACCGCCATGTCAGACTTGGAGGTATTACAGTCATTCCCAAAGCAGCGAAAAGTCTTGCTTTCCACATTAGGCGCTATCGACCTTGATGATACACGCCTAATGGATTTTTATTTAGATAAAGCCACCCCTAGGCTTCCTTTAATGGTCGCCTTCCAGATACCAGTGTCGGTCCAAAACATTACCATTCACCGATGTATCATTGACAAAGGTGCATCCACATGCATCATGTCAAATAACGTTTGGAAGAAGTTAGGATCACTCGAACTAAAGCCATAAGACATCACACTTAGAGCATATGATGGTCACCCCTCAGCCCCCGTCGGCTTCTACCGAAACATCCCGGTCTTCTTAGCCGGAAAGATGGTCCTTATATAAATTGAAGTCTTGGACGCCCAATTGGACTATAATATACTCCTTGGTCAGAGTTATATGTGCGCCATGTCATCCATTTCCTCCTATGTCTTCTGAACTATGATGTCCCCCCATGAGGAACGCATCATCATTGTCGACCAATTGAAGCATAGAAAAAAGTGGCCCCTGACAAATATCAATTTCATTCTACCCTACGTAGACACATCTGGGAACGCACTTTCACAGTACCAAGAATATGGCCCTCGCCAGTTCAAACCATCATCCATATTAGGATCATTTCTAGGAGATCCCCCTGTTATACCTGAGTCATCACCTAATGTCACAGGAGATCCGGTGTGCATGATGTCAACATCAAGTGCTGAAGCTATTCTGGACACAGACATGAGCAGTAGTGACACCGAGTCCTCGACCATGACAGCCTCTCTAGCCTACGCCGCTTCCCAGATCCCTTTCGTATCCCAGCAGGTCTTGGCAACAATGGTGTTACCAAACATATCTATTGCAATACCAGTTTGGTACCTCGTTCCCCCTACTGGGACGGAAGCCACACACATCACCGCCACAGGGTTAAAACCCCTCAGTCTCGAGGAGGCCCCACCCATTCAGGAAATTGTCGAAAAAATCCCTACAAAGGAAATTCCCATCGTAAAATCGATGATTACGGCTAAGAAAACTGAGAGAGGAAAGAGGGTGGAGACTCTCGCCACGCAACGGGAATCACCAGGTTGCACCATATGTGACATAGTAGGTCACCTACCCACATCTGCCCAGAACTGGATGAATTAAAACCGCTCCTTATCTCTAAGGCAGACATCACAACACCACGTTCCCGTAAAAAGGAACCTGCCACCAAAATTAAAGGCAAATCATTGTGTACCAATCACGCATGCATGGGCATTATACCCATCATTGCCTAAAAATACCACAATATAGGGACGCCTTACACGCCATCGAGCGATCCTATGAAGAGGTTCCCTTGACCCAGTTATTTGGAGATGAATGCCGCACCATCCTGTACCTGTAGGAGGAACGACAATCACCAAAAATACTCCCAGCCATGCCCCCTCCTCCCATCGAGCCTTGTGTACTCTGCGATGAGCTTGATCATTTCATCATTTATTGCCCAAATTTGGAAATGTTCCAGCGATGGTATCTAGTTCATGTAGTATATCACAATAACATGGACATCTAGTATTCATGTAAGATATGTGGTGACAATGACCCAGTGCGCCATTGTCACTACATACCTAGGTTTTTCACAGCACTAGCTTGTATGCGATCAACCATAGTCCGCTTCTCCCAAGAAGATGGCACAGACTCTGAATCCATGAACAACTTGAAAACTCAAGAAGGTGTGACGAGTATATCCATCCTCTTTCTGTCAGCTAAAAAGTGACCAATTAGGGAATCCTTAGCTACCCCCAACTGCTCTCTATAGAGAAGACTAACACGTGCGTTATGTAAAATGCCCAATCATGTGGTCGCCACTTGCCCTGATTTAGTAGCGTTACGATGCTGGTACCCCGTCAGGCCACCAACTACGCACGATGGGCACTCGATATATAGGATATTTTTCCCAATATGTCAAGGCAATCACCATGGACAATGTTGTACCTATATCCGACAAGTTTGTCCTATAATTGATATGATTCACACATTAGAGAAGAAAGAGGGCGATGTCCTCAAATGATATAGAGAGTACATCACCCCCAGGCCAGCAACCCCGCACCCGCAAAGGCGTGATGGGAAAACTGGAACGACGTACCAACCAAGCATGACCCAGGCCCAACCTAGGATAACATGCGGACTATGCGACCTGAGTGACCACCAGGTCAATTAGTGCAAAGAACTAAAGCACCTCGCAAACAATTTTGGCACAGTCTCTTATCTCCCACAAAAACCTCTCTCTAACCAAGAAAATATCATGCGTACTTATTGCCGGATTTGTTCACACTTTCATCATACAATTAAGTGTGAGAATCTCCCTAAGCTAAGAGCGGCAAGAGCAACATTAAATGTACACTCCCCAAAAAATCTAGACACGCCCAAGCCAACGACATGGAAATGGAAGCATAAGACCTCATCTTCTACAACATATCCTTTCCAAGCATCCACATCTAGGATAAAGAGTAGTTTTGATTACCACACAATCTACTGAGTGGCACAGTGGTACCATGCACCATTTGCATTGGCTAGAACCACGAACCAGAGGCATGCTCATTAATGGAGACATTCAGGCACCTCTGCACCAGTCACAATTTTCACCAATAGGAAATTTACCATCCTAACAGGGAACCCAACCTTGCGCTCATGCAAATTCCCATCACGAAGATTCCCCCCCACCAAACGCCGACGACTCGATACACCATATACGATTCATATTGTCATGTATTAGAACTATGACTCGAGCTATATGCTCATCTTCCATAGGTGTCAAGTTAGCTACAACTATGAGAGTAGTTGATCCTACGACAGTGCAGACCCAATTTGTCTACACTATGTCGACCGCGTCTAGTTCCACCACATCGACGATGGAATCCTCCCCGTGTCTCTCAACTAGCTCCTTGCAGATTGAACCTCTTCAACATAACCTTGCGCAGGATCAATACCCCTTAGGATCAATATTTCATTCAGATGAGGCAATCCTAGAAGACATGATGGAGCCGGATTATCCATGGGATGCAATGCATCACAGTTTGATTTTTCTCCCCAAGCAAATATCCAGTCCTAACAAGACAAAAGAAAAAGAGATATATGCGATCGAATCAAAATATTTCCTTCCATAAGGGAAAGTCGATTGGTTCAAGAATCCTATCCTGGCGCCTGATGCGTTTGAGGAAGGAAATATGTCAAACATCTCACCTACCGTCAAAATGAACATATCTCAAAACCCTGGTAAGGTCAAAGAAATCTCACTGGGGGCAGCATGCTCTCTAGAATAAATAACCTCTTATACCCAATTACTACAAGAGTATCGGTATATCTTCGCATGAGACTACTCGGAAATGCCTGGGCTTAGTCCGACTATCGTAGAGCACCATATTGACACTTGGCCTGACGTACCTCCAGTGTGCCAGAAACAACGTCAACTGCACCCATCAAAGGTAGAACAATAAAACGAGAAATCGATAAGCTTCACAAAGCCGGGTTTATCTACCCTATTTCTTACACATCTTGGGTTTCCAACCCTATTCCCATCATGAAAAAACGGGGCACCATACGCGTTTGCACCGATTTTTGGTATTTGAACAAAGCTTGTCCCAAGGAAAATTATCCCACCCCATTCATTGACCAGGTCATCGATGCTTGTGCGAGTCACAAGGCTCTCTCCTTTATGGATGGATTCTCTTGGTACAACCAAATTCAAATCTACCATACAAACCGATACAAAACTATGTTCACCACTCCCTGGGGCACATTCGCATACAAGGTAATGTCATTTGGCCTAAGAAATGCTGGAGCCACCTTCCATAGGTCCATGAACTATATATTTCATGACTTGGAACACCTTATCCTCGCCTACTTGGATGACCTGACCATTCGTTCCAAGAAGCGTTCAAACCATCTTGAGGATCTACGATTGGTATTCCAACGATGCCATCAATACAACCTACGCTTAAACCCCCTCAAGTGTGTATTCTGCATCACAACAGTTAGACTCTTAGGTTTTATTGTGTCCTAGCAAGGGATTCGCGTGGACCCCCTCAAGGTCCAAGCCATCAAAGAGGTACCTCCACCTCGAACCCTCAGGCAACTGCAAAGCCTGTAGGGGAAGGCCAATTTTCTGAGATACTTCGTCCCAGATTATCCCACTTTCACTCAAGGGTTCCTGTGCCTCCTTCGCCAGGAAATCCCATTCAAATGGGATGATCATGCCCAACAAACATTCGATGCACTGAAAGAAACATTATCTTCAACACCACTCATCAGTCCCTTAGACTATGACAAAGATTACATCTTGTATCTATCAGCATCCGAGTCCGCCTTGGCCGGAGTTTTGATCCAAGAAGGCCCGTATGGGAAGGAGCACGTAATTTATTACGTCAGTAAAAACTTAAAGGGCCCAACATTAATATATGAGATTGAAGAAAATACTGCCCTAGCATTAATACATGCAGTCCAGAAGCTTTGCTACTACATCATCTTAAAAACCACTACGGTCATTGCGGATATTAATCCCATCAAATATCTACTCACAAGCCACCTAATTAACCACAAGTACGCCCTCTGGATAGTCATTCTCCAAGAATATGACCTACCGTTTTACTCCCCTAAAAGCAAAAAGGCACTTATCTTATCTTAGTTCATTACGAACCTCCTAAGAGATACCAAGGGATCACCAGTAAATGATTCGCTACTAGACGAGCATCTCTTCTTCGTAGCAACCAATGACCCTTGGTATGGAGATATTCTCCTCTTCATACGAACTCAAAAGTTTAGACCTCATCTCACTTGAGATGACTGTCGGTGCATATGCCATCAGGCCCCCCGATATATCCTCATGGGCGATGTTTTGTACCGACGGGGCATCGACACCATTTTACGTCGATGCCTTACTCACGACCAAGAGGAACAAGCCCTTAATGACTACCATAGAGGAGCTTGTAGTGGCCACCTCTCTAGGATGGCCATCGCCCAAAACGTCCTACGAGAAAGATATTTCTGGCCCTCCTTGTTTCGCAATTTCATTATAGCAATCAAGAGATGCAAACTATGCTAGTGCTTCGCTCATAAGGAAAGAGCCCCCCCCACTCCTCTGCACCCCATCATCATCGTTGGCCCCTTCTATAAATGGGGAATCAAAATCATGAATTGCAACCTCGCATCATCCGGGAATCATAAATGCGACATAGTGACTGTCGACTATTTCACCAAGTGGGCGGAAGCCATGCCCAAATAGGACAACACCGCAGAAACTGCCGCCTGATTTTTGTTTAACCACGTAATTTCCTGGTTCGGTTTTCCCAAAAAGTTAGTCTCCGACCATGGGAAGCACTTCGAGAATGAAGTTTTTGAGGAGCTATCCCACCACCTTAGATTCACCCGTGAATTCGTTTCACCATACTACCCCCAATCCAACGGACAGGTAGAAGTTTTGAATAAAGTCCTCAAAACGATGTTACAACACATGGTGAATAACCATAAAACCAATTGGCACCATATGATCTTCTCCACCCTGTGGGCATACCGCATGGCTGTGAAGACTTCCACTAGTTTCACTCCCTTCCACTTGGTATACGAGGTCGAAGCCGTGATTCCCATAGAATGCGAGATCCCGAATTTACATGCCGTTATCGAACTCCTTGATGATACCTAGCCTCTAGAACAACGCCTAGTACAACTAGAGCTCATTGACGAAAGCCAATGACACTCGCTACAACACAACGAGGCCCACGATAAAAGGGTAAAATCGTCGTTTGACCGCCACATCAACCCTCGCTCATTCACTGAGGGAGAACTAGTCCTCCGCAACGATGTCGCAAAAGAAGCCCTAGGGCCAGGAAAGTTCGAAACCCTGTGGAAAGGACCCTACATCATTAAAAATTGACTCCTCAGAGGGGCATACATCTTGATTGAACCGGATGCGACATGCCTCAACAACCCCGTCAACGACCTTTACCTCAAGAAATTCTACCCATAAGGGCCAGGGAGGCCTTGCCCTAGAGTCAACATACACAAACCCAACCACTGTAATTTTTAACCAAAAGAATTGTTTTAAAATGCACTCGAGTGTCACAATGGATTGCCAACGCAAACCTTACTTCGGATTTGCTGATGGAGCATCAAGATGGACTCAAAGTTTAGCAACAACCACCTGGGTTATCTATCACCCTGACTGATCACCACTCTACAACAATGGTGTGTGTATCGGTTCAATAGTAAACAATCAAGCATAATATGACGTCGTTATAGGACTTATGTGCGATGCCCTCCATCAAGGAATACACCACATGCATATCTACCTCGATTCCTAGTTGGTAGTGTCTCCGTTAAACCAAACATTTGAGACAAGATATCCACATCTATTTCGAAAATATTTGCGTGCAAAAATATTAAACAAACAATTTGACTACATTACATTCACACATGTACCAAGGAGTCAAAATAAAACAGCTGATCGCATAGCTAAAAATATTCTAAACTGGAACGCATTTCAAATAAACAATCATACATTAAAAAAAAAGAAAAAAAAAAAAAAAAGAAAAGAAAAGAAAAGAAAGAAAGATATCCATCAGCATAACATAATCCATAAGCAGAAACAAGGGGCAGACATATATCAATGTATGTGTATGAGTACAAAAATAGTGTCTATGACCCATCAGTCAGCCCAAAATATACACACATATAAGTCATCAAAAATAGGGTAAGCATCCTCATAATGGGTGCTTTCCCTATGTACAAAAAGACTCTAGGGCAGTGCTCCCCCGAGTGGGGCACCTGGATCCATTGCTGCTCCTGGTACCACTACTGGAGCCGTCGTCAATACCGAGACCGCCAACTGATGTAAAAATGGCCGATAGCCCCTCTCCCAGGCCATCAAGGTCTCCAGCCACACATCCTCGAGGTCATCTAAAAAGCTTCGAGTCGACATCCCCTGGGTCAAGTGGTCTAGTCAATCCTAGGCATCCTATAGAATTGACACCCGCTCGATCAACTCAACAACACGAGCCTCTGCCGCATCAGCACGAGCTCGCTCAACGTAGTCTTGGCAGTATCCGAGCTGCTCCCCTCCCCCGAGGGGCCAACCTCCTCACCGAGTGCCCCACCCTAAGGCTGTGCAGGAACTCCTAACAGAACCCTAAGATCTCCCCGAGGTCTCTGAATAGGATCATGCCCAACCAACCGAGCCATAGGGTGACCAACGTCGCCAACATCTGAAAGAGTAACCAAAACTATGTCAGTGTCATCATAAAAAAAAAAAACATAAATACTTAGATAAATGAAGAAAACAAAAGACATACCTGCTGGCCCCCAAGCATATCTAGCAGGAAGACATAGGTCTGGATCTCATCGGAAGTCCATCCCTGCGTAAGGGAATAGTAGGAACATCTCTGGGTTGGCCTCAAACCAAGCCTGTGTGGTGGCGTTCCTGTAATGACCCAACCTACCCCCACCTCCTCATGCAAGGCTCCCGTGGCCCCCTAGCAGGCACTGCCACCATCGGTCTCAGCAACACAACCCGCTCGCACACAATGCTGCATAAAATGCTGGCATAGGAAAACAACTTCGATCCATCTCAAACCTTTTAAATTTGTGCTAGCATCCCGTCATAACATAAATGGGCAAAGTAAAAAAAAAAAATTTCAGCCCTCAGCCAGTGCAAGACACCAACCTGCAGACCTGATTCTCGATGTGGAGCAGACGACCCTGCCAGTTGCACAAAAGCCACTGAAGCGCACCGCTTGGCCAAATCTGTCATCATGGCAATAGCTTTGCACTCCTCTATAAGGGGCACCCCGCCGCAATGACGCTCCCGGAACTGTTCAAAATCCAGCCTCCCAGAAGGAAGTGGATACCGAAGTGCCTCACCTTGAGGCAGCAGCCCGGTCACAAAGTAGATATCTGTCTCAGGATGGATAGTAAGGTCACACCCACGTAGCACAAACACATTGCACCACCTATTTCAACATTGGATCAGGTAGCGCAGAAGTCGATCACTATGACCGAAGAAGGTCATTCTCCACAAATTTTAGGAGACCCCATTATGCCAGCTTTTGGCGTGCTTGACCATCGGCAGCTAAAGCAATGCGGAGCTCGGGCCAATCCCGCTCCCTCCAGAACATCTTGCAATCAAAACAAGAGCACATAAACAACTTAAAAACACCAAAAAATAGGCAAAAGTTTCACAAAATTTTCCACGGCTTTCCACGTGCCTGTCCATCAGACATGCATGAGGAAGGCATGCCTATCCCTCTCACAAGTGCACAAAAGGCGTGCCCAGAATTTGGACAGGCGCGCCTTCTATGCGTAAAACCTTTGTTTTGAGTGCAAAAGGCGCGCCAATACCCTAATCACCTTGGAAATCAAGGGTAAAACTGGATCAGAATCCGTGCAAACTAGTATTGTACGGACCCCAACACCCCCAGACTGAAAAAATTAAAATGCAGGATGTCATGGAATTTACCTGGCCATAAAATCGCTAATCCTGGGTGCTAAGCTGACCGACACGATAAGAACTACTCCGCATAAGCCTCTGACCTCTCAATACTCAATAGACACAAATGAATTGAATTGAGCCATATTCACCTATATGTCGCCCTTTTTAGAAACTTTGGAGGACCATAACGAGAGCTCAGAAGGCCCAATCACCATACCAAAAGCAACACTATGATCAACACTCCATAACGCCCAAAGGCGGTGCCACACATTCGCACCCCCAAAAATATAAATTTTCAGCACCATCAAGTACACCCTCTCTCATCTTCTTTGTAAAGCACATGTCTTTCAATAATATTTGGATAAAGAAGATGCTTTCACTTGGGGTAGTTTTTTTTGTAGGTGGTATGCAAACCATACATAACTCCGTCCACTGTAAGTTCCAGAGCAGGTATCGTTCTACCCCTAGCATGATAGAGTCCTAGAAAAAATCTGCATATCCTGACATCATTTCTCCATAAAAATTCATTCATAGGTTCCACACATCTGACCATGTTTATCATTACCTCACCTTGCACATGATAAGCATCCTTGTTGGTCGGTAGAGACTCCCCCCCCATGACGCTCGTCACCCATAGTAGACCATATATCACAACAATAATGATGTCATGGCCATACCACCTTAGTCTGGGAAGTACCTCATGCTCATTCAGTTGTCATGCATAAGGTTAAGTTTTACCATATGAAATAAAACCCCTTTCCCAAACGACCAGGTTGTACAAGAAGATCAAAAGCACACTAATGTGCCCATTTGGCCCACCATACCTCCATCAGCATAACCCATCTACAATACTTTTTCATCTGCTTCATCAACCTCACACACGAGACCAACCAATGGGTCCGCCACCCTCGGAAAAACACCTTCCTCACATCATCAGTGAGCAAACACTTTCATGTTTTTGGGCACCCACCTCGATGTTTTGTAAAAACCAAACCCCATTATTTATTCTTTTGTTAAGTGTACAGAGACCGTAAACGGTGCACTATGTCCCCCACCCACCCATTCTTTTTTTCTCTTATGGAAAAATTCCCTGGTCACCCTTCGTCGGAGTATACCACCCCCACGCATAAGCCACCATGACATTCATAACCAATATATTCCTACCCTGGATGTCCTACCGACTCCAGGGATTTCCCCATCAAAAATAGTTATGATTTTCGTCAAGCTGCTTTTTATACTCCGACCTTGGGCCACTTAATCCCCATCATCAGTTTTTAGTCACCCCTCGCCATCATTCCTATGTTAAACCCATCGCATCCAAGATCCTGATCCTCCATATCAGTGACCCCCTTGTTCGGTTGAGGCTTCATTTTTGTCGACATCAACACCTCTTTTCCAAAAAGGAAGCGGTACCTTGGATCACCCCTCTCCATAAAAGGGACATCTTCGGGTGGCACTGTGGGAGACATCATTGCCCACAGATGTCATCGGTCCTCCTGACATTCGACTACAACACAAGATTTAATGTCAGGATGGTATCGTACCTTACAATGATTGTGCCTTTATCAAATTCGTTGAAGACCCGTGCCTTTATAAGCATCTCTTTCAGCAATGCTTACATGGGAAGGTCCCAACCAACACCTATGCGTACAAAGAACATTTATATGCCGTACCAATTTTACGCATATGGGTACCAATTTGCACATATTTTCAAAGAAAAACACCCTGGAGGGCGTTAGTAGTCGTCGTCATCAACCAATAGATCGCTACCATACTAGTGATGCAGACAGAATCCGTGTCTGTCAAATAGATTTGTTTAAATAGCCAAAGCATCATGAGCATGAGACATGCCCACCTTGTAGAATTTATATATATATTGTATTAACCATTGCTTGCAGGGATCCCATAGGACATGGTTACTCTTCGGCCTGGTGCAAGGTGTCTCCAACTTCGAGATACACGTAGGTCTCTCTCTCTCTACACACAACATACAGAAAAGAAACTATAATGTATTTTGGCTATACATTTCTTCCTAGACCTCACACATTAGGGGGCAACTGTTATCACTAGAAAATCGTACAAGAAAAGGTGACATTATTTAATGTTAGGCAGAAGGATTTACAGGGCTGAGAGACATTATAGAATCTGAAAGTATTTAAAAATCTCCAAGGTATAAAAGAAAAAATCAAATTTCATACAAGAAGAACCAGTCAAATGTGCCTTTGCGCGTAAATTTCTTCGATAAACGTGCCTTTGCGCACCTTTTTCTCAAAAAAATGCGTAATCCTCGGAGTGGCGGAAGTCACTTTCTGGGACCACAAGGCACACTCCGGGACATTGATTCCACACTTGAGGCCGGCTAAGGACAACCGCCCAAGCTTCCTTAGGACATCAAGGGACCACACAATGGAATCATCCTCCTCTATTGGGTCACTATCCACAATGTACCAAGAGAGGGAAGGAGGATTGATTCTGCTATAAAAGGCCACCAAGATATGAATAACATGAGAGCAAATTTTTATGCTGCCATAATTTCCCCAATAAATACCAGCAGTGTGTGATCCAGAGTAGAGATAGAGGGGAATTAGTTGTTGGCCATCCAACAACTCTAGTCCACCATAGTAGAAAGAGGGAGACTTTGCGCCAAGGCAGCTCGGAAGTAAAGACATCCTTGCTTCGGGACTTAGAACCCCTAGTTCTAAGGCCCCCTTGGAAAGTGGGTTAAATTTTCATCCTCATTTCCTACCAGCACTCAATAAGAGGGCAAATAAGAGCCACCGTTTGGATTATTGAAGTTGTTTGACTCTATTTAGAGCTTTTGTTTTATTTGTTTTAGTTTTAGTTTAGTTTTATGTTTGAATATTGTTGGCTTGAGGGGTATTGACCCAGGTTCGGAGGTTAAGGTTTGCCAACAAACCCCTATACTACCGGCCCTTTCGTCAGTGACTTGCTTGCATAGGCCAAAGTCTCACCTGAAGCAGTATGGGAGGGTGCTGGAACCAGGTTTCCGCACCCTGAGAGAGAGTAGGTAAGTCAAGCAGGTCTGTGTTCCCAACCAATCTAGTTCACACTAAACAAATCTATTCGCAGGCTTATATAGTATAACAGAGCTATTATCATGCACAAATCTAGTAAATACCTTTGCATCCACATGCGTAATACCAATTTATCAGCAAAAAACACTATAACTGCAGCAATTAACAGATCACAAATACATATACCAGAAACATAGATAATTTCACAGTTCGCAACTATTAAACAGACACTTTCATAACTTAATCATATAGCCCAGGTTCGCATCAATCATAACAAAATAGATCCAGATAACATCAGATGTCCAACAATACTTCGCATATACATTAAAATCAAAATCCACTTACAATCCCAAAATACCGCCTACGCACATAGCCAACAGGGTTTGCACACAGCAGGATTAAGGATATCCGCGCACACATCCAGCAGGAGTCCTTACCTAAACAACCCAACAACAGATCTAGCAATTCGTGCTTAACATTAATCTCAATTCTTCCCTATCTTAAGACTAAAAAAGGTTCATCTATTTATCTCGACTTAGCCTATGCTTCCAATGGTCCGCAAACCGTGGTTTGCAGAGTCTTGGTATACCCTTGACCCATTACATTGCATTCGGGGCTTTGACCCACCCCAAAACCCCTGCGTTAGACTAAATAATACCAAAAATGTACAAAAATGGAAAAAATTCGCATCTTTAGGAGACCCTACTCCAACAGTCCCCCAACACAATCTTGTGACTCGTCCCAAGTCATTGTGATGGTGGGGTATCCACCTGCACCTGCAGCAGTCTAATCGCTTCGACTAGTGGGGGTAGCGCACCTTCACTCTAAGTAGTAGAATTTTGTGCAATGTCCACCAACTTCTACGAATTCGGGCCTTCCGTCGCAGCGGTGACGCTCTCCAGAGTCTGGATTAGCTGCTTGACAGCAACATCCACATCCTGCGAGAGCTTGAGGGCTTCATCAGCCCAAGGCTTCAGGTGATCACCGAGAACCTTCTTCTTATGGCGGAGTTCGTTAATATCGTTTTGGTGGGCGTGGATGGTTCACAGCTATGCCAAGCGTTGAGCAGGAATCAAAGTGGGCATGGTGGCTTCTAACTTCTCAAACACTTCTTCCTTCTGTCGCAAGTCTTGATTGATTTTGCATAGGATCGGGTCACGCTGGACCTTGGTCCATAGATGCATCGCTGTTTCTAGTAGTTGGGCGCCCTGGGTGATTTTCCCTGTAATCACATTTGTAGCTGCGGTAACTAGCGCAGCTCGTTGAGCTCCAGCCTTCGGTGGTGTTTCTGGCTGCAACTTAGCCTGCAAATCTGTAATCTGCTGTTCCATATGTGTTTTAACCACCTAAATTTTTGTCCTGGAGGCCTTTAATGCTGCGACCAACCCCTCAATCTTAGCCTGGGGGGTGGCTGTGGCCGAGATTTCTTCTGTAACATCCGCACGGAGTCTGTGAATTAAGTGTTCCAGCTCCATTTGCTGCGCGGTGGCGAGGGTACTAGTAGCCTGTACCTGGGACACTTCAGTGTTCTTTTCCTCGATTGTCTGCTCAGCCACACTGAGCTGTTGGTGTACTTATTAGTCCCGATGGTGAATTTACTGAAACAAGGAGGTGTGGAGAACCTGTAATGCCTCATGTGGCAACTTGGCTAAATCCAGCTGTACTTCTGCACCAGCCAGGACTTGCATTCCCAGGTTAGGTGGACTTATCACAAGGGTTGCGCCGGGTAAGGAACAAAGGCAGATTTCTACGGTAACTAGTGCTGCACTGCTGGTTGCCGAGGGCATTTGTTGTTAGAAAATTATATATTATGGAGCAATGCAACACATAAAATATGCGGAAAATACATGCACACAAAACACATAAAACCAGAGAGACACATATATACGTGGTTCACCCAGTTTGGGCTACGTCCACCTCGAAAAACCAGTCCTTCCTTTCTATTATCCAGCAAAATGAAGAGACAAACTGCAGCCGATCCGTCGTAGCAACTCTCTTCGTTTCTATCGTACCCTCTGCTTTCGTCTAAGAATATCTGGAATCAATACACAAACGCAACACAATACTCCCATAAAAGCGTGGGCTGTTTTCTAGGGGCAAAAAAACCCAATCTAAAATTTTTTTCCATAACTTCTCACTACGGGATCATCCACCAATGAACGACCCGTATTGACTAGAAATTACTATACTTTTTACAAGGCAATTTTACATCTCTGCTTCTCTAGCTTTCGGGGCGCCGCTTCGAACGCCCTGCGTCAGCTGTGGCTCAAAACGTCATGCCCTCTGACCCCCACTAGTCACACATCATTATATGCGTCACATGCCTTTTTAAGGTGCTCTGGTCCACAGTTGCATAAGGTAAACAAGATAATCATGCTCCACACCCAACAATCTCCCACTTGGAGACTGATTGTAGCAACTCCACCGCTGCTTCATTTGCTGGACAATGAATTCTCTTTGGACCTAGCTATTCCTCATCTTCATCGTCATCCTTGAAGACCAATTGAAACTGAGCACATTCTCAGTTTCTCCCTGGTTACAACTTTTGTTAGCATATCTGCAGGATTCTGGCTAGTGTGTATCTTTTCCAGCTTCAACTCTCCATCTTCCAATACTGACCGTATGAAATGGTACTTGAGATGTATGTGTTTAGTCCTCGAATGAAATGCTGAGTTCTTTGCAAGATGAATAGCACTTTGGCTATCACTGTATAGTGTGCCCATATCATGCTTCTTACCCAATTCATCCATAAACCTTTGTAACCAAATCATTTCTTTACTAGCCTCTGTAGCAGCAACATACTCGGCTTCTGTTGTTGAAAGTGCAACAACACTTTGGATTTTTAAAACCCAACTGACAGCTGTTCCACCTACAGTAAATACATATCCTGTAGTGCTCCTCCTGTTATCTCTGTCACCTGCCATATCTGCATCAACATATCCCTGTAGAGCAATGTTTGAACCACCAAAGCATAATGCTTGATTTGTGGTACCTCTCAAATATCTGAGAATCCATTTTACTGCCATCCAATGTTCTTTCCCTGGATTGTTCATATACCTGCTTACAACTCCCACTGCATGTGCAATATCAGGCCTTGTGCAGACCATTGCATACATTAAACTTCCAACTGCTGATGCATATGGAACTTTAGACATATAATCCATGTCTTCTTGGGTCTTTGGGCACATTTCCTTACTAAGTTTGAAATGGATAGCAAAAGGTGTACTAACTGGTTTTGCATTCTGCATATTAAATCTTTTCAACACCTTTTCTATGTACTCATTCTGAGACAGTGTTAATTTGCGATTTTTCCTGTCTCTAGTTATCCTCATACCAAGGATTTGTTTTGCAGCTCCCAAATCCTTCATTGAAAATGAATTTGCCAATTTTCTTTTGAGCACATTTATTTCCTGCATGTTAGACCCTGCAACAAGCATGTCATCTACATACAATAACAATATAATATAGCCGCCATCATTTTTCCTTTTTAGATAAACACAATGATCAGAGTGACATCTAGTATAACCTTGTTCAAACATGAACTTGTCAAATTTTAGATACCACTGCCTTGGAGCCTGTTTTAAGCCATACAAGCTCTTCTTTAACCTGCACACCAATTTTTCTTTCCCTTTTACCTCATATCCTTCTGGTTGCTGCATGTATATCTCTTCCTCCAAATCTCCATGGAGAAATGTTGTATTTACATCTAACTGTTCAAGATGTAAATCTTCCACTGCTACAAGACTTAAAATAGTTCTGATTGAATTCATTTTAACAACAGGAGAAAATATTTCATCAAAATCAATACCTTTCTTCTGTGCAAACCCCTTCACCACAAGTCTATCTTTGTACCTCTGTTTTCCTCCATCTTCTTCCTTCAGCCTGTAAACCCATTTATTCTACAATGTAGTTTTACCTGCAGGCAACCTGACTAAGTCCCAAGTCTGGTTATGCATTAAGGAGTCCATCTCTTCTTCCATGGCTAGCTCCCACTTCTTCCTTTTTTCAACCTACATTTCTTCTTCATAACATTCGGGTTCACCAGAATCAGTCAGCAATAAATAATATAATGAAGGAGAGTATCATTCAGGGGGTCTACTTATCCTGGTAGATCTTTTAACACCACTTTCAGGTGTTTGAGGTGCCTGTTGCTGTTGTGGTGGTTGCTACTGCTGTGGTTGTTGATTATTATTATTTTCAGGCACCTTTACTTTTTCAGTTATCTCATCAATAACTGTGTATTCCTTTCTTTCTTTTTCCAGTTTCTTTTCCTGCAACTGATTCTTATACAAGACCTTTTCATTGAATATTACATCTCTGCTCCTAATGATTTTGTGATTTTCATAATCATATAAGCGATAACCAAAATAATTAACACCATATCCAATAAAGGTGCATTTATTTGATTTTGCCTCAAGCTTTGTTCTATTTTCTTTATTAATATGGACAAAGGCCTCACAACCAAAAGGATTTAAAAAAGATTAGTTTACCTTTTTACCTGTCCATGCTTCCTCTAGAATACCACCATCCAAGGAACTTGAAGGCCCTCTGTTTATTAGATAAATAGCAGTATCTACAGCATCCCAAAATTGTAAAGGCAATCCTGCATGCAATCTCATGCACCTTGCACACTCCATGATTGTTCTGTTCATCCTTTCTAACACACCATTTTATTGTGGTGTTCTTGGAACTGTCTTCTCTCTACGAATTCCATGCTCTGAAAAGTACCTATCAAACTCTTTGCTGCAATATTCACCTCCATTGTCTGATCTGAGACACTTCAACTTCTTTCCTGTCTCAATATCAACTAAAGCTTTCCATTTCTTGAAAGTATCAAATACATAAAATTTATTTTGAATACAATAAATCCAAGTTTTTCTAGCTGCATAATCAATAAACGTAACATAATAGCGAGAGCCACCGAGAGATGATAACTGAGCAGGTCCCCATACATCTGTATGCACAAGCTCCAATTTTTTGCTCTTCTTTTCTTTCCCAACTCTGAGAAATCTGACTCAGAATCTTCATTCCCTTCTCACTCATGTTTCCGAGCCTATGATGCCATAATGCTGCATCTGCTCCTTTAGAAGATAAAGCATTAACAAAGTTAGAAATACCATTGCATAAATACAATGTACCAACCTTTTCGCCTTTTGCTATTACCAGGGCTCCTTTGGTAACCTTCCAAGTTTTATCCGTGAAAGCTGTCACACAACCTTCACCGCCTAACTGGCCTGTTGAAATCATATTTTTCTTCAGATCTTGAACATGCCTTATCTCCTTTAGTAGCCATTGGTTTCCATTATATTGTTTTATAAGAACTTTACCCATTCCAACAATTTTACAGGGTTTATCATCACCCAAACGAACTTGTCCAAAATCTCCTTGAACATAGTCATGAAAATATTTCTTATCAGGTGTGGCATGGAATGAAGCCCCTGAATCTACAACCCAAGAATCAGTAACATTTTCGAAAGAAAGAATCAAACCATCTTGTAACACATCACCTGTCACATTTGCTTCATGATTGTTTTCTTGCTGTGTGTCTCCTTCTTTTCCCTTCCGAGATCTACAGTCTTTCTTTAGGTGTCATTTCTTTCCGCAATTCCAGCACACTATCCCCGATCTGGACTTGGATCTGCCTTTCCTTGATTTACTGCGATATCCCGAGCTCTTTCCTCTTTCCATTCTTCTTCCCCTAGACTCTGCACTCAAATCATTACCTAATGTCTCACCGGAGCTTTTCCGTCGCATTTCCTCGCTAAGGATAGCACCAACAACATCATCAAACTTTAAAGTACTAGATCCAGAGACAGAGTTACTAATGGCCATTACTAAACCATTCCAACTCTGATGCGCTGCAGAATAGCGAGCTCTAAATTCTGTCATCAAGGACACCCCTCGAGAACTTAATTGTGAGTGCGTATTGAAATCATTTAATAGTGCTGCATTAAATCCATCTTGAAGCATCTACATAATAATGTATTGATTTCATAAAGCTCTTCTTGTTTGAGGCAGGAGTTTTCATATAGTTTAAGCCAATGTGCATCAAACCCTGTTGTGACATTTCTACCGAAATATTATGAAAGCGTGACATTCCACTTGAGAGCACAACCGTCTTGTTTGAGTGCCTTTATTGAGAATGTTCCATTAAAGCATTTGTGTAATAAGCTTCTTGTTCCTTTCAGTAGTGATGAGATCTTTACGTCTGATGTCTTCCATCTGCATCTTCTACAATGGGAAGTTTTGGCCGTTAAATTTCTCAACCCTAAATTTACCATCTTCTGCCATTGCTCCCACTCAAACGAGGAACCCTTCTTTCCTATAGGTTTATCAGCCAAATAGACCTTCGGCTCTGATACCATTTGTTAGAAAATTATATATTATGGAGAAATACAACACATAAAATATGCGGAAATAAAAGCACACAAAACACATAAAACCAGAGAGACACAGATATACATGGTTCACCCAGTTTGGGCTACGTCCACCCCGAACAGCGAGTCCTTCCTTTCTATTATCGAGAAAATGAGAGAAAAAACTACCATGAATCATTTATAATATCCTCTACAGTCTCTCATAGTCTCTCATTCTGCTCCCAATGGAACACACACAATACACAACTGCAATACAATACCCTCATAAAAGTGAGGGGTTTCCTTATAGGGAAAAAAACCCTAATCTAAACATAACTTCTATCGTCAGATCATCCGCCTATGAACGGCCCAGATTGACTAGAAATTACTATACTTTTACAAGGCAATTTTACATCTATTTTTAGCTTCGGGGGCGCTGCCCCCGAAACCCCCCACCAGGGGGGGCTCCGAAAAGTGCTGCCACCTCCCCGTGGACCCCCCACAACGGCGATTAATTATGGGCGACGTTGCCACCCCTTTTAAGGTATAGGGGTCCAATGCTGCGATACAAAGTAAACAAGATAATCAAGCTCCACACCCAACATTCGTTCCTGAATCACAATGGTCTGTAGCATGTCTATCTTCAGTTGCAGAGCACGGAGCTCAGCTTGAAGAGTGTCTATTGCAACTTTCTGCTGCTCTTCTAAGGCTATCCATCTGTCTTCCGTGGCCAAAGTGACTGCATCAACAATTTTCTCGAGGTCCCCTTCAGTTAGTGTAACTGTCTCATCACATTTTGTGTGCTGCTTCTTTTGTGGCCCCTTGACAGGATCACTTGTCTGCTTCGTGCCTCGGGGGGAGGCAATTCCTCCTGCATCCAATCAATTTGTACTCAGGTCTGGCGGTGAATCTATCTGAGTCTCTGCTTCTACGCCCTTCTTGATGGTTTGTTTCTATTGCGCATCCTTCGCAGTGGTTGGTTTCGACTGCGCATCCTTCTGTGAGCTGACGCTTCCTGCTTTTTCCAGGCCTTTGCTTGAGTCGCCAATTTCTTTGGTCGTGGTGGGGGTGAATTTCGTGGCACTTGCTCTTGTCGTGCCTACCGCACCCAATTTGAACCCAATCTTCCACTGCGGAGGCCATGTAGCGACTACGTGATCAATATCCTCGTCTGAAGCCATATATGGGTGTGAGACCCAAGCTTTATCCTTGCATGATCGGATTTGGACATTGTGCATGGTGACCTGGAATGCCGCGATGCTCTTGTACTTGTCATACACTGTTGGGGACAAATGTGGTCGGGAATTGATGGCTGCTGCCAAGCTACTCTAGAAGAGGACCTAGAAGACTTGGTTGTCCTCGATACGCTGCGCATCCTTAGAGTCCCATAAGTTCACATACCACGCCCCCTCGCACATGTCGGGGGTGAGCTTCGGAAGGACCAATTCCTCAGGTGATTCCCAGAATATCAATGCGATGAGAAGTAGCAGCTAGGAATAGAAAAATGCCCGTCCCTGCTCCTGGGATTCGCGGACATTGGCCCAAAACTCATTGCACAAATATTAGGACCAATTGAAGCAGACCCTTTTCTCGCACTGGCCTGCTAATTGAATTACGTATGCAGGGACGAACACCTGGAATTTTCACATCATCTTACATGCCAATAGCAGGGTAACCAACTGCGTAGTAGGGTCGCTGATGGATTTGATCATGAAGCCCTGCAAGTTCCGCTCCACATGGTATTTCTATCTAACATATTCAACAATTTCTCCCTCATAATTTTTCCCAACGTGCAGAAGAGGGTCTGACCCTTCCATAGGAAGACCAGTGATTCAATGAATGAGCGTCGCGTTGATAGGAATTCAATCCTAGATCCATAGACACCGATCATGGGCTAGGGAGAGCAACTGACACACTAGAGGGTCTGTGATATTGTAGTGGCCGAAATGTGGCATCCGGAGCAGGTTTAAGAGCTCGGAACCTTACACTCTGCGTACCCAGCTCACGGGAACAATTTTTATTCCGTCGTCATCCTGTAATATTTCAAGATATAATTCAAGGGCTAACTCAAGGAAAGCCTCCAAATTGGCCAGGTCATGGTTGTCAAAATTTATTTCATGGAGCATCCCAAATGGTTCACCAATGACGGGGACCTCTCCCGGGGTCAGTGGCATTTGCAGGTAGGTGATCAGGCCGTCGAGGTTCTTCGGCGTGCGCGTCGAGGGCTTGCGCGAACGATCGAAGGGAGGTAACCAGTTGATCAGTTTGGCGGTCTGGGCCTCTTTCTGAGCAAAGCATACCCGGGGCATCGCTCGCGGGGGTTTTACATTCCTCAGGGAAGTACGTGGCTTCACCCCAACCCATTTCTTGGGTTTTCCTAAGCCTTGGGCTTTTTCCTTTCCTTTCCTCATGGTTGGGATCAGCATGGAGAGGACCTCTTCAGCCTCAGACTCAATCTCCACCACTTCCTTGGTTCCTTATCCCGCTGAGGTCACTAGTTTCTAGGGTTCAACAGGATTAGTGACCGTCATTATGGTACAAAAAATGAATCCCAACCCCGTGTGGCTACTGTCAAATAGAGTAGGTTGCTCAGGCATGAAAGGGACGCTATAGGCACATAAATTCTTACAACACAAATTCGTCAAGGACAAACACGCCAACTACAAGTTATTCAAGCGATAGAGAACTCTTGTTTGATTTATCCCGCTCCTTTTATAGCCTTTGCAATCGACCAACGGTTGGGTAAACCTTATCCAGAACTTACCATCATGTAAACGGTAAAAAAAATTCCAAAATCACTCCATTAAATGCTGATCGACCACTCCTTCCAATGGCAACTTTTTATTTTTACCCGATTTTACTGTTTCAACAGCTAGTTTTCACACCCCTGGTGCGCTTAGCACACACTTGTGTTCCCAACGCACCCCTGCGCTTTTAGCATACCTGCTGTGCTCCCAACGCACGTCATTTACGCTCATGTGGCCAACACACTTGCTGCGTTCTGATTTTATTTCTGTGCCTCCGGCACACCCCTTCGGGCTTCCAATCCTGTGGCTGCCTTCTGCGAGTAGCATGGTCCTTGCTAGGATTACCTTCCTTGGTGGGTATACCGCACTTCATACAGCTACTCCGGTCATATAGTCATTTTATCTGATATGGTTTGAGTCGACTGCCATTGATATAGCCAGGTAGCATATCGCCGCGCAGGGTAGCTAAACGAACAGCTCCACCATCCGTGATTCCTTTAAATGTATAGGGCCCAAGCCAGTGCTGTCGGAACTTCCCTGGGTGTTTCAAAAACTGGCTATCATATAGAAGGACTAAGTAATTCTCCGCAAAGGTCTTGTGATGAATCTGTTGATCATGCCATGCCTTATTGCGTGTGTTATGCACCTTCTGATGGAAGTTATCAATGAAACGGTCTTCCTCCAAAGCCACAAGTTGCGCTAACCGCTCCTCCATGATATCAGGCTCTGCCATATTTATGAAAGCTACGATGCGGATGCTAGGAAAAATATATTCCATGGGCATAATGGCCTCCTTGCCATAGACCATCCTAAACGGTGTTTTCCCTATCAAATTCTTACAGGTGGTTTGGTAAGCCCATAGAAAATACGGGATGCATATGTCCCAGTCGCTGCGATCAGTGTTACAGACCTTAGTTAGTGCGTTGTCCAAGACTTTATTGAATGCTTCAACCGTTCCGTTTTCTTGAGGATGATAAGGAGTGCTTTTCGCATGATGGATCCAGAATTCTTTAGTCAAGGCCTGTATGGTTTCATTAACAAAGTGCGTGCCTCTATCGCTCATCAGGATTTTTGGGTATCCAAATCTGGTCAGAATATGCTCAGAGATGAAGTGAGTAGTAGTATCTCCAGTGCAATCCTTCACCGCTTGTGCTTCGGCCCACTTCGTTACATATTCAGTGGCAGTGATAATGTAACACGCACCTGTATTCTTTTCGGGAGGGTTGATAAGTCCCACAAAATTGATAGCCCATTTGTCAAAAGCCTGCAGGGCCATTAGCGGTTGAAGAGGCATTTCATCTCTTCCGGACGACCTTCTGGTTCGTTGGCATGTATCGTAGGCCTTACAATAGTCATGAGAGTCACTATGCAGGGTGGGCCACCATAATCCAGCTCTTAATATCTTCTGCACCATTTCTTTCCCTACATAGTGACCTCCTGCTACCCAGTTGTGGGCTTCTGCCAAGATAACATGCCATTCATGCTCCAGGACGTACCTGCGCAACACTTCATCTACTCCCATCTTATATAGATGTCCTGCGATGATGGTAAAATCCGCAGCGCGGGCTACCAACTCTTTTTTCTGTTACATCGAATACTCTGCAGGTTCCATGCCTGTAGTCAGGAACTGAATTATGTCAATGAAGTGGGCATCAACTACCTTAATAGAAAATAACTGCACATCAGGTAATCCTTCTTCCAAGTTGGTTGGTTCCTCGCTAGTCTGAATTCGGGACAAGTGATCCGGCCCAACATTCAACTTCCCTGGCTTGACAATGATCTCAGAGTCGTATTCTTAAAACAACAGTAGCCATTGACAGATTCCCCCCCCCCCCAACACAGGGTTATTCACCAGGTACTTCAAAGCCGAATGATTTGTAAACATATTGAAGTGTCGTCCTAACAGATAGTGCCGATACTTCTGTAATGCATAGACCATCGCCAAGCCCTCCCGTTCCATGGTAGAGTAGTTGCGCTCTGCACCAGAGAGTTTCCTACTGGCAAATGCAACTGGATGATCAATGTCTTCATCCCCAGGCTGCATAAGGATCGCTCCTAGGGAAATTCCGGATGCGTCGACGTGAACATGGAACACCTTCGTGCAATCAAGAAAAATGAGAATAGGCGAAGAGACCATCTTTTCCTTGAGTAGCTCGAAGCTCTTCTGACACTCGTCATCCTAAAAAAATGAAACATCCTTCTTAAGCAGCCTTTCCATAGGCGCTGTGATCAGTGCGTATCCTAAATGAACTTTCTGTAGTAGCCTGTCTGTCCGAGGATCGAATGCAGCTGCTTCTCAGTTGTAGGTACTGCTAAATTTAGGATAACTGTAACTTTCACAGGGTCAACCATCAGTCCCTATAGACACACTATGTGTCCGAGCAAGATTCTGAAGGGTACGAAGAACACACACTTCTTGATATTCAGGGAAATATGGTGCTTTCTACAGGCATCCAACATCATGCATAGGTTTGAAACATGCTTCTTTACTAAGCCAAAGACAGTCCAATAATCAAAGTAAACTTCCAGAAATTTGTGGATGAAATCTTTGAATACTGCGACTACTACTCGTGAAAATATAGTAGGGGCATTCTTGAGTCCAAACGACATCACTGTATACTGGAAGGATCCCCATTCAGTGGAAAATGTAGTCTTGCTGCGATCTCCAGGTGCGATTCTGATTTGATGGTACCTTGAGAACTCATCCGTGAATGAGTACGCTTCCTGCCCTCCCACGCTATCAAGGATTTCGTCTGAGAACAACATAGGAAAGGGGTCATGCACACAGGCATCATTCAATTTGCACAAGTCCACGCAGATTCATATCTCTCCCTTCGTATTTTTTTCCTGAACCACCGTTGGGCTTACCCAGTCCGACTGTTCGATCGGCTCGATGATACCTATGGCGAGCATTTTATCGATCTCCTCCTTGATCTTTTTCTTATACTTAGGATTCAGTCGATAAGACTGCTGCTTGACAGGGCACACATATGGTTTTAGTGTGATGTGCATGACCCCTAGGTCCCCTGTGATCCCCTTAAGCTCTGAAAAGTTTGTCGGGAATAAGTCCTGATATTTTGTGAGCAGTTCGGCGACTTTTCCTACTGTATCATCATCCCAATAATCCCCAATTTTCGCAGATTAGGCTGCTCTTTTGTGCCAATGTTGAATTCTCGTAGCTTCAGAGGCTGCGTAATGTCCACAATTTGTAGTGGAGGGCCCACAACTGCGCGCTCTCCCTCTGATTCTGGGATATAGAAATTGTGTGGATCCTTCTCGCGCTCTTCTACGGTTATATTGTGGTAGTTGGCAATATCCTGCATCTGTGTTTCCCATGTCGGTGCCCCAAAGGCTGCGTAAGAGCTGGATTCACCGAATACAATGGTATCTATATTCTGCAGAGCTTCGTCAAGCGCCTCCGTTCCTCCTGTTAATCCAAATGTCCCCACGAATTCATCCTTTAAGGTTTCCCAATGGCGCATGCGCTGATGTAGCTCCACATCTAAGTACCATGCAGTGGGGATTGGTCCCAAAGCATGAATAAACAAGTGAACCCATTCTTCTGTAGTGCGGTCCCACCATTTCTCCATCCAAGCGAACAAATATTCACACGGATCACCTGGGATAAGAAACATCTTGACGCGCACATCAACCGAAGGCTCAAATCGCAGGATCATCATGTCCCGACATTCCTCCCAGTCCTGGAATGCCCCCTTATGCATGTCCCACCACCTTGCAGGTGTTGCACGCAAGGCTAGATTAAGGGCCCATCACCTTCGTTCTCTTGGAACCTCAGCTTCAAATGTTCGCAAAAACTCCTTTATACTACCAGAACCATCAAAGTAGGGTAGTTCTCTTATCTCTAAGGATATGCATAGGAAGTCCCTTGTGATTCGTAGGCAACGCAACGTAGAGACATCATGTAATCGATTTTTCCAACTTTCCATTTCTCAGTCAGAGTCAGAGAAGCATTCGCTATCCTTTTCCTAGCAAAGCACACCATCGGCCGTAGGATTGATCCAGTCTTCGTTTCGTGCAGTTAACTTATAGATGTGATCCACCTCCTCTTCCTCACGCACTAGCTCTGTATACCTTTCTCCTTTTGCGGGGTCTAGGGGTACTACCACCCGTGTTCCTTCACTTTCAAACACCATGCTTCTCTTCTTCAAATTGATAATACTGCCCATATATATGTCCTAGTCCAATCCTAGGAGCACAGGATAGGGGTCTGCATCTTCTACAATCTGAATGACCTCAAAATCCGCCCAGACCTTAACTCCTGCAATATATACCATGATTTTTGACAACCTTCCCAACAGTATGATCTTCTACTAGTTGGCCTTGTGCAGTTGGATAGTGGACCATTCCAACTTAGGTTCCCCCATTCACTGCCAAGTCTGCTTGGGCAGTACGTTCACATCCGATCCCAGGTCCAAAATAACCTGATCCAGTTCATAATCGCCAATTTGTGCCGTAAGTCGCATTTCCCTACCAATGCGTTTCTTATGTTTGTATAATTTGTGCACATCCTTAACTTCCAGGGGTAGATTAGTTCACTCAGCGCAACTGTCTATTAGTGCCTGGAGGTTTTCTACGACCCGCTGGTTGCGCAACAACTTCATACACCCTTGCAAGAATGGTTTGATCCCGTCCTCGGCTCTACTGTTTTCGGGTTTCTGAGAAACATCCGCCTCAGCCTGGGCAAAGTCTTTCCGAGATGCGACAAATGTTTCCTTTTCCTTTTGTAGTCCAAACCTTCTTGTTTGGTGACTGTCTTTCAGATCAGAGTCTCCACCGTAGCTTTCTCCTCAGCACCCCAGTAGCCATGCCACTACATGTTACGAAATTAATGCTTAGTCCCTCATCTCGAGGTTCTGCCTTAACCCTTTGCACATTCTGCGTAGGTGTCTGCTGTTTTTCCTGCATTTTGGCTATCAGAATTGGGTAGTCTTCAATCACATGGTCCAGCTGTCTATAGTATCTGCAGGACTGCCTTGATGGGTTCATGCACTCTTGCAAAGTGGCCTGCCTATCCATAGTTATCGCAAATCAGTTGTCCTCTTCCCCTACCTGCGCTTCCACCCTGGCCCCCTTTCCTACCCCTAGCTAGGGAGCCACCCATGCCTGAGGGGGATATTGGTGATGAAGGATCCGACTGTACCCTATACAGGTTTCCTTGGTCTATCATCAGATCATAAGTCTGGTAGTTCTTCTCATCATGTCCTATAGATCTGTAAAACCTGCACCATTGTTGCTTCACTTCTGGGACATATGAGGCAAGGCGGGGGCAGTGGTTGGTATCATGTAGCCTAGCAATGCGACAATCATCGTACCACAGCACCAACCCACTTGGTCCCGCAACTTCCCTAGGAGGCAACGGGCTAGGTCCCCCGACCTTCATGTAGTATGCTAGCAGCGGACAATTATCCTTGGTGTGGCCATTCACCCTGCATTGTATGCACCATCTTTCAGAACTAGCCTCTGTTTCTTGCTCTTTCCGCAGATTCTGGATCTCCATGTGCATTGCCTCTAGTTGTCATTGTTGGGAAAAATACTGAGAGGGGGGGGTGAATCAGTATTTAGAGCTGACTGGAAAACATTTTACTTTTTATGCATTTAATTCTTTACTTAGATTATTGCATCATTCATTCATCAAATGCTTAGTAAGCAGTAAGCATGAGTAGTAATAACAGAATCAACCATAACACACATGAACACCAGTATTTAAGGTGGAAACCCAAATTCGGGAGAAAACCACCGCTGCTGTCGTCTCTGTCTTCAATATTTATTATAAAGAAAACTTCTTACAATTTTTGTGCTAGCGCAGACTCATAACAGCACACAAGCACCCACCTGCAGAAAGCTACAACCTTCTCTTGTTCTCCAGTCACTACTGGAAGGGAGCTCCAACCCCCTAATCTTGACACCAGCTTGTACTGGCAGAAAGCTCCTACTTTCATGCAGAAGACTTCAACCCTCAGATCCACCAAATTTCTTTAATTTCTTCATCAGACTTACGTCAGGTCTTCATTATTTCTTTGCAGATCTTCCTAGAGATTCATCATTTCTAGATCTAGAGATCTTGATCCTTCATCAACTCCATAGGTGCATCATAGATTCAACGTTTTTTGGAGTTCAATCATACAAATATCTCTTAAAGAGATTTATTCATTAACCACCCTTATGCATGCACACCTCATACAATAATCCTCTCTTCCTTATACAGTTTTTCCTTTATTAATACCATGAGTCAATACCACCCAACCGCTGATGGTATTCCTGGACGGGATCAATTAGATAATCCAGCGGGGTCTACCCAAGCCCCCAAAAAATTTCTCATTGTTTTATTTCCTTGGTTTTGGCAATTAGATAATTAATCTAAGGCTTTTTAATATCTCAATCTGAGATTGAGATATTAATCCAAATTTCTCCTTTAGTAATGAAAAAACATTCAGCATACTTTGTAGACCTTCATATGTCGACCCCCAGGTTTATACGTTCCACCATCTTTGGAGTAAAAATGATGGCCCAATCGCTTTTCATCACAATTTATAGTTAATTTAAACAACCTTGGTTAAACCCGCAAATATTAATTTGAGAGGGTCCAATTAATATAATTTAAACTGGGCCCACATATATGATCGGCGACCCAATCAAATTCCTGCTCCGTACTTTGGTTAATCTTCGCACATCTTCATCAAGCGATCACCGTCTGATGCCTCCTTCCTAGATCAATGACGCTCAAAAATTTCGTTGGGCATCCTGGGTCGAACAATAACGCACGATGGCGCGCAGTGACAAGCGGTTTTCCGTGGGTCCACCTCGCCACGTGTCGCATACCCTATGGAATTGCTCCCCTACTAGGAGATACCGCTTATCACCGAAAGGCGGTGCAATATGGGTAATCCGGCCTTGCAAATCCGCTCGTGGTTTTGGAACAGTGACCAACCCATGGTTAAGTCGGGTTACGCTATTCCTTTTGGTCCCTTAACTCAGGTTCACAACTCGGGTTTATTTCAATAGAGTTAGGTCCAATCATTCGGTAGGGAGTTTCATAGTAATACTCCTCCGCATACTATAACGCGCTGCTTCATTAGGTTATACATTCCCCATTGCTCACTGTATCATGACCTTAGAAATCAAATGTTCGGCAATGCATTACACGAAGAGAGATACTAGTATCACTGAACAATAATTCGTGTAATCGATAATGATTTGTCCAATCAATACTCCTCAAAATTACCTTATACTGATTCATGAATCTACTCCTTCCACAGAGCTTATGATGTTTGCGGACCATGCTTTCACAATGATTCATAATTGTCCACAGGGACTCAACTATCCTTCCTACTGAATTCTATCAAGAATATACATATAATTCACAGAGAATTTAGAACCTTTTTCTGTTTGATGGCCTTTTTCTTCCTAGATTGTCTCTGGACAACTCTGCTTCAATTCACTGCTTGTCCCTACTCCTTGACTGATACTTCTCTCTGTAAATGCACTCTTCCTCTGTTCTTCTCTGCTACTGCCTAGTTACTGTTTCAGATGCTCCTTCTTTGCCAATTCCTTTGCCATCAATGACAATATTTCCAACAATCTCCCCCTTTGGCATTTATGGAAATACTCTTCCTCTGTTTGTCTTATAGAAACCCCTCTTTGTTTTTCCTCCCCCTTTTACATCAATGGCAAAGGGTTGATCAATACCCTTTGTACCGATAGAACCATGCTCCTCCTGAGATCATGCTACATCTTCCAACAAAAATGACTTATACAAACAAGATCAAAGATGAGATCATACTACAACAATTAATTGGAATGCCAACAATGCATCCTTTCCATATGACCAATGCTCCCCCTTAGCCTGTGCATCCTGAATACCTTCAACATGAGCATATCCAATTTAATCTTCTAAATTTAAGCAGGTCTGATCTTCTGCATGGCAGAGACTATTCCCAGTTTCTGTCTGAGATATTCGAACGCTTCCCTGGGTAGAGGTTTGGTAAATATATCAGCAACTTGTTCTTTGGAGGGAACATACTCCAATTTCAACTTTTGTTCAAGCACTTGTTCTCGTAAGAAGTGATATTTGATGGGAATGTGCTTGGTCTTGGAATGCATAACAAGATTCTTTGAGATACCGATGGCACTTATATTATCACACATAATGGAGATAGGAGGTGAAAATTTGATTTGAATGTCTTGTAAGGTTTGCATCATCCAAAGAAGTTGAGTGCAACATGATGTGGCAGCCACATATTCTTCTTCTGCTGTAGATAAGGCAATAGAGCTTTACTTTTTGGCCGAACCAAGATACCTACCTAGGGCCCCATATAGAATGCACCACCACTAGTGCTTTTCCGATCATCAACATTTCCAGCCTAAATCTCGCATCAAGCAGAAGCATGAAGGGTAAGATCAACATCCTTGGATACCATAGTACAAAGTCTTAAGTTCCTGTGATATTTGAATATTTTGACAGCCTCAAGTTGAGACTCTTTTGGATTAGCTTGGAATCGTCCCACAATCCCAACCGCATGCATAATGTATATCTAGTCCCAATGAGATAAAGTAGACTTCCTATCATAGATCCGTATTTCTGGTGGATTCACCGTAGGGGAATCATCATTAGAACTGAGAGTACATTCTAAGACGTTGGTGTGCTTACAGGTTTGCAATCTTCCATGCCATACTTCTTCAAGATTTTCTTAAGATTTTTTTCTTGTGATAAGAATATGCTATCTGTTTCTTGCTGCAATTGTAAGCTAAGAAATAATGTTAGTTCCCCAAGTAAAGACATTTCAAATTCTTGCTGCATATCAGAAGCAAATTTCTGACACATAGATTCTTCATTACTTCCAAAAATGATATCATCAACATATACAACCACAATCAATAGTTTATCATTTTCAGTTTTTGTGTATAAGTTGCTATCAGGTGACCCCTTTGAAAATCTTTGTTGATGAAGATATTTGTCAAGACGATAGTACCATGCCCTTGGAGCTTGTTTGAGACCATATAGAGCCTTTTTAAGTCTACAAACAAGTTTTTGATCATTTCCCAAAATGAATCGTTCTGGTTGTTCTATATAAACTTCTTCTTCTAGATCACCATTGAGAAAAGCAGATTTAACATCAATTTGATAAACTTTTATTTGTTGAAAGCTTGAAAAAGAAAGAAACATTGTTATGGCTTCAAGTCTAGCTACAGGGGAAAAAGTTTCTTCAAAATCTATACCTTCTTGTTGAGCATACCCCTTGCAAACAAGTCTAGCTTTATTTATTATAACATCCCATTCTCATTTAACTTATTTTTGAATATCCATTTAGTTCGAATTACATTTTTGTCTTGAGGTCTTGGTACTAATTCCCAAGTGTGATTCTTTTCAATTTGATCAATCTCTTCATTCATAGCTTGAATCCAACATTCATCTTTGCTAGCTTGACTGACATTGTGTGGTTCAATAGTGGACAGAAATGCAAAATTTCTAGAAGATCCCACAAGAGTCCTTCTTGTTTGTACACCTGATCCATTTTCTCCCAAAATTTGAGATTCTGGATGATTCTTTTGAACATATATGGATGGAGCTTTTTCAGATAAATCATCCTTGGGTTCTTCATTGGGTTCACTATCTATATCATTCCTATTTGATGTAGAAGGATATATGTCATCATCGTCTTCATTTGT
Organism: Pinus albicaulis; assembly: GCA_034641835.2. Lineage (NCBI taxonomy): Eukaryota > Viridiplantae > Streptophyta > Pinopsida > Pinales > Pinaceae > Pinus > Pinus albicaulis. Next base: position 1,668,590,053 of record CM076581.1, read on the forward strand.
TGTTTGTTTTTCTTCTTTTGGAGCTATAGGAGACTCATCAATAACAACATCAATACATTCAACAATCTTCCGAAGTCTTTTATTGTAACATTTATATGCCCTACTCCTAGAGGAGTAACCAAGAAATATTCCTTCGCCTGCTCTGGGTTCAAACTTGCCAAGTTTTTCATCATTATTTTTGATAAAGCATTTGCTCCCAAAAACACTAAAATGCTTCACAGGGGGAGGATTACCATACCATAGTTCATATAAAGTTTTATCACTATTTACATGAACATGTGCCTTGTTAAGAATATTTACCGCTATATGTGCTGCTTCCCCCCAAAATGTGTCAGGTGTTCCGAAATCATCAAGCATATCTCTCGCCATTTGTTGAACTGTTCTATTCATTCTTTCTGCTATGCCATTTTTCTGTGGAGTGTCAGCTACAAAAAACTGTCTTTTTCTGCCATGTTGTTCACAAAATTCAAGGAATTCATCCGATGTATATTATCCTCCTCGATCGCATCTAAGACACTTGATTTTTAGATCTAATTCATTCTCGCCTAGTGCTTTGAAGATCTGGAATTAAAGGCTTCATCTTTGTGTTTAAGCAACCCAATCCAACACATTCTAGAGAAATCATCAATGAATAAGATATTGTATTCTTCACCACGTGGTGACTTTTTCCTCATAGGTCCACATATGTCAGTATGAATGAGTTCAAGAGGCTTACTTGATGATCCTTCCTTGGCATTAAATTGTACTATGGTTTCCTTACCGAATTGGCAAGATTTTCATATGATATTTTCAGGTAGAGTAATATTGGGAAGATCATGAACAGTTTTAAGTCTGCTTGATTTGTTGATCTGAGAGAAACTCAGATACCCCAACCTTCTATGCCATAGCCAGCTTTCTGAAGATTTACTGAAGTAACATTGTTCTTTTCAGTTCTTTAATACATACATGTTGCTTGGAGTTCTTTTTCCTTTTATAATTGTTTTACCTGTATCAATATCACGTACCACACTTTCTTTTGAACTAAAGACAACTTCAGTTCCTTGATCACACATTTGACTTACACTTAACAAGCTATGCTTTAATTCATCCACATACATGACTTCATTAGCTTTCACCTTTTCTTTTAGAAAAATAGACCCTTTTCCCTTAATGACCGCAGGAGTATCATTTCCAAATGTAACATTCTTTTCCTTTTCTAGAGCACTATATGCAAGAAGTTTGTTTTGTCGTTAGATTCGGACACCACATATCCCATCGTGATATTACCGGGGCCCACCACCTCCGTTCGGCATTCGAGGATTCATCCATTTCGCTAACTTCGGGGCATGGCTCTGATACCACTTGTAAGGATTCTGGACACCACATATCTCCACAATGGTATGATATTGTCCACTTTGGGCCTAAACCCTCATGGCTTTGCTTATGGGCTTTACCCCAAAAGGCCTCATACCAATGGAGATATTTGTCCATCCTTATATACCCATGATCCTCTCCACTTCTAGTCAATGTGGGACTTTGGTCGTATACCCAACATTTGTCACTCCGTCATGTGTTTTGAGTATCCACTATCAATGTACCATTGATTTTATTCTCCTTCTGCAAATAAAGCTATGCCACAATTTTCAACCCGTAATTCCTTCTTTTTCCATACTTTGGAGCTTGAAGGAACATGTTCTTTTGGCTGAACTTTTCTCCTGCATTCAGATTCTTCATGGCCAAAGTTATTGCAATAAGCACATTCAACTTCATTTTGAAGAGGAGAAAAGTTGTTATATGTATTCTTCTTTGTTCCAATATCAATCCTTTTCTTTCTTGCTTCTCTTGTCATGATGGTTTTATATGCAACACATTGAACAACTTTATGACCAAAATTGTGACATGAGAAACATTGTCCATTGAGAAGAAATTTCTGCGATCATGAAATCTTCTACTTGAATTTACCTGTTGATTGGTGTTTCTTTGAAAGGTACTCCTGTTAGTGTTCTTTGAATTGATATGGTCATGCCTTATCTGTAAAGATTCTTTATTCCCTTGCCGAGGGGCAGAATGTTGTGTACTGGCTGTAGCTGCTTTTAGATCATTTGGTGCTGAAGCCTGAGAATATTCTCCGATATATCCAAGACCTGTCTTTAGAAGAGGAGAATGTTGTATCTTGATAATCTCATCTAAGGTTTCAAATCCTTTAGCAAATCTAAGATTCAAAGTCTTTACTTTCTCAATTTCTTTTCTTAGACTTACTATTTCACATTCTAATTTCTCATTATGTTTCTCCTTTTCTTGAAGCTGGTTTTTTAGAGTCTCTATGGTTACTTTACTTTCTTCTAAGCATATTTTGAGTTGATTGATTTCATCAAGAAAATCATTTTCCTCTAAAGCATCCATAAAAGTATACTTTTCTTCTCTAGACTCCTTTTCAAATGCCATGAGAAGTCTAAGATCTTGTTCACATTCTTCCTCACTGTCTGATAACCCATCACTGTCTTCATGAGTATAGTAACTTTTTCTAGTGCTAAACTGATTCTTATTCCTTCTTGCTACTTCCTTCCCTTTTTCATGTGTTTCTTTGTGAGGAAACTTAGCAGCATAATGACCAACTCTTCCACAAGTAAAACATTTGAAAGGAAGCTTACCTCTGAACCGTCCTGTACCAAGTTGGAGTTTCTTTACAAAGTTTACCTCATCTTCTTCTAAGATATACCATGATCCTTCTACTTCTTGTACTTCTTTCCCTTTTGTAGAAGCTCTAAAGACGGCTTCTTTGACTTCAGATGGTCCTCCTCTTCTCATTTCATATGCAGTTAGTATGCCATGAAGTTGCACCACAGTAAGATTTTGAAGATCCTACTTTTCTTCAAGAGCAGAAACTTTTGACTCAAATTTTGTCGTTAGTGATCTTAAAACTTTCTCAACCAAAGTATATTCGGTTATTGTTTCTCCTAGATTTCTCATACGATTTACAATATCATCAAGTCGTAAAAATAAATTAGCAATGCTCTCCTCATTATGCATTTTTAGGTTCTCATATTGAATTCTGAGAGTTTGGAGTTTAGCACTTTTTACCTTTGCATCACCTTCATAGCTTAGAATGATTTTGTCCCATATTGCCTTTGCTGTATTCAACTACATGACTTTGACAAATTCTGATTCAGTTAGACTTCCCAATAGAGCATTAACCACCTTCGCATTTGTTTTATAATTCTTTCTTTCCGTTCCATCTGTTGGTACTGCGGCTGCATATTGATATCCTACTTCAACAATAGCCCATACATCTGCGCCCAGAGACTGAAGAAAGGATCTCATCCTTGTTTTCCAGAAGATTAAATTGTTTTCGTTGAAGAGCAGAGGCCTGATAGATTCTATTCCATCTTGATTTCTCATATTGATTGATCTTCCTTCTAGCGGCTAAGCTTTTCAGAAGGACCTGCTCTGAAACCAGTTGTTGGGAAAAATACTGAGAGGGGAGGTGAATTAGTATTTAGAGCTGACCGGAAAACATTTTAATTTTTATGCATTTAATTCTTTACTTAGATTATTTCATCATTCATTCATCAGATGTTTAGTAAGCAGTAAGCATGAGCAGTAATAACCGAATCAACCATTACACATATGAACACCAGTATTTAAGGTGGAAACCCAAATTCGGGAGAAAGCCACCACTGCTGTAATCTCTATCTTCAATATTTTTTATAAAGAAAACTTCTTACAATTTTTGTGCTGGTGTAGACTCATACCAGCATGCAGGTACCCACCTGCATAAAGCTACAACCTTCTCTCGTTCTCCAGTTACTACTGGAAGGGAGCTCCAACCCCCTGATCTTGACACCATCTTGTACTGGCAGAAAGCTCCTACTTTCATGTAGAAGATTTCAACCCTTACATCCGCCAAATTTCTTTAATTTCTTCATCAGACTTATGTCAAGTCTTCATTATTTCTTTGCAGATCTTCCAAGAGATTAATCATTTCTAGATCTAGAGGTCTTGATCCTTCATCAACTCCATAGGTACATCATAGATTCAGTGTTTTCAGAGTTCAATCATACAAATATCTCTTAAAGAGATTTATTCCTTAACCACCATTATGCATGCACACCTCGTACAATAGTCCTCTCTTCTTTATATAGTTTTTTTATTATTATTAATACCAGGAGTCAATACCACCCAACGGCTGATGGTATTCTTGGACGGGATCAATTAGATAATATAGCAGGGTCTACCCAATCCCCCAAACAATTTCTCATTGTTTTATTTCCTTGTTTTATCAATTAATTAATCTTAAGGATTTTTAATATCTCAATCTGAGATTGAGATATTAATCCAAATTTCTCTTTTAGAAATGACCTTCATAAGTTGACCCCAGGTTTATTCGTTCCACCAACTTCGGAATAACATTCAAAATAATGGTCCAAACACTTTTCGTCATAATTTATATTTAATTTAAGTAATCCTTCGTTAAACCTGCAACCGTTAATTTGAAAAGTCCCAATCAATATAATTTAAAACTGGGGCCCATCGCTAACGATTGTTTCCATCCGACGGCGGAGAGCACATTGCTCGGCTTCAGATGATCCAACGGATATCGTTCGTTGATGATGCGTGGATGATAACGCACGATGGCACTCCGTACCTTGGGTAACCTCCGCGCATCTATATCAAATGAACACCGTCCGATGACCCCTTCCCAAATCAACGACATTCAATAATATTGCTCGGCTTCTTTGGTCAAACATTAACGTGCAATGACGTGCTTTGATAGCGGTTTTCGTGGGTCTACCTTTGCTACGTGTCAACGTTTCTATGGAATTGCTCCCCAACCAGGAAATATTGCCTATCACCGAAAGGTGGTGCGATGAAATCCAGAAACCGCCTTCACTATTCACTTGGTCACGGTTCCGCTCTTCCACGCAGGGTTCCGTCGCACTTCCTTTTGTTATGTTCCACCTCTTTCCTTCCAGGTTCCGTTCATGATTCCAAAGGGTTAGTTCGTGTTCCACCGAGAGTTCAATGCCAAATACTCTGTTTTAGTTCTTCCACATTATAACTGATTTTCCCTCGCTCCTCGTTCCTTTCTTCATGAAAGCTAGTCAGCTCCTTACTAAAAGCGTAGACCCTTCCATGTGGAGCTTAAAACCATATCTCTGTTCATATCATATATTCAACGAATATATATAACTCCACTGTCTACCAGTTTGGATACACTGATGACCGTATTAATATCAGTTCCTCGAACAACATACAGAGCACCATTAATCCCCTCACAGGGTTTCTTACTTATCATGGATTCCATCAGGATGCATACATATGTTCACACATGAATTACCATTTACTAGAACATTCACTTATTCTTTTCTATTCGATGGCCTTTTTTTTTTCTCCTACTCTGTCTCTGGAAAATTCTACTTTAATTATGCACTCTTCTTCTGCTGCTACTTTGCTTTTCTCTTTTCATAGCTATTGTTTCAGATGCTCCTTCTTTGCCAATTCCTTTTCCATCAATGACAATATTTCCAACAACT